>JBAMBS010000592.1:0-35000 GCA_037044455.1 Zygothrica quintamaculata
TAAGTACCGCGCTATGGAGCGTGGGGGCTAAAAGGTGCGCGCAATGGCTAAGTACGTGCAGAACTGTGTGTATGTATGAGTATGTGTGTGTATGGCTGTATATGTAGGCAAAGGGGCTCTCGTAGTCGGGTACACTCGACTACAGACTTCTTACTTGTTAGCCCGTTTGCCTTTTTGTAAAAAAAGAGCAAAGCGGAGCTATTGGAAATGTGCAAAATCCAAAAGTATGTAACACATAGAAATAATCATCGGAGACCCCATAAAGTATATATATTCTGAATCAGGACGACAAGACGAGTTCATCTAGCCCTGTCCGTCTGTCTGTCTGTCCGTCTGTCCGTCTGTCCGTCTGACCGTCTGTCCGTCTATCCGTCTGTCCGTCTGTATGAACGCCTGTTTCTCAGAGACTATAAGAGCTAGAGCAACCAAACTTGAAATCTAGATTCGTTCTGTTCGTAGGTTATACGAGTTTGTTTTTGATTTTTGAATTTCCTCCCCTGACCCCCGCAAATCGAAAAAAACGATTATTAAGCACAATTTTCAACCGATCAAATTTATTTTTGGCACACATCATAATTAGACCATTCTTGATCGATGTTGTAAATCTGGGTAAGATTGGTCAAAAATCTCGGAAGTTATAGATCATCAAAAGTGGCGTTTTGGGCCCCGGGGGGGGGTATAGTAGCGCGCGCAAAATAAGAGCTAGAGCAACGAAATTTGGAACGTAGATTCGTTATGTTCGTACGCTATACGAGTTTGTTTTTGATTTTTGAATTTCCTCCCCTGACCCCCGCAAATCGAAAAAAACGATTATAAGGTACAATTTTTAGCCGATAAGATTTCTTTTTCGCACACATATTAAGTAGACTATTCTTCATCTACGTTGTGAGTTTCGTTAAAATTGAACGAAAAACACGGAAGTTATACAACAATAAGTACCGCGCTGTAGAGCGTGGTGGGCTAAAAGGCGCGCGCAATGGCCAAGTACGTGCAGAACTGTGTGTATGTATGAGTATGTGTGTATGGCTGTATATGTTGGCAAAGGGGCTCTCGTAGTCGGGTAAACTCGACTACAGACTTCTTACTTGTTTATTATTATATTACATCAAGTTGTGCTTACCTCACAGCCTATCTACTCTGCTAGTTAGGTACGAGGTCTGCCTTAGGGCAGGAGTCAGAGTCAGTCATTTAAGACGCAGAGCAAAATTTAATAAGCTATTTACCCCTCTTACCACCGTTTAGAGAAAAATCAATGAAAACACTTAATAGCCACAATTTATTAACAGATTCTATATCATCTTTACCCTTTGAGTATGAGGTGAACCTGCTAGCAACTACATTATGAGTGTAAATTGCGCTGAGTGCACTGTGTGTGTGTGTATGTGTTTGTGCGTATGTTAAGTGTGGTAAAGAAGTACCCATAGTTGACCTATAGTACCAATTTATAATTTTCTAGTTTATATTGTTATTTTGCTTGTATTTTAAAATATATAATAAATAATATACCAAACTCTATGCACAACATTTAAGTGAAGTCATGTTCACTTTTGATATAGTCCAAAAACTACTTACATTGTTAAGAAAGTTAGAGTTAATGTTATTGTTGAGAAACTAAAGAAACAACTGATTAACTCTTATATTCTAATGCTAAAAGCAGCGCCAAACTTACAATTTTGGAGTACTTACTTAACTATAATGGAAGAATGTCCAAAACTTAGATAATTGAATAGAACTTGAGTACTTTCCTAATTTTTGCTCTTACTTTTGCTTCATAATAAATAAGAGTTACAAAATAAGCTGACAACGAACCTTTGGGGCAAAATTTGGGCGTAGTTAGAACCACCCCACCCAAAGCTGATAAGCATGTTACCAGCATAGGACGTTATCTATTCGGTCATTTTTCAAATAATTTAGTCATTTTTCATTATTTTTCTTTTTTTATTATTTTTTTCTTTTCCCATAAACGTGAAGCCTGCAAAATGATATATAAAAGAAAAGAAGTTAATTTATGAGTTATTAATGTAACTTTTTTTTTATTCTTCTTCTTGCAGTTTTCTATGCTTGATTGGCTTTTAATATATTTGAACTTTATATTATAAACTTAAGTATTATATCTATTAATAAAGTGCAAACGTACTCGTGCTTCAACATATATTTTATACTATAGACATTATTTAATATACAATCCTTTGATTATATTCTAAAGAAACTTATTAATATTATATAGGGTCCTTGCCTTTAACTGTTTACCTAACTGCTATGCTATAAGCAAAGACTTTCAGCTCAACTTTTATGCACTTTGGGGCTTTAGCATATTTAGCCATAGCATTAAAATGCAAATATTATTATAAATATTGTTTGCCTTAAGAACCTTATACAATAATATTTAATACATTGAGTAAGCTAAAAGGTTTCATACAATACGTAAAAAAAAGCGTGTAAACAAGTCAATCAAAACGCTGAAATATAATTGGAAAATTCAATTCCTTCTCTGATTACCTGATAGCTTATATAATAAAAATGCTAAGCACCAGTTAGTAATCAGCACTCTATTCCAATAAACGGCGAACACATTTTACGTAAAAGAAATCTAAATTGTTATTTTCTAATTAAAACTTAAGTAACAATATCTTTTCAATTTAATTAATCAACGAGACTTTAGAAGGAAAATAATGCAACAGCTAAAGAGAAAACTGTTGCATAGTTCATGGCGCAGTTAAACTTACAGCAGAACTGAAGCCAGTAAATACAATAAAAGTTAAGCTTAATTGCTTTTTGTTATATAAAATCAAACTTAATTCAAACTAGTTATAAAACCAACTGAAATCAGCTAAATTATTAATGTTGTTTGCAAATAAATGTATAAATACATCTGAACAATTTGATTAGGTGAAATATAGTTACAAAATATGATATAATTTTAGGTTGAAATGTTGGGCCATTATTTTGTTGTTATTCCATTAATAATTGGCACAAAAAATTTGAAATTTTTGTAATATTTTTTATAAATTATAAAAATTATTCAATTAAGTTAAAAATGCATTCATTACGATCAGTTTTAACTATGCATTCCATGCATTCAAAATCAAAGTGAATGAATAATAGAAATAATGGAAACAAAACAATGAAAAATATTTGACTGAAGTCGCGAATTTCAATTAAACGCATATTTTTGAAAATTCGTTTTAAAAACAATTGAATATTTTACAATGACATAAAAAAACAAAAATGTGTTTCTATATATAAATATATAATTTTAAAAATTAAAATAAACAAAAATATGTTTAAAAAAAAATAAATTTAAATCAAATAAAATCAACCATGCAAAAATGTTGTTGGGTTCGATATGAATGCGAAAAATATAACAAAATTAAATAAAAATATACACACACATACACACAAGGACAGAGAGGCGTCCAAATAAATAAATAATGAATATACACATATACACACCCACATATATATATATCAGTGTTTTATGTGTATGTGTTTAAACTAAACAGTGCTGTGCTGCGGCTTGTTGAAGATATTTTTGGTTGATTGTAAATAAAATCGAACATCACATGCGATTTACACTGTGGCAGCCAAACAATTTTATTTATTGAGCTGCATCGCTCTACGTGTGGGCGTGTATTTTCTCTGTGTATGCGTGTGTGTGAATATATATTTAAATGCGGATGCGAACATTTGTGTTGACAGCCGAGAATATCTCGTGGTTTACATGCATGACAGTCATCTGTTCGTTGACGTCCTGACAGGCATATCGTTTGTTGGTTGGTTAGTCGGTTGGTTGGGGGACTAACTGGTAAGCCCATTCACAAGAACTTTATAGCCAACACTTGTGTCCATTGTGTCACAGCAAAACGTAAATTTGACAGGCTCTCTAATACCATTACCACAAAAGCAAAGAACTTGCTTTATTTTCTCTCCAGCTCTATTTATTTTTTATTTGAATACGAATTTATGCAACCCAAGAATTGCACATAAAGTGCACAATTTACATTTATATATACATATTTATTAATATATATATATATATATATATACATATACACGTATATATCGAAGAGTTGAAAGTATTTTTATTGCATTTATCATTGCAATCCATTTATCTAATGCCATTTACACAAGCTGTCGTTAGCCTAAACAAAACATGATGAGACGCAGCCAGGCAGTGCATGATTTTTGCATTCATATAATAAACACGCACACATATATATATATATATATATATATATATATATATATATATATATATATATATTAGTATACAAATAGAACGTCAAATGAATGTTAAACATTTTGTTAGGAATTTTTGTTTTATTTGTTTCTTCATTTTTGGTTTTCAGTTTTCAGTTTTAGTTTTTAATTTTTATATGCCAAAAAAATAAGCAAAAATTGTGTCAGCAAATATGTTCAATATTTTCAATGCGTGGGCAGCGACAATAAATCTAAAAGAAAATAGAAGAGGAAGTAGATATGTTTATTTAATTGTATGAAAACATGGACAGATTTACATTTAGAACCTAAAATGGCAAATAATTTTTATATAAAATTCTAAACTTAATTTCAAAATAATATTTTATTTGCGTGCCTTTTTATAGAAATTGTAAAATAATTTGCAAATCTAATTAAAAATTTTAAATAAATAATGTGCATGCAATGTAATTGAATTATATCACAATTCTATTTACTATTATAATTATTTTTTTTTTAATAATATAAAATTAATAAATAAAGACTAAGAACAATTATTTGTTATCTGTTAGTTTTTCCAATAATTTAAAAAAATAAAAAATGTTTAAATTTTCCTTAACCAGAAAGAAAATTATTTGAACTAAGTTCAAAATGTGCCCCATGGAAAACGACAAAATCGTTAAATTTAAGTTTATCTTCTGAATATAAATGAGTATATATATATAATGCTGAGCACAGTAGGAGCACGTATATATATAAAGATATATATATAATAATTCGTGGCGATTTCAATTTGCATTTTGTTAGAAGCTTCAGCTTCTTGACCGTGGACAATTCCGGGCTCTTATATGGCTTTGTATTCGCACATTAATCAAACAGCAGCAAGAGCAACAGGAGCAGCAACAGCAAAAGTTGTGAGGCGTTAAGCATAAAATTTAAAAAAAAAAATAAAGAAAATAATAATATAAAAAACAACAACAACAAGAACGAAAACAATATAATAAGAATACAAATGGCTATGGGACATTTCACAGAGTCAAGGCAAAGGCTCTACTACAAAACTCCGAATTCCCCCTGCCACACTTAATGGACAGCTGTAAAAATGATAAAGTTATTCACACAGAACACGAGTATTCATACTGTTATTCAAGTCTGTTCTAAAATCTTGAGACTATGTGCTGTTATTATATGAAATGTTATGTCATTTGCAAAACAAGTAGCACTTGCGCGGAAATGAAAATATAATTCAAAGGATATAACTATAAAATATTACCATAAAATTATAATAGGAAAATAAATGAAAAGAAAATAATCAAAATAATAATAACTTATATATTCTATGTACTTATATCAGTTGTTTAGTTAGACACGTTTTTAGCCTCAGGTCACTCACATAGTTCATAGTCCACAGTCAAAAGTCACATTGTTGTTGCTCTTCGTAGAGTCCTTTGTTTTGATGTGTCAATGACTTTATTGAGAGTCTGAGGAAATCAATCTCAATCTCAATATCAAATTCGATTCTATTGCTGCATGCGTGCAGTTGCTAGCTACGTGACGCTTGTGACGTACTTCGATATCCTATATATATATATATATATATATATAAACAAATAAAAAGACAAATGAAATAAAAATAAAGGGAAAGAAAGGAAAGTAAAGGAAAAGCTATCAATACATTTGTTTTGTGCTCTTAAACTGAATGTCATTCAACCGAAATTGAATGCTGCGTAAATTTAATTAATTGAATCAATGCATTTAATTGACTATTTAATTGTTAGTAACACTATTCAATCATCTAAAAATAAAGTAAATTCAATACAATTTATTTTCCATTTATTATTTTGTTATGTCTGCAGCAATTTTGAAAATTTCAAACAATTAAAGCTTTTCAAGTGTTGAAATTTAACCAACAAAAAAAAATAAAAGAAAAGGCAATTAAAAGAAATATGGTAAAACATAAAAGACTACCAAAATAATGTATAATCCTTTGACTTAGAGTCCGTTTATGACCAGGAAGTGAAGCTAAAGCCCCACAGCGTTTACCCATTGACCCACATCAAAGATAAACAGAAACACAGAAAGAGTGAGAGATGAAAAGACGGGAAGACGCAGAGAGATGCTATACCGGACAAATTCATGTACAGACAACATAGTTACGTATACCGTAAGGGATATAAGGACATCAGACGAAAGGTGGACATAGACACGTCCTCAGCAATTTGTTTGTGTGTTTGAGTTTTTGTGCTGGACTTGTTGTACCTTGGAGAAATCTGCGTAATGACGATGGCTACTGGCCGCAAACGTTGTTCATTTTTCATGTGACGCGTGGAAAAAAACGTTTTTCAAGACCTTTTTCCTCTTTTTATTATTGCTTTTTTTTACTATTTTTTCACGTCTGGTAATATTTCTTAGCAACTTGACGTCTAAGCGCAAATTAATTAAAAGCAACAGCTGCGACGGTGACGGTGATGGTGTTACCGGTGATGACGATGGCAATGGCGGTGGCAGTGGAAGTGGCAATGGCAGTGGCAATGGCATTAGTATGGGTGCTAGTATTGGTGTTGCTGTTGTTGCTGATAGCAACGTCAACGGTGATCTGAAAATGTGAGTTAGCTGCCTAAAAAGGTCGCCCGGGCAGCGTTATAATTTAATCATGGCCAACACCGTGCCAACAACCAATTAACGTTTTAAGCGTTGCCCGTACAACACAGCATATGAGTTATTCATTTGTTAAATCAGATGTTAAACCCTTTTTTTGTCGTTTCTGTTGAAGGACCCAAACGGTAAACTTACAAATTGAGCCTCAAAATGCGGAACGCATTTCGCATATGCAAAATTAATTATAATTTCAAGTGCGCAAACTTTGATTGCAAAAGTTATACAAAATGGAAATGACTAAACACAAAAGGCAAAAGGCAGCTGTTTGCCATTGTGTTAATTTAAATTGTATGTATATATGTATATATATATATATATATATATATATGTATGTATGCTACGTATATGTATTGGTATATATGTACTTTAAGCATTTGGCAAATATTCTCTCAGTTTTCTAGCATAACTTTTGCTGAACGAGTTAAGACTTTTACCAACTTGAATTGAAAATTAGTTGACTAATCACAAATTCACCTGTTCAAAGTCGCAGCCTTCGTTAGCGATGGGATTGTGAATTGTGTAATCATCGTAAGTGTCATCTCTAGTTTGAGTATTAAAGGTAAGTTTTTAAATATGGGGCTATCTGCTTTCTAACTGTCAGCCCATGTCAACAAACACACACAAAAGATTTTTATTTACTTCGTTTTGTGGCTTTAAGTAGTTAAGTTGACGGGTTTTTTTTTCTTTTGTCATTTCTTCTTTGCTTAATGGCTGATTTTCAACTTGAGCACATAAATTCAAGGATATATGAATTTCTAAGCAGTTCTTCTATAAATTTTGGTTTGTCTCCGTCTCGCTCTCTCTGTCTTTCTTTGTCTTTCTTTAAGTCTTTCCCAAATGACAACTAATAACACATACGCACCGTAAAACAGCGCACAAAACGTAATTCATGTGCACTGAATAATAAATAAACTGTTGTAAAATTTTTAAAAACAACTCCAGTGAGAGCTCGTGTACACCCTTAACTTCAACGCACACTGATACACACCCACACACACACACACACATTACTGTCTTACTGCTGTAATTTACAAATACCAGACATTCATTTCAATTTCTGTCGCAGCAACATTTTAAAAATGCAAAGCATAAATCAAATTAGGCATAAAAATTGATAAATTACGTTTATTTCACATAAGATCATTCTAATATACCCACACTTTATCTCTTTCTCACACTCCTACTTGCCATAGATCTTACCTCCCTGCCCTGCCCCGACTAAGCGAAAGCCAGTAGCGAAATGACGTTCGATTAAAGTGCTTTAATCTGGCTGTTAGCTGGCTTAGTAGAAGTCAGTATACAAATTTACAAAGTCTGCCATATTAGTAAGCACATGTCTAACCAAAAGTCGAGGTCGAGGTCGAGGGTCAGTGGATTAAAGGCATACCCAAACTTAGCTGGCTTTCTACTCAGATCCCAGAAGAGCAGAAACCAAATGATGCCCGGGCGCATTTGGTGCATAATTGCCCTGTGTGTGAATGTTGAGCTGAAAGCTAATGCCAATCCAACCTCTGAAAAACCCTAACACAAACTCCCAGTTGGGTACACGCACACAAGCACACACACATACTTCCTAATTTACAGTGGCGTTCTAATGGCCAGGGCGAATGGTGTGGCAGCTGCGAAAAGTTTACAGTTCGTGTTGGTTGAATTATGGTCTACATTTTCGAGGTTTTACTCCAGCTTTATACCACCACTACTACTACCACTGCTACTACTACTACTACTTCTACTGCTTCTACTTCTTGTTCTTCTTCTGTTTCTCTTTCTCTTTCTATTTGCTCTGTTTTTGTCTTTTTGTTTTCTGTTTGTTCATATGTACGGCACGTGCTACCCAAAAGCTAAAGCTTAAAAGTGCACATTCCTTTCCTTAAACATTCCTTCAGGGAATATTTGTATGTTTTGAGTATCTGTCCATCCATTAATATGCAGCAAACTGCAAAAACTATATTCATAGTTTAATTGAGTACAAGTGAAGTCCTTCCCAAACTTTTGGTAAACAATCCAAATTTAATTTACTACACACCAACTCACTAAACAATGAACAATATTTGGCTCTTTGGTCAAGCAAAAATCTCTTGTTTATACAACGTATAATGCACTTAGCCCTTAAGCTATATAAATCAACGGAAGAGCTGCTTGTATATGCTTCTCAACTTAACTCTCCTTTCAATTTGTACTTAATAAAATTTGATACATACATATATATATTCTATATATATATATACTTAATAATATCGTATATCTTATATATAGATGGAAGTGCATAAGTTATGCTTGGCTGCCTCTTTTGTTTTAACGCATTGTCATTGTTTGACTTATTAAAGGAACTGCCTTTGCTTGTTTATCGTGTTTGTCTGATGTCAAGTTTGATGTCCTTTGTGTATTGTTGTTGCTATTTTTGTTGTTGTTACTGTGGTTGCTGTTGATACTGTTGCTATTATTGTTATTGTTGTTGTTTTTCGTCGCCTGTCATTTAACGCCAGTCGTTGATTTCCGCTGGTTCGTCACCTGCTGAGCCTTGAGCTGTCAGGAAATGGGTGGAGCTTTGGGTTCTGGTTTCTGTGGCTTATGCAAAAGATAATTAAAATCCTTATGCTCGCAGTACATTAAAAGCGCAAACAAGTCCTGCAGCCAGATTGTACCGCTGACGCAGCACTTCTGCTCTCTATACTCTCTCCTCTCTCTCCCACTCTCTCTCTCTCTCTCTCTCTTTTTTGCTGCTATTACATACATATAATTAATTAAAATACATTTTTTGCATATGTTTTACTTAAATTTTCTTTAGAATTTTTGAATTTTTAATCAAGTTATTGCGTATACGTAGTGTTGCACATTTTCTTAATTTGCATTTCACTGCATATCTTGCATATTTCTTAGCCATCATTTAGTTTATGGACCTTTAATTGCAAACACTTATTTGCATATTCAGCAATATTTGTTATATATAGATATTAGATTTTGCATCTGAGTGAATCACGTTATGTCTATGAGTACAGAGCAAACAATGAAAGCTTAAACGGAAACGGAAGTAAACCAAACAAAACAAGAAATCAATGAAATCGCTAAAGGATTGTTATTTGCTCTATCGCTTGTAAATAACAGTAATAAAAAAGGGAGGAATGTGGAATGAAGCATTTATTGTCCGTTTTATAATGGTTATGGAAATAATACCGGTAGAAAAGACTTTTATCCTTTAAATACATTGTGTTATATTTAAGCTAATATACATATATATGTGTGTGTGTGTCTTAATATATATATAGTTATATATGTATGTATGTACAATGTATTCAACTGAATGATGTGTCAAGTTATTTCTCTCTTGGCAACACTTTAAAGTTCACAGCGAAGCGTAGCGCAAAAATGTTGTGAATAAAATGTATTTTTTTTTCTTTTTGTCCCATTTGACATAAAGAATTAGCCGGCAGAATGGAGGCCAGAAAGAGGCCATGTCGCAGCGTTAAGTTGCGACCAACAACAGTCCAATGAGCCGCACTTTACTAATGGTAATATAAATCATAAGCCTATTGACTTGGCTGACAGCTCACGGCGCTACGAATGACTTCACTCTGATCCCTTTTTATGGGCTGCGCAACATTTGAACATCATTTATTGGGGTTGGGGTTGTATGGGGATGGATGTATAGCTGGGTGGATGGATGGATAGATGAATGGATGGATGGATAAGTGTTTGAATAGCTGGAGTAATGGAGGGCTGTGAATTGTTCATGGTATGCTTATGCTCCCCATTTTGTTTTGGGTTCTCATTTTTGGGACTGTTTTAAAATTTCTATACTCTTTTTTTCAGTTCTTTCTTTCGATTCTTTTTTTCCGTTTATTGCTGTTTTCTGGTTTCTTTTATTCGTAAACAAAGCACGTCGTTCAGTTATAAAGCATTTATGTGCGTGTTTGGTCAGAAAAGTGACGAGGTGTATAAGATGAAGGAATAAAAGTTACCCTGGCCACTAGACAGGCTCCATTAAGCTTGATTTTCATAGCTTTAAAAAATATTATATATATACTATATAAAGAAATTATATATAATTTCTATAATTTTTTAAAGAAACGAAGAAGAACTTACAATGATAAAAACATTTTCATGGCATTTATTTAAAAGACTTCTCTTCATTTTGATTTCCCATCAAATGAACCTTTCCATTTTCTGGTTAGAGTTCGTGACTCCATGCCAATAAAATATAAATAAACCGAACCTTTACAACCCTTCTGACAGCTCAGCTCAGAAGGATACTTTAAAGTGTATAATAGGACTCCAGTGAATTAAACGCAAATAAATTTCAAATGTCAAATAAATAATATGCAAATTTCAATATATATTCCATGCACAGACCACAACATAGACATTATATACAATTATTGCTTAAAAACTTGCCTGAAATCATGAGCTTGCATATAAATTTCATATTTCATTCAACTGCTAGTTAATTATGCAACTAAATAGTTTATTAAGAGACAATTTTGTGTAGAATTTCAGTGACAGAAACCGCATTTAACATAAGTTGAAAACTTAAATTTTCAATAAAACCACATGAAAAGGAATTTAATTAGGTTGAAGTTAAGCAAGACAAACGGATGAGCATTAAATTATATTATCTTAATGCATATTTAAATATGAATAGTAAATGAAGATTTTTGAAATTGAATCAAAGACATTTCAAGGCTTACTGTGACAATCAGTGTAAGGCAGTATAACTTGTGGTTGCATTGAAGCTGCGTTGCTGTTACAACTGTGTTAAGGTCTTTGAAAATGTGGTTGCTACAGCTTGTTGCAGCAATTATCTCAAACAGATTGGCCAAACTGACTACTTCCAATGTGAGTGAGTGTGTGCATAAAGGATTCTTTAGTACAAAGGCTTAATTTATGTTTAAATTCCAAATGTTTCCTGCTGATTGCAAACTGTTTCAAACAAAACAACAATAAGTAGGACTTAAGTCCTTTTAATGTACGAATATATAAATTTAAATCTTTAATTGCAATCAAGTTATTAGCCCTAAGGATACAAGAAACAACACACACTCACACACAAGTACACAGCAACAAGTAAACTCAAGCAAAAACAAGTATCACATAAGGATAAACAAAGTCCTGCAGCATTTGACATGACGCGAAATTGAGCCACTCGTTGCCTGGCAAAACACAAAAAAAAACCACAACAGGAAGAAGTGCCAAATGGAAAAATATATATTTGTAGATGTGTAATGAAGTCACGTAAGCATTTTAATTTGGCATTAAAGAAAAACAAAACAAGTAAGAAGTCTGTAGTCGAGTGTACCCGACTACGAAAGCCCCTTTGCCTACATATTCAGCCATACACACACATACTCATACATACACACAGTTCTGCACGTACTTGGCCATTGCGCGCGCCTTTTAGCCCCCCACGCTCTATAGCGCGGTACTTATTGTTGTATAGCTTCCGTGTTTTTCGTTCAATTTTAACGAAACTCACAACGTAGATGAAGAATGGTCTACTTAATATGTGTGTGAAAAAGAAATCTTATCGGTTGAAAATTGTGCTTAATAATCGTTTTTTTCGATTTGCGGGGGTCAGGGGAGGAAATTCAAAAATCAAAAACAAACTCGTATAGCGTACGAATATAACGAATCTAGATGCCAAATTTCGTTGCTGTAGCTCTTATTTTGCGCGCGCTACTATACCCCCCCGGGGCCCATAACGCCACTTTTGCTGATCTATAACTTCCAAGATTTTTGAGCAATCTTACCCAGATTCACATCATCGATCAAGAATGGTCTAATTATGATGTGTGCCAAAAATAAATTTGATCGGTTGAAAATTGTGCTTAATAATCGTTTTTTTCGAATTGCGGGGGTCAGGGGAGGAAATTCAAAAATCAAAAACAAACTCGTATAGCGTACGAATATAACGAATCTAGATGCCAAATTTCGTTGCTGTAGCTCTTATTTTGCGCGCGCTATTATACCCCCCCCCCGGGGCCCATAACACCACTTTTGATGATCTATAACTTCCGAGATTTTTGATCAATCTTACCCAGATTCACAACATCGATCAAAAATGGTCTAGTTATGATGTATGCCAAAAATAAATTTGATCGGTTGAAAATTGTGCTTAATAATCGTTTTTTTCGATTTGCGGGGGTCAGGGGAGGAAATTCAAAAATCAAAAACAAATTCGTATAGCGTACGAACATAACGAATCTAGATGCCAAATTTCGTTGCTGTAGCTCTTATTTTGCCCGCGCTACTATACCCCCCCGGGGCCCATAACGCCACATTTGCTGATCTATAACTTCCGAGATTTTTGATCAATCTTACCCAGATTCACAACATCGATCAAGAATGGTCTAGTTATGATGTGTGCCAAAAATAAATTTGATCGGTTGAAAATTGTGCTTAATAATCGTTTTTTTCGATTTGCGGGGGTCAGGGGAGGAAATTGAAAAATTAAAAACAAACTTGTACAGCGTACGAACATAACGAATCTAGATTTCAAGTTTGGTTGCTCTAGCTCTTATAGTCTCCGAGAAACAGGCGTTCATACGGACGGACGGACGGACGGACGGACGGACGGACGGACGGACGGACGGACGGACGGACGGACGGACGGACAGACAGACGGACAGGGCTAGATGAACTCGTCTTGTCGTCCTGATTCAGAATATATATACTTTATGGGGTCTCCGATGATTATTTCTATGTGTTACATACTTTTGGATTTTGCATATTTCCAATAGCTCCGCTTTGCTCTTTTTTTACAAAAAAGGCAAAGGGGCTAAAAAAAGCACCAAAGAAAGCTCTCTTTCTCTTTCTGGCTTTCAGATAGCATTGCATAATATAAGAGGCATAATTTAGCAGCATCAAATAAAGGAAATGTATTAATATTATTGTGTCGTTAACTTATTAATGTACACTGTATATATATATATATATGTATATATATATATATATGTGTGTTTTTGTGGCGATTTGTTGGTGTAATTGAGCGCTTACAATATTTACTGGCAACTGAACGTATGCGCGATATTAGCCAGAACATGTATACAAGCTTTCGCAAATGTATATGTATATATATATGTATGCATATGTATATTTTTTATACATTTATATATGTATATATCTGAGTTTAGATGTGTAAGAGTATCTGTATATGTTACGACTTTGATTTGATTAGTCCATATGCCTGATAATGACAACTGACGGACTTGATGGCTTCTAAAATACGCATACAATATATACATATATGTATGTGTATGTGTGTATATATATATATAATATATAACAAATTGCGTTTTAGCTTTCTTCCTTATGTATTGCTATATACACATACCTACTCTACAATCATTAAGACAACAGCAAACCAAGTTGTTGTTTTATATACAAAATTTGCTGCCAACAATTGTCTTAGCTCGACTGAAATCGTCTTAGCTCAGCTCAGCTTAGCTGGGCTTATATACATCCGCTCTGGCTAATAATAAATAAAGCAACAGTAAAATAATATACAAACAATAACTGTTTAACAGTCAAGTACCTTGTCACCTTAAAAATATATAATTAAACTGGAGCTTAGAACTATTTATTATTTTGTTGAATAAATATGATTTATTTGCGTATAATTTGAGCTTGTTAAATGTTTTGCTTTTTTTAATCATATAATGGTTATGACTTGTTATGTATCTATGGTTTATATAAGTATACATATAATGAAAGCTAATTACATCATAACATATTTATAGCTTGTTGCCCCCCATTTCCATAACAATAAAGCTGCCTTCATATTGTTGGCGACTCATCAGGTTAAAAAAAAAAAGAGAAAATAATAATAATAATAATAACAGAGAACGAGATGTTAATAATTACTTATACGAGTGGTTTTCTTTTATCATATGGTATACATTGTATATATATTTATATATATATATATCCATATATGGATGTATGTGTGTGGTACATAGACTGCTCGTTAGAGATTTTGACAAAAAGATTTTTGTCAGCTTTTCACGCAAATCACGCGAGGGTTCTTAATATTCAGTTCAAGTTAGGATTGACAAATGCGCTGTCGTGTCATGTTTTGTGTACATTGGAAAAGGGGGCGTATATACATGTGGGGAGTTGGGAAGGCGTAAATATATATATATATATATATATATGTGTGTGTGTGTGTGTATTGTCGATTTGGCAGTTGTTAGTCTGGCAGCACGTGCATGTCACACTCCATAGAAATTTATGCGTTGTCATGTTAACGGTAAACCTAATGATGCCCGTTTCTCTGGAAATGGCCATTCGATGCATTAATAACCTATTCCATGTTTATATACAGATATGTAATCAATGTTTTAAGCCATTAAAAATTCAAGACTCATAAAATTTTGAAACTAATTAAAAGACCACAAAATCAGCAAACTAAAAGTTGATTCAAGCATAAAGCAAATGCAATAAAAATGTAATTTCAGCTAATTAAAACTCAAAGTAAACAAAATTAAACCAAAAGTTACACAAATTACACACACATATATTTCTATATATCTTTAAATACACACACATAAAGTTTTCGAGCAATAAAACAATATGCACTAATTGCTTATATGACTTCTAAATAGAAACCACTTAAATGTATAATTTTAATTAACTTTTACTGATGAAATAATATATATATATATAAATATATGTATACATATTATATATATATATATATATATATATATTACGAAAAATATTTTTAATATTTTTATTGTCTAAAATATATATATATATATATATCTAAGTCAATATCAAAGCATTTTATACAAATTAACATTTTCGTGCAATATAATGGAAAATTTTCATTATGTCAAACTGAAAGTGTCAAGAAATCAAAAGCTACAAAGTCAGCTAACAAAACTTTTTAGTCATGTAGTATGTGAGGGAGAAGGGGAACAGCAATATAAAACTAAGGGAGGGGTCACTAGCCCTAAGCGACTTGCAACCAAACAGCTTGTATACAAGTTTATATATTTACATATATGTATATATATATATATATGCAGATGTATGTTTGTGTGCTTGTATATATATATATATGCATTAGCATGTTGTGAGCATTCAGGCGTGAGTGTAAACTCACCCACATGGCCACACATACACACACAGACACACACACCAAGCAAACAAGTTGCTGCGCTGAGTTTACCCTCATACCAACTGAATAAGCGACGCGTTTAACAGACCAACAAACAAGGCAAAAATGTTAGCACTTTATATGTATATGTGTTATGGTATGTGTACATACATACACATACATATGTATGTATGAGTGTTGGTTGACTGCATATTGATTTAAGTGCTGCCAAGGTAAAATGCAGAACAAAACAAAACGTGTCCTCAGCAATTTTAATGCAATCGCTTTGAATATATACTTTTAAAATTCAAATGCAATAAAAATTGATAAAATGCTAAAATTCTAGATAAAAAAAAGACACACACACACACAAAAACAAAAGCATAAAAAAAGAAAAGTAATAAGAGAATGGTTTATAGTTGGATTTTATGGCAAGTGCAAGCATATCAAGCCAGACTCTAATAGTTCATAGACATTCTATTGAAATTCATATGAAATATGCTAATATTAAGCCAGACATAACATGGCGCATGTTATTCACATCCAATGCATAAGTTCTACTCATGAATCATGTGAATCATGTGAGTGTATGCATTATGTAAGGATATAATGCAAATGTACATTTGAGCTGTCCATTCGTCATATAGTACATGCTTTCTTATATTATTATTATTTGTATTCTTAATTTTATTCTTTTGCTAAATTTACATTTTATTTGATTTCAAAATTGTCTCATTAAAGCAACTCGCACAGGTAAAACGACATCAAATTTGCATGTTAAATTCATCAACTGAAAAAGGTATAAAATATATACATATCCTTGCCAAGGATACTTTGATTTTATCATGCATCTACACTCCCATATTAACTTTGCTCACTTAAGAAACTGATTCAAGATTAATAGCTTCTGTTAAAGGATTTACTAAGTGACCCAACATTTAGGCAACTCCTACGAGGTGGATTGACTTGGATTGAACTTTCAGCAAGGATATGCTAATAGTATGAATAATAAATGAGCTTATTATTAGCTAACTATCATAAGTGCAGATTAATTATATCAATATATTTATATATCTTATACTAAATAACAATATTTGGATTAACTTTTCTTTTATAAAAATTTGTTTCTAACATTAGGTTTATTACTTAACATTTGCAGAGTATCTTTAGCTCGGTTTTGCCACAGGCAAAAAAAGTAAAAAATAATATAAAAAAAAGTAAAAACGTTTTTCCAACATTTTTCATTCCATTTGGCTTACATTTTGTCCAGCTTGCAGCCTCTGCTACGTTGATGATATGTGGCTTTTGACCAGCTTAGGTAGCTCATTAAAAACAATGGTTACATTTTCTTCTTTTTTCCACTTCTTTTGGGTCCTGATTAAGCTCTGCTGGCTGTCAACGTGTGCTGGCCTAACACACACATATGTGTGTGTGTGTGTATGTGGGTGTGTATATGTGAATATGTCCTTTGCGGCTAACAAAGGCAACTAAGCTTTAAATTCTTTTCAGTTCTTTTTTTATGAATTTCATGCGAAACAGACTCAAAATCCGCATTTATATCTTCAAAGCATAACGTTTTATCATCTAGCAGCAGGTATATAGATATCTTAAACAGTTTGAAAGCAGCTTAAACGTTTGCCTTAAGGCCATTTAACTTGCTTCAGCTAATGCCAAAAACATTTTGAGGCTGTAGAAAAACATACAATATATGGATTGGCATTATCTTATTATATGGTATATGCAGCTATGTTTACACAAATCACAAACTAGACTAATTACAGTAAGCAAATGAACAGGCGAATATATATGTATGTGTGCATATGTGTATGTATATGTATAGTAAAAGATGTTGCAAGTTGTGTGAATTATGCAAATTGATGTTATGTTGGGCCACAGGGAGGCGCACAACTAAAATAATATGACAAGTAATTTGCAACGAATAGCATAATATTAGGCGCATCACAGAAGAGAATCTGACATACATATACATATATATATATATATATATATATATATATATATACATATAGCAAAAATAAATTAACCAGATATATATGCATATATATAACGTTGATTATCAGATTTGATATGAGATTTGAGAGTTTTAGTAAATGGGCATTAACTGACCACACAGACAAGTTGAATGAACGCTTTAAGTTTAATTTGACCCGACAAGGCAATTAAAAAGCATCAAATGCTGCAATGAATCATATTTGTATCGCCCTCGAAGTATTCGTTTATTCGTTTATTTGTTTATTGCGCTAATTATGTTACTAATTTAGATACTGCAATGAAAAACTCATTAGCTCACTGAAAGGACCTTTGAATGGATCCTATCTTCTTTCATTTATGCAGTATTTTTCTTTTCTTTTTTTTGTGTTTTGTTGCTTTTACCATGAGTGAACGCTTGTCTAATTAGTGAGCTCAAATTTTTAGCTTTTCCTTTTAGTGCTATCCACTCAACTGCTGCTTACTTTGTCACACGTCACGTATACGTAATGCGTATTAATACTGTGTACAAACTGGACACAATTTGACTGGAGAGCATACTTGACTTTCGACCTGTAACTTGATATGCATTTGTACTCGTTTTTCTATTCACATTTTCATATATATTCACATGCACACACAAACATACGACCACACACACACACATATACACACTAATACATATATATATATGCACATTCTTATGCCAATTTTCATTCTCATTTTCATTTGCTTTTATGTTAACCGACATCTATTCATTACCGTAGCCATCGTACAGATATCGTATATATGTATGTATATATATACATCTGAGGTACATTCACTGACCATCAACATCTGCTTAAAGTAACAGCTAATTAAGGCTTAATTGACTATCTACTGGCAGCTGCTCAACCCTTTGGTAAAGTTTTGAGTTACACACAGCAAAAAAAAAGGAAGAGAAAAGTAAAATAGAATTGAAAATTGGTAAGAAGACAGAAGATTAAAACCAAAATTTAAATTACTTTTCTCGTAGATAGTAAAAACCTCTTAAATTCAAGTATCTTCAATTACAATAAAATATTTGTAATGCCTTTTGAACTCTATCAACTTTTGTTGCTTCCATTGTTTTTAATTATAAAAAGAAATATTCAAAAGGGGGAAAGTAAAATGTCTTATTTCTATGATTATTAATAAGAAATAAGGAAAAAAGGAATAAAGGTTTTCTACTCTGAATAACTCAAACAATGGTATTATTACGACTATGAATATTTGTACATAAAAAGGGACACAAAGACACAAGGACAAGTTACGTATTGATTTTAAGTGGAATCCTTTCTTTCCCATCCTTACTGCCTTCTCTTCAATTCAAGAATGAATATAAGTATCATAAAAACAAAAGCAGCTACTTCTCTAACACAAAGTGAGCATTGAATTGAAAGCAAGTGGAAATTATGCTAAATAAAGTAAAAATGTTGGAAAATAAAACCTTTTCACCAATCATACAACATTCAAATAGTTACAGCAATATAAATCTGTCCTATATTTAACCTAAACTAGTTGATTAAGATATGTACAAACCCAACTCAGATGCTTAAAGCATATTCTTTTTCTATCTACGATAATATTGATTAAGCTTGCCAAGATTTTGGATTATTACAGCGTGTTGTTTGGCTAATGTTACTTACTTTTTCACTTTACTATACCAATCCCCAGATGCCCCTTCAGAGTCCCGGAAACATTAACAAACTAATCAAATTTTCATTTCTTGCGTAACGTGCGACGCCTCGCTAAGGCAAACACCATAATGTAACAAGAGCAGCAAAATCAACAACAACAACAACAAATCGAAGAAAATATTAATTTTTGGTTGAAAGTGAAAGTACTTATAAAATTTTGTTAGCTTAAAGCTACTCAATTAGCTAAAAGTATCAGGTCCATGGCTGACCTGGCAGTTTTATGAATATTTTGTTTACAAAAATTTGCTGCATACTTTATAGGGCAATGGCGCTACCGTTTGCGCTGTCTCTCAATAGCACTCAACGGCATATCCTGTGTGTTGTATGTTAACAAGCGCATTAAAGCTGAAATTGCGATGAATGCAAATTGTGTTGTGCTATACTACACACTCCAGGGTATCTTTAAAACAATAGCTGGCTTCCGAAAATTATAATCCCAAATCGTAGCCTTGCTGCTGTGTTGTTTTGTTGCCGTGCTGCTGTGCTGGCTTGTTGGCCTGTTGGCTTATTGGCGTGCTGGCGTATTACACTCGAAAACAACAACTTAAATTATCATAAAGCAGTGTTCATAGAGTTTAATCTTAAAATTTCACACATCAATTGATTTGTTTTAAAATCCATAAAAATTGATTTTAAGCTTTGTTTTTCTTGCTGATTTTAATGTCTATACCCAAACCTTAAATTTATTATATAAAAATCATAATAAAGATGTCAAAGTTAAAAAGAGTATAAGCAAAAAATTAAGTTATATAACAATTCTGTCAATTTGTCATTTGGTCAAACTTTTTTCTCTCTCTTGGACTCCAAGTTGCCTTTTGAAAATAAAAACTACTAAAACTTTCATTTGACTGCCCAAAGCACTAACCGTTGCCCAATGTGCCCTTAGTTACACTTAAAGCCCCTTGTAACTATTCATACAATATATTATGGTAATGTTATGCACTATTGTTGGGATTTTGTTATTTTTTTTTTACAACAAAATACCACCTAAAGAACCAAAAAGCCAACGAACCTTACCACCCACATTACAACATGAATTTCCGCGGGGCATTTGCAATTTTGCTTTACTTGTAGATAAAATTTTCCTTTTATTCTCCATGTTGCGCGAATAATTCGTAAAACTACGCACACTGATTTGAAAGTTAAATAATACATTTTCTTGAAACTGAATAATCATTTAAAATGAAATTAATACACTTCATGAATGAGTATAATGACTTATTTTTTCAGATTGTCAAAAACTATATTAAAAATTGATTTGCCTTTGATAGCTCAGTTCAACTGAAGGTAACAATAATATGTATGTTATACAGATATAAATTTAAGTGTGTGCCATTTGCTACACACAATAACAGTAGGATTTTATTACACTTTTCTACACTTTTTTGTAACTATGAGTAAAACACACTTTACACACACTTCATCTGCTCATATGCAAAATAGTTGCAGGTGCACAAACTATACGAATAATTATTACAGTTGAACTGTTAAACAAACTTTAACTTTAATGAATATGAATGTGAATGTGATGGTGAATGTGAACGTGAATGTGAGTGCGCGTTTGAGTGTGTGAGTAAATGCATATTCGAATGTGAACGTGAATGTGTATATGAGTGAAACTGTATACGTTACCCGTAATTAAAGTTGATGGCCAGATGAAGTGAAGGGTGTATGTGCATGGGGCATGGGCAGTAAAAGCCTCTTGAATATTTGCATAAGCTTCACAGTTGCCAGCAGCCAAGCGGATTAAAACACAATTCTTAAGCTACAGTTTTTGGCCACATTGTTGTTGGCATTGGTAAGAGTTGTTGCTGGACTACACGAAGGTCGCATAATGTTCAATGTATTTGCATATTTACGTGGTTTAATTAATTGAATTGAATTTATCAGATGGTGAGTAATAACTGCTGTTTATACTCTTATTTTATAGACATATATACATACTGTTTTTATATGCTGCGTGTGTGTGTGTATATGTGTGTGCTATAAGTTATGAATTGCAATAATTGAAAACAACATGTGGTTTGTTTTAATTTTCTGGCAGTCAAGCCAAAAAACTAATCAATAAACTGCAATTTATTTCTTACTTACGATAACCTTTAGCTAATAATAATTGTCATTCAATTTGCCATTTGGCTATGTTTTTCGACTACAACTATTTGTCAGCGATCTGGTTAATGTTATTTGTATGGACGCACCCAGACGCAAACAAAACAAAGTTATTGAAATCGCCACAAACAAATAACCATTGCCAATTATGCAATTGTGTTATATGACGCACAGCTCTGACCATTTTGGCCAATTGTTATCAAAGCATTCGCTTGCTGTATTTTAGCAGTTGCCCAAAATGAATTTTTATGTTCTATATACCTTATATACATTAGTCTATATGCTATAGGATATACCCAAGGGAAAGTATAGTATGAATATATAAACAAATCTTAATTAAAGTAGTTACTGCTTTACTAAAAGCAACTAACATTGAATTAAATCAATTCATATATAGCTTAAGAGCTCACACTTAAAAATAAAAATTACTTAAAATTTTCTTCATTTTAATATTCTCTTAGTTAAATTTACTCTTTGATTTAGACACTAGAAATGTCGCCATAAAAACTGAATTTAAAAACTTCTAACAAAAGTAGGAAAACTAATTTACAACTGATACCTAAATATACTCTCACATATGCCTTATAAGGAGTATCTAACTATTCGTGTTAGCCATTTTTGTTATGGCAATTCATGGCTACCTTCGATAACCAATGAAAAAACAATGAACAAAAGTTGGCATCAGCTATAAAAATTGTAATTTTCCGAGTCGATGCTATGTGTAAATGTATGCGTGCGTCTGACGTATGTTAAGGTATATGTCTGTATGTATGTGTGTATGTGTGTGTCTGTGTCTGTGCATAGGTTGATTCTGTGGTTTGCATGAATATTAATACAAATACAGAAATGAACAAATTGTATATGAATAAAGGTTGCCCTTTGTTTGTTAAATAACATTTTTTTTGCGCTTGTATTTAGGTAACGAAGCATTGTTCGCAAATTAATATAAGTTGTTGTTCCCTTCATTTGTGTGTGTGTGTATTATATATGCGTGTGCGTGTGTGTGTATAGTGCGTAGCTTGTGCACTTAACTTTGATTAATCCTTTATTAAGCAGTCGCACACTAAGCAGTATCACAGTCATGTCCCAGCCACTTGGAGCGACAGTCGTGTCTAGAATATTAGGCAGATCATCTATCAAGTAGCAAACAGCTATCTTATATCAAGTAGGAGCACCCAATGATTCTGCCATTATCCAGTTAAACACTAATCATATATATATATACACATAAGAAGCTAAAGTGCTGTACAAAGCATTAAGTTGGGTATAATGTACCATATAGTACCCTATAATCATATAAATTTAAATATATACCTTATGGTAATTTAATATACCCATTTTATTTGCATTTACTATGCTTATGAAATAAGCAAACAAATCCTTGAATACTTCAATTTGTTATACTAAAACCACAAGTAGTTACACACACATATATATATATATACATATATATTTATATATGTAACTTGAAATAAGACCAACTGTGGGTTATATTATTGTGTTAATTGTACAATTAATTTTGAAACACGGACCAACACTATGTGTATCCTGATGTGTATATAATTGGTATTATTTCTATGAAACATTTAATCATCTGACATCATTGTAATACTCCTTGCATTAACTAAACGAATGAAACGTTGCCAAATGTTGCCAGCGTCTGTAAACTTGAAATTAGCATAAGTATTTCTCTTGTATACACAATAAATGAGGTTTGCTAATTAAAGTCCGACTGATGCTCCAGCTGGCGTTTGTCCTGAAAGAAGGGATAGCCCTTTGGCCGATGGACAAACGCAGAAAGCAGAAAACAGAAAACAGACGACAAAAAAATTTTGCCTAATGGCCTGACAACTGAGTAAAAATGTTTCCCTTTTTCCTACTGAATGTCAGGATTTAGCGGCCTATTTGATTTAATTAAAATGCAAGTACAGAGTCAAGTGAGGCACAGCTCCTGGAAAGTAAGAAAGCAAACAGCCCGCACAATTTGTGACAGAGCAAACGGAGCATTAAAAATGCCAAGAAAGGACAAAGCAAATAGCTGACAGGCTCTGCCCAAGCCATTCGCATCAATTTCAGACCAATCAAGTACGTGATTGTCCAAAAAAAAAAAAAAATAAAAAAAAATAGAATAAGTACAGCAAAGAAAAGAAACGTACCAAAAAAAAAACAAAAGAATAAAAGTAAATAAATAAAATAAAGCCTCAACAAAAGGAGAAAAGTCCTCAAGAATTCTGATAACAAATGGTCGGTTCCAGGAATTAAATAATAGCAAAAAGAAAAGTGGTTGATGTTTTGGTGTACATTTTAGTGATTGTTTAGCTGGGCTTACAACAATTTTGCTAGTACCACAGCAACAACAACAATATTAACAACAATAGGTATAAAAGCTATAGAGCATATCAAAGTCGTATATATATATAGATATATATGTGTATATCTCAGAAGAGATTGAATTTCTTGTACCGTTTGAGCCGCTTTAATGACCTGTCATGATGAACGTTGTTTGAAATTCATCAATCAATCTCGAACACTTTGGTTAGCTGTTTTCTAATTAATTCTTTTTTAAAAAAAAAAAGAAAAAATTATCTATATCTACTTTTTTTGTGTTAATTTTATTATTTTTAAGGTATTTAAGTGCTATATCAATGTTGTATCAATTCTTCTTTCTTTTCTCTTATACCTATGTGATGTGGATCTGTTTGGGAATGTATATTCTCAATTACATTATTGTTCATTGAATTGCTGTCAATTTGAAAATAATATTTACACACATAAAATTTGTAACATCTTTTGGGTTTTAAGCGATTTTCCACACACACACACATATATATACACGTATATAAATACATGTATATATATATACATATACGTGTGTTAAGCACACGAGGAACGAGCAGAACGCGTGCCTTACATAAATACTTGCAATCTTCGCTTAGATTTGTGGGCTGTTGCTTGCTACTACTTCAACTTATATATATATATTTGTGAGTGTGTGTGAGTATGTAGGACAGCTGTGTGTGTTGCCCGCTTACGACATGTGCTCGTGCCAAGCATTTCCCAAGTGTTTTTTTCTGGTTTTTGCTGCTGTTGTTGCTGTTGATGTTGCGGCTATAAACACTTGTCGAGTTGTTTATGCATAATCATTTGCGGTTATACTCTAACTAAAAGTATGTCAAGATTTTAAATTACTTTGTTACCAAGAAAACTAAAAACTGACTTTAAAGTTATTTATGCTAATGAAATTTCAACAAAAAAAAAAAACTTTCATAACTTTTCAACAAAAAACTTTTAACACTTTCAATTGCAAAACACTTACTTAAGTGAAAGTATATTTTGTTGGTGAGTGTAAATTGAATGCTGTTTGCTGTTTTTATTTTTTATATGATTGCTAAGGATCCTTATAACGTATGCATTTAAGTGCGTACTGTTTATAATATTTAGCTAATAATTTAAATACTTTGCGCGTTTCCTTTGGTGGTAACATTTGGTATTATTTTTTATATTACTGCAGTATATATATTATGTAAATTTGATTATATATTGGATAATGCTTTAAAAATTTGCGATTTGCGATTTGCGATTTACAATGCGGAGAAAATTTTTGCATAATATTTATATACATATATTTATATATATATGTATATATTTATGTGTTTAGAGTTAAGTAAAACATACACATTCATATTTACATGAAGAAAAATGAAACTTTTGAATAACTGACAAATTTGAGCTGACTTGAGCTGACAGCCTATTACAGTCAGTGGCAAAAGTTTTCACACTGTCTCTAATATACCACTGTCATCATCAGCATGGCCATACAATGTGCTCATAAAAAAAAGGAAACAAAAAAACAAAGTTTTTCCTTTACTGCTCAACCGTTCTGTGGGCTGGCATGCCATATGCAAAATGCGATTGTTATGCATTCTGTGTGTATACCCTACGGATAAGGTACACCTGCCAAACCACCCACTAGCCACCCATTAAACACCCATAAAGCAAACAACCAACCAGCTGGCAATCCACCCAATGCTCAATATACCAACTGCAGCTGGCAACTGTCAACGCATAAATAGAATTAAACGTCTTTCATAAACAAAGTGTCAGTTCCCTGAGTTTTATGCTTGCCATGGTCAAAACTGACCTCGGCTCGAAATTCTGACAATTTTACAGTTCCTAAAAATTTACCATATTTTTACGATAAAATTTTTTCCGTGTTCCTGTTTGTTTATTTTTTTTTGTTCAACTTTAATTTTTTTGCTTTCTTTTTTTTTCGTTCCGCTGTCAAACGCTTTAACAAAATACTTTAAGCCCTTTGAATCATATAAAGTTATTTACATTTTTAAAATAGAGTCGATCAAATCAAATGACAGTCTTGCTATACAATAAAGAGAGCCTGTTAGATTTAGAAATTGTAAGTATACCCTATGCTTGCAATTTCATTTAAAAGGGTAGTTTAGTTTTAAATTAAAATACTAAATATTCATACTGAAAACTTTGTGTTCCAAATCTAATATAAGGCAACTTTTAAGCTGAAAAACAGATAAGGCTAAGTATATGTATAAATATTATTATTATTACTTTATTGATGATATTATATAGTATTATTATTTAGTTCATCTGTTTTATTTCTGCTTTCATTATATTATATAATACTAACTAATTTGCAGTACAATTCTTATTCATATCTATTATATACATTTATTGCATCAATATCTGTGGAATAGCTAAGATAACTTTGGTAACATTGGTAGCTTGAAGTATAATATCAGGTATATAAGTTTAGTTATACGATGATCGTCTTCATGCATAATTGTAGCAGTTGAACATTCAGACTCACAGAGTTTCCACTTGTTGAGAATATTTGTAGTATAATTCCTCTAGTCATTGCATTGAGCCAAAAAAGCTGCACTGCCATTGAAATCCAAATGAAATTTCGCCTAAATTGGCATATATTGTATGCTTATCTAAATTAAGTTATGATTAAATATTACAGAGTATTTTAAAATCAATCATCATACACATTGTTACATTCCTAAGTGATTTATTTTGTGCGTTTGTGCTGTCATTTTGAGACCTGTTTACTGTACCTATTAAAACGTCAGCTGACAACGGCGACAGTTGCCTTGTTTGGTGTCTGTTGAGTCTGTTCAGTCTTTGACTAGAAGCTGCCGGCTGTCATTTCCATTTACATGCAAATACGGGTTAGGAACTGCTGCCGGCTGTTTGAATAACTGTACTAAAAAGTATAAACAGAATGGTACTTTTGCTGGTTGTTGGTTGTTCGTTGTTGTTTGTTGGCTTAAATATTGCCTGTTCTTCTATAGCACATTGGTTAAAGGGTGTGAATTTATGTGTACTCAATACAAGTGAAAATATATATAAATTGGTTTAATACAAACTTTTGTACCAATGTGCATATTGTATTGAAAACGAAAAGAGTCTAAAAATGCAAATTTTAGTTGTGGGCAAAATGTGTGTGCCATTTGTTGTTAATGTATCTATTTTGGCTTGCACCAAATTGTTGCCAGCAGGCTTTACGTGTGTCAGTATCGCATCTGCCCATGCCACAAATTGTGGCACAAGTTATCACAGTTCGTTCTTACGTGACTTAACCCATATCTATGCAATAAACTAAGGTATTCTCAATGGATTTAATGGTTATTTATAACAAGAAAAAAAGAATCATTTTATCATTTACTGCATATATATAACTATTACTCATATATATTTGTCCGGTTTTGTTAAATTTTTATCAAACTGCATCTGAGATTATATAAATTTGATTTATGCTATTAGGAATATTAAAGGTATTAAAAAAATCCACAAATAGTAAATCCACAAAAAGAATTAAGAATTCATTTATATTTCTCTTATATAAAACGTAATAAAGGATTACTTCGAGTCTTATTAGATTAGCTGGAAACTTTTGATTGCTCTGTTCTGTGATGAACGCATGTCCATATGCTGTTACCTGACATTATGTGAGCAACTGTGTGGGTGTTTGCTTCCTCGTAAGTATGTTTAAGTGGAGCAGCTTATATTACTTAATACAACTGGGTCGAAGCTCAGGTTGTACTTACTTGCTTATAAAACTGGTTCAAGGAGACAAACAATTGCCGCAGAAATGTCGTTCTAGGGGTAAAAAAAAGGGCAGCAACTCCGTTAACCATGCATACATATTAATGCATATATATATATGTACATGCGCTCACACACGCCAACACATACTTATACACAGCATGCTTGACATGCCGTTAAAATATTTTACACACACGAAGTGTAAAAGCTTCCATATATGCCAAACGCCAAACGATTTTTAATGAGCCCGGAAAATTACAAAACAAAAAACAATAAGAAATAAGAAATAAGAAAAGAAGAATAAGGGAAAAATAACGATAACAACGGCTATAACCCTTAGGGTTCATATTAAAGTTCATTTATAATTGCCTTTTTTTTTTAAATACCTTGCAAACTTTCAAGGTGGGTATATAGCAAAATAAGTAACCAAAAGGAAACATCAGTATCAGTTTTTCTCTTAAATTGAAGCTTAATATTTTTGGAAGCAAATTATATAAAGGGTATCTTGTAGTCGCACCTATTTGAGTGAGAAATCTTGCTATTTGGTTTGTTTTCTTTCGATGTTTGCATTTTTCTTTGCCGGTTGATTTCTTGGCTTATGGACACCTTTACTGAATTGCCAATTGTGGGCGTAACCAATTGGGCACAGTGTTTTTTTTTATTTCTATTTTTTTTTTTTTTTGTTTATTGTTTTTCTCACAGTTGCTAAACCACGGACCACGCCCATCTTAAGAACTGGGCCATCTCATCCAAAATAGCAACGAGCACGCAATGTGGACTGTAATAAAGTTGTAGTTTTTCTTTCTGTTGTTTTTGTTTCTTTTGTTGTTGCTGTTGTTATTGTACTTGCTGTTGCCTTTGTGTTTAATGAACCTTTTTCGAAGTTGTTTACATTTTTTATGACGTCTCTGTGCCACATTGCGTGCTGCCAATTGTTGCCGTTATCCCAGCCGTTGTTGTTGTTGTTGTTGTTGTTGCACTGTGTCACTGCCTCTGTAGGCGTATTTCGTTTGGAATTCTATTGAAAAGCAATTAAGCTTTACATTTATTGTAAGTTTTAAGTCGCTAATAGCTTTACCTTTCGCTATAAATTTATCTGCCCCTTAAAGTAGGCAACATTTTCTACCTCTAAACCATACATAAAGCAATTTATTTCTATGAGTTCTTTGCTCCTATTGAAATTGATTAGCTTTTATAGCTAAATACAATCTATAATCAATGAAAAAAGAATCATGAATAAAATAAACTTTTAGTCGATTTAATATTTCGGAAGAGAAAATTCAATTTTATAATGAAATTTAATAATTGATTACAGTAAATTGATTAAATATACATACAGTAGAAGACCAGATTGGTAGGCACACAAGCAGATACAGTGATAGGCTTTTGAGACATCGCAGCCTACTTGCTAGAAACCTACTTCCAGCTAGATCTTTGATGCGTCTTAAACGGCAAGGCTTTGCCAAAACAATTAGGAGTCAATAAGGCTGCCATACTAACACAATGTAATCCTCATATCTGAATAGAGGTTTGGTTTATTTTTTCTTTTTTTTATACTTTCTATCCCAGTGTTGTTAAGGTACATTTTTTTATGCTGTACGGATTCTGCACTTAATAAATAAATAAATTGTTATTGTTAAAAAAAGTAAATTGATATATTGGTTTAAATAACTTAAGGCTTTAAGAAGTTTCAATAGATTTTTTATAACTTTTTATACATTTTCATTAAATCAAATTGTACAATATAGTGCTGCAGTTCTTCAGTTTACGATCCACATCTAGATAATAAATAAAAGAATCAAAAAAAAGAAATGCTTCTAAATTCAAATGGTAAACTATTTGATATTAGAACACTGATTGACAACACGTCAGTTAGAAGGATATTGGTAACCAGCTGTGTTCACGTTGTGATATTAAAAAAAAAGAAATTAATTTCCTAGAAACTCTGATTAAATGTAACCACATGCAATGTTGTTAACTATGTGTAGAAGTGTAATTATTGTTTAGGGTTTTGATTAGATCGCATGGCCAGTGCATTAGTCAACCTTTTACTTTCATTAAAATAACATTGATTAGCTGCGGCTAAGCCCTATACAATGCACATTGAAAGTGGAACAAGTACTTTGTTGGTATATATAAGCCTTAGTTATATAACTAACCTGATTAACTGTTGGGAAAAACAATTTTTTAACAATGTTGTGGAAATTGAACTCTATATCCTCTTGTTAAAGTATCATAAAATTTTTAGCTTAAAATCATTTCAATTATAGCCAGAATTTTTGATTAGGTCACGTATATCCGTTTTTGTCCTAAATAAAGCTCTAACTCTTTTGGATAATTGAATTGATTATCTATTATTATTTTAGAAGTTTTACTTACGAAATGTATTAGCCTAGTTACATTTTAAAGCACTAATTACTCTAATATGTCCTGCTGCTGGGACATAACTGTAATTTGATTTATTGTGGCAAGTAGAGTCGAGTTCACTTATTATTAATAAACCTTAGAGAATTATAAGTTCTATGAAATATCAGTTTATTTTTCAATTAGTTACTATAATTGAACAATTTGTAGTGCATTTCATTATTTAAAAGTAGCTTTTGTATTTAATAGATTTATGCTTATATAATTCTTACTAAGATTATATACGTAAAGGTCTTAAAGTTCATTGTAGCTTTAAGCTGGCTTCGATTTTATTAAGGAAAACTTAAGTATAACTTAACCTTGTCAGCCTTTAACTTATGTAAGTGCTTTTGAATGTCTGTTAAGAAAAAAAAAACACAAACCAAAACAAAATCAAAAAGGAAAACATGAAGAAACATATTTTCACTGTCAATTTACAACTATAATATTATTGATATCTACAGCTGTTGCTCTGTGTGTGCCTTCAATCAATCAATTACTAGACACGTGCGCTTTACATTTTATCATTTTAGCATCTTACCATTTTCGCATTTTACCATTTTAGCATTTTACAAGTTTAGCATTTTACCAGCATTTGATATATAACACAGCCTGTTTCTGATTTGATTTTGCGAATAAATATTTCACTTAACCAAATGCAAATGGCGATGGTCCAAACACAGCACCACAAAAACCCCTTTACACACTTTTATACTTAAATTTTAGATATACATATATATATATATATATATATATATATATATATATATACATACATTGTATCAGTGTGTATGTTAGCGTGCAGCTTTACTTACTAAGCCGACGACAAGGTCTGAATAATTTAAGCACAAAATGCGTATACGACGCGGTTACCAAATGCAAAAGAATTTCGAGGTCGAATCTTGATTTTTTGCTTGCTGTTGTCTGCTTTGTTCCATTGATTCAAAGTGATTCACTTATTTATTATGAATTTATTGTACTGTTTATACAAATATTATATTTTAAGATTATTGCTTTCACATTATTTCTTTTTATTGTGTTTAATTTGACTAATGAATTTTCTCTGTTTTGTGTCACTTCAAACGGAAATCATTTTAATCAACCATAAAACTTATCAACTTAGAAGATCAAACTACATTATAAAAACATTCATTCAAATTGTAAACTATACAAATTTGTAACAGCTTTGTCATAACTTTGCTAATGACTAGAGTATTTATCAACATTGATTATTACTTAAATTATTTTAAAATTCAACTAAAACTATGTCAGCTATTTAACAGTTTAGGCCATAAAATAACAAGTTTCTTTTGACCAAATATGTTGTACTCTTAGTTTATATTCATGCTGATAGATAAAGCTTAAAATAAATATTTGAAAAAAATTCCTGTGGCCTAGCCAGAACATTGAGAACTACTTTGAAGAGATGCCCACACAGGTTGGATGATTTGGTTCATGGAACTCATACATCAAAGATATCAAATATATATATAATATATTTATATATATATATATCAGCCTTGCCCCAGGATACAAAACAATATTGTAAACAGGACAGAGCGTATGTAATAAAATAACATTCCTTACAAGTATTCAATCAAATTGAACGCAAAACTCCCTAGAGAATCAGCAAAAGGGAAAAAAATATATGGATAGAGATAAAGATACGAATACGAATACGAAGATAGGGTTAGAGTTAGAGTCAGTGCAGTAACTAAATTGACACAGATTGGAATGCAAGGCAATCAGAATGTTGCACAAAAGCAAAATGATTGAATATATAGAGCTGTCAATATGAATAAAAAAAAAAATAAATAAATAAATATCGTTCTCATACCATACCATAGTATAGCATAACATAGCATAACATAGCATACCATAGCATAGCATAAGGTCCTATGGTAACCATAAACATCCTTAAATGCCAATGTCAATAAATGCGCTAAAATATTTTTATGTTTCTGTCGCCATCAAAGTCAAGTTGCAAATATTTCACAATATATGCAAGTATGAGAGTGATTTCTAAAAAGATTTTTTGTGTATGTTATAAGCATGTTTATATATAGTATATATATACTATATATATGCATATATATGTATATAGTATATAGCCATAGCTATGGCTATATGCGTTTGACACATTTATGTGAGGACATCACGCTTAGATGGCAACACATAATAATATACTAACTGAAATGTTGTATTTGCGTCGACACGTGCCTCTGCTATAAATATATATACACACATATATATATATATATATATATTATATCTAAACATAAATATATATTTTTGAGCCAATCATTCAGATCAATTTACAGTGGCAGCTGCTGCAATTGGCAACCGATTTTCAGGTATTGCTACACTTAATTTAACTTTTCAGTGTCCACGTGTTTGCCTCAAACCAAACAAATTATTCAGCTGGCAGAATGAACCCAGGGAAAAAAAATAAAATAAAAAAACACAGAAAAAAGAAGAAAAAAACTTGAAAAAAGATAATGAAACATTGATGAGTTGGCAAAAAAAATTTGTATGACGCTGGATCAAGGATCAATCAAATCACTTGTCCATCAAATTTTCATTGTACATAAGGCTAGCAAAAATGTTTGTTGTACGCTAATTAACTGACTAGTTGATTGACTGACGAAAAGAGTGACTATTGTTGGGTGTTAGCTAACTGTTTTTGTAATAAAAAAAAATGAAAAAGAGTAGAACCCAATTTGCTGGCCAACACATTTGCATTTTACACTTTTCCATTGCCTTTCGGCCAATTATGTTAATTTTTTGGCCAGCTGCCGCACATTTTAGCAATTACCAAAAGAGCCAAAAATTCAAAGCCAAGGACTCTCACTCCCACATACAGCCTCTATCCCTTCCTCTATTCCTCTCTTTTACTCCTCTTAGCTAGAGAGGGTGCTTGTGGGGCAGTGAAGCAAGTGAAGCTTTGTGGAATTGGACAACTGGTTGTATGGCCTTCATGTACTTAATTCAACAAAATTTGCTACAATTGCATTTTAAATTCTTTTTTCTTTATTCTTTCTGCTTTCCCCATCCACCCCCCCATCCAACAGCTTTCAGCTTGTGCTGTTTTAGCTTCCGGGCAATTTCTACTGAATATTAAATTGAAATGTTTGTTTGTATTTTTTCTTTATACTTTCTACTCTAACGTGTTTTCATATTTTGATTTAAATGTGATTTTAGGTACCAATTCTTGGCATAATTATGATGATTTAAACAATTTTATCAGGAAAAATCATTCATATGAACAGTTTTCCCAGTAATAATAAACTTAAAAGTTTATTCTGTGCTTATAAAGCATTCATAAGACGATTCAATGAGTACACTCATATGACAAATTGATTAAGTGAATTGCTTTTCCTATATATCCTAAGGATTACTTCTATCTGTGCTTCACCCAAAACTTAAGCTGAAAATTTTGAAGCAATTTCAACTTTAAATTTGTTTTCCTTCAATTGCTATTTACATTACTTTAAGGCTGACTGCGCCGAATTTCTTTAATTTTACTTCTCCATTTTTTTTTTGGTGACTCAAATTATATTCAAGTCCCTTACCAATGGTTTTTTTATATTAGCAGGACAAAAATGTAAAACTTGGCTAAGCATATTTAAAGTAATTTTCATTTTAAGCCAAGTTACTTTTCACAAAAAAAAGCAAATGTATTCTTAACTTTTTGTGCACAATATGACCCAAATACATAGGAGTATTTTGACTGTTGCCACAACTGGGCCATAATCAACATACTACCAATTGGTCAATGTAACCTACGAAAGCATAAAACAAAGAACTGTTTTTGCTCTCTTATTGTTTGCATTTAGACTATGTTGGTATAGTGTGTGTGTGTGTGTGTGTGTGTGTGTGTGCTTGTATGAAATTGCAGTCCTTGTGGTTTTTTTGCTTGTGACTTTCGCATCAATATTCAACATTGCTACCAACAATATGCCATCCATTGCATGTTTTGACCTAACTTTGATTAATCTTTCGTCTATATATATATATATATATATATAGTGTAGCAATCGTGTATATATCCGCTCACAATTTCATATAAAACTCTCTACTAAAGCTTATTGATTCTATATATATATATATATACAAAATATACATATATATACATTCAAGCAAGTCTTGAGTATTTTTGATATTAGTAAGAAGCTGTAGTCGAGTGCACCTTTGCCTACAAACGAATGGACGGGTATATGGACAAAGAGTACACGTACACGACTAAATCGACGAAAACAAATATTTTTTTTTTTCTTGTTATATTTTGTTTGTTATGAAAATAATTGCTTACACATTTGTAATTATTCTAGTTCACCAGAGTATTTCGGATCATCACAACTTTTGGACGACAGACACCGACGGGAAAAACCTGGGGTCACTAAAAAATATTAAGAATATATATATATATATGGAAATATAATATTTTATATTATATATATATATATACTTCTGTTAGAATATCTCTTTTGCTTGCTTATTTGTATCTTCTTTTGTATGTCGTCGCTTATAACCTAGATAGGTCTTTGATTAAATGAAAATTTTTACCTACATAAAACATTATTTTACACTTACCTACAATCTCTGTTCAATGCACTCTCACCCTTCCTTTAACTTTTTTTTATTTATTTTGAAGCTCAAAATATATTTATATTTTGTGCTATATTGTTGTTGTTAAGAAAATTATATATGTATATATATATATATATATATATATTTATATATATATATATACA
>JBAMBS010000592.1:37500-58934 GCA_037044455.1 Zygothrica quintamaculata
CCTTAACATTTGGTATTAACAAACAAGTAAGAAGACTACAGTCGGTCTTACCCGACTACAAGAACCCCATTTTCCCACAAAGATACACATTAACACACATAAACACACCTTTCTATACGCACTATAAGTTGTTACACACGACGTTAAGACTTTTTGTATATATTTTTATATATATATTATTCATTCATTCAATCACCAATAAGTGACCAAAGTATAAAATAAAATTGTACATTTAGCTTGAACTTATTTTAGTCCTTTAAAAGAGCGAAAAAGGGGGCCCAGAAGCAGCAAGGAACAGCTAACAGTGTGTCTGTATGTGTATGAATAAGGTTATGTGTGTGTGTAAAGAAAAAAAAAGGCTTCTTTTAATCGGGTACACCCGACTACAGCAGTCTTACTTATTCTAACTTGCATAACATTTGCTTGACTGAATTTGCTGCCTAAAGCATTTTTTCTTTGGTTTTTTATTTTCTCAACTTATTCTCTGGCATATATATATTTTATATATAATATACATATAAAAATAAATATTAATATTTTATACACTTTACCAAAATTTCATTTCACTTTGTTTTTATGATGTTAAAGTGATTTAAGTGTTGAATGTTGAACGTATTCCCAGGTGCTTTTGTTTATGTTAAAAACGTGCCTGAATAATTTGTAATTCATATTCAATCATATATATATATATATATATATATTACGATAATGGATGCACATCTATATATTATATATATATTTTTAAAATATTATTAAAATTTCTTTATAAATTTGTGTATAATTTGTAAAAATAAATCGCTTCACACAATTGAAACACGTGCAATTTTAGCAGCTATAAAAATCGTGGCTAATTTCTTTCGTTACTTATAGTTTATAGTTTAAAACAAGTAAGAAGTCTGTAGTCGAGTGTACCCGACTACGAGAGCCCCTTTGCCTACATATACAGCCATACACACACATACTCATACATACACACAGTTCTGCACGTACTTAGCCATTGCGCGCACCTTTTAGCCCCCCACGCTCTATAGCGCGGTACTTATTGTTGTATAACTTTCGTGTTTATTGTTCAAATCTAACGAAATTCACAACGTAGATGAAGAATGGTCTACTTAATATGTGTGTGTAAAAGAAATTTGATCGGTTAAAAATTGTATCTGAAAATCGATTTTTTCAAATTGCGGGGGTCAGGGGGGGAAATTGAAAAATCTAAAACAAACTCGTATAGCGTAAAAACATAACAAATATACGTTCCAAATTTCGTTGCTCTAGCTCTTATTTTGCGCGCACTACTATACCCCCCCGGGGCCCAAAACGCCACTTTTGAGGATCTATAACTTCCGAGATTTTTGATCAATTTTCACCAGATTTACAACATCGATCAAGAATGGTCTAATTATGATGTGTGTCAAAAATAAATTTGATCGGTTGAAAATTGTGCTTAATAATCGTTTTTTTCAAATTGCGGGGGTCAGGGGGGGAAATTGAAAAATCCAAAACAAACTCGTATAGCGTACGAACATAACGAATCTACGTTCCAAATTTCGTTGCTCTAGCTTTTATTTTGCGCGCACTACTATACCTCCCCGGGGCCCAAAACGCCACTTTTGCTGATCTATAACTTCCGAGATTTTTGATCAATCTTCACCAGATTTACAACATCGATCAAGAATGGTCTAATTATGATGTGTGCCAAATATAAATTTGCTCGGTTGAAAATTGTGCTTAATAATCGTTTTTTTCGATTTGCGGGGGTCAGGGGAGGAAATTCAAAAATCTAAAACAAACTTGTACAGCGTACAAACATAACGAATCTAGATTTCAAGTTTGGTTGCTCTAGCTCTTATAGTCTCTGAGAAACAGGCGTTCATACGGACGGACGGACGGACGGACGGACGGACGGACGGACGGACAGACAGACGGACAGGGCTAGATGAACTCGTCTTGTCGTCCTGATTCAGAATATATATACTTTATGTGGTCTCCGATGATTATTTCTATGTGTTACATACTTTTGGATTTTGCATATTTCCAATAGCTCCGCTTTGCTCTTTTTTTACAAAAAAGGCAAAGGGGCTAAAAATAAGACCTATGAATTTATAATTATACGGTAAAAACTCTCCTAACGAACACATCTAATAGGCGAACACTTCCCTTTTTCTACGCAATGCAATATACATGATCCAAGCTTCCTTCATTAAGTGGACGCTCCTTTTGAGCGGCGTAACTTCTCGAAAGTCGTTAACTGTCTAGCGAGTTTTCATTGTATAATATATGTCGGAGATAGGTAAGGTTCTTGCAAGACGTTGTTCTCCATCATGTATCACAGCAAGTCGCCGAAGAGTTGTTCCCACTTGCTACTCAATTTGATGGATCTAAACCCTTTTTAATTGTTGCCCAATGCCTCAGGAGCAATCTGATATTAGATGCCATCTTCCAGCCCAGAAATCAGAAAATCTTCAGCATTAAGTAATTATATATATATATATATATATATTTATTATATTCAGTGTTTTATGCAATTTGCAACTTGCAATTAAATCTCTTTTTTATCAGTGACTTTTCTGTCAATTATCATTACATTATTTTCGTAGAGCCTTTACCAAGGAAATATTGATTTTATGAACGATTTTGTACTAGTCAGAAGGAAGCATACAAAACCCAATTAGGTATGCGTAAGTCTGAATAGCTAAGTATCCTGGTGTTGTTTTCAGCAACTAAAGAAGAAATCAAATTTTGGTATTGGCCTCTAGGTTGCTAGAATTAAATCAATTTGGTTTGAAAGTTTGAAATTTTGGATTTCATGAGATTATATATAACTCTTAACCCATGCTATAAACTTCATAAGGATTGTATATAATAAACATAAAAGTTAATCAAAACCTATTGAACAAGCTGCAGTTTGAGTAAAGGACATCTGCTAGTCGGTTATAGCCCTATTAAAGCCTACTTATTTGTAATTGTAAACAATTAAGCTGATTTTAGCCTGTCCTTTGGCACATTTACATAATTCAGTGACTGCGAAACGAGAGTCGGATTAAACGCTTTGCACTTTACATTTGCATTTTTAAATTTTTATTTTATTTACCAAATAAGTAAGTTAAATAAATCGATTAACAATAAAAATAATAATAAATAAATTCATAAGAAAATATTATTTTTATGGCTACAATAAGTCTCACAGATATATGTACGTTAGCATATAAAATAAATTTTATTTATACATTTTTCACACGTTTCATCCTCAATTGAAATTTACAGCATGAATTCCTTCACAATGAACTTTGCCCCGGCCAAATATAGTTAAATTTATGACAAACATCTGGTAAACTTTAAGCTTTTTGTGTTTTCAATTAGTTGGCCTGTTTATTGGCCAATTTTCATAATATTTGCTTTCTATGGGTGTTGGTGGGGATGGGTGTGGGAGTGTAAAAATAATTTCAATAGCATCTGCTTAAAATTCAAAAGGCTTTTACCATATTTCCGCTCTATGTAACGAATATACCCCTTAAGTCAAATCATATATCATATTTAATAGCGACAATCACGAATAAAAATGATGTCATTAACATCTCTGAATTGGATCATCAATTGGTCGCTTTTCTTTTGTATTTTCCTCCATACTTTTCTCTCACATTTTGCACGCAATTGAAAAATGGGAAAACGACCTTTATATAAGCCACAATTAATCAATGTTCATTTCTTATTGTATTTACGTGTTTTTCTTGATATATATATATATGTATATATATATTTTGTTTTTTTTTTTTTGTTCTATTTGTCTTTATGTTTCATGTTCTTGTTCTTGTTACAAACTTGACTTTTGGCTGTAAATATTAGCCAGCATTTTGTATCAAGGCCAAAAGCGAAAAACGTTCAATAAATACTGGCAAAAACAGATAGTTCATAGCGAGGCAGAGAGACAGAGAGAGAGAGAGAGAGAGAGAGAAGGAGAGTGCAAGAAAAGCGAAAAAAAAACTGCGGGTTAAACATGAATTTGTTTTACTGAAAATATAAAAATAAACAAACAAATTTTGAGCTTAAATGCTTTAATAGAGTTTACACAACCAAAAAAAAGTAAATGTATCAGAAATATACATATTATTATATAAACATATATTTAAATCGTAAACTTTTAGTTCAGTTATGATTTCGGCTTATAGCAGAGAACTTTTTGCGTTTTAAAAGATTGCTGTTGATTAATATTGAGCTGCTCCAACTCCTTGAAGTATGCTTTATCACGTACAATGCTGCAAGGATAGCTATCAGCATTGTCAGTTTTTAACATTTTCTTTAACTTTTTTCGTATATATGCTGATATTATTTCAGTGCTTAAGATATATTTTTTGTCCCTCTCTCTTTGTATTTTGCCCTGAAGTGGAAAAGCTTTTGACTGACAAACCTTAAGCAATGTACTTGAAATAATAAAGTCCGGAAGCGTTTGCGACGGGAACGCATAAAATATTATCGCGAATGGCACTGAAAAATTTAGCATTTAATTTACTGAATTTCATTTTTGCTGTCAGACTTTTCAGTTCTTTTTGCATATTTTAGCTTATACAAATAAACAAGATTATATCTCATGTGTTTTATACACTATAAGAATTTCAATGTATTTTCATATTTTAAATCAAATCCTTCAATAGTTGTTCGTAGTGAAGGAAAAGTGTTAGCAAGGAGTATAGGGACTTCCTTTTCAAACAGAGTAGCACTCAAGCTTTAAGTATTTGATTATTGAAATAATTTTTAAATTTTTTAATAATTTTTTTAGATTTACATAAGTGTTTGTGCAGAGCAGAAACTTCACATTAGAGAGCTACTGCATTAGTTTGATGATATACAATAATATACTTAATTTTGAAATTAATGAAAAATATAAGTTTCACTTGAATGCCAGGAATACTTGGATAAGTTTTTAAAGTAAGACTAATGCCAGAACATTGACATAGAGGACTCTTACGGAGAGAATCTCCAGGGAGCGCTCAACGAAGCTTCTACAAAGAACTGGGTCTCATTTTGTGTCGTTTTCATAGTTTAAACTGACATACAAACATGGTTAATGGAATTTTGAAACTGAACTAGCTACAAATTAGAATTTATCTATTCAATAAGATGCACACTTATAAGGTAATCCTGACGTTAATCCGGGAATAGGCTGTTTAGAGTCAGCTTAACAAAATCAGAGTTGCTAAGGCTAAATTAGTTACAGGAATCTCCAACTTTAAAAAACAGCTAAAGTAACTAGAGACATGTCTTCTTAAAAATAACTAAGCAGTACCCATAGCGAATTACAAGGATATCCCGAAATCTAGCTGTCTAAAGAAAGCATAATAGGAGAACTAACCTAAGTTGAAGGGGTGCTACAAGAATCTGTCGCCTTCACCTGCCAGAGCTGCATAAATTTCAGTTAATACTATTCTTAATATATTAACTATAGACTTACCTTAATTGCACTCTACTGAAAGGAGTAAGGAAAATATTAAAAGGAAGCATAATTTACATAAAATCATGACGGCGAAAAGTTTTATTCCAATCATAGTATGAATAATGTAATTTTTTTTATATGCATTATATATAAAAGATAGCATAAGAACCTACAATAATCATATTATATATATATACACAGATGTATACATGTAGATATACAAATAATTAATAATTTATGCCAAGGATTCCATTATTTAAATGTATTGGAATCGTTTGGGCAACGCTCAACTAAAAACTAAATCTAAATTAATTGTGGGTATTACATACGCATTACTTATGAACTAATTAACTATATCAAGTATCACTTATTGAGAAACTTATGTACCACATAATCCTTTATGTTAATATAGATACGTAACCGTACTTTGGGGGAGTGTTGCAGGCGCGAAGGGGCTCAAATCGTGCTTGCAACGCTGCCCCAAAGTGGTAAGTGCTATAAGAAAAAAAAAATTATTTAAATATATATTATCATTGGTCTGCTATGCTAATAATAAAATACATATAGAGTTTGTGTGTGTTTTAGTGATTTGTTTTGTTTTTTCTCTTCTTCTTCTTTTTATATTATCATTAATATTATTATTGTTTATTGGTTTGTTTATAACCAAAGGGCATCAACAGCATCATCAAGGTCATCCGTTGCCGTACGACTTAGTCGTTGAGGTTGAGGCGTAGTCATTATGGCTTGCTGCTCGTTGACAACAACTGATTTAGCCTCCATCTCGGAACCGCTAAGAAGTACCATTAGTAAGACACTGCTGCGTCTACTACGTGATGTCTCCCGCTGCTCCAAATGGTCTAGATGTTCTGATCCATGCTGTTCTTCTCTGCTGTTGCTTTTGCTGTTGGTGTTGCCTTTCGCATTGGCATTGTTGTGTCGTAACTTTTTTAGCCAATCGCTAGCTGGCCAAATGCACTTACCGCCAACACTGCAACGCCGCCGGCTCAAACCATCTCTTGCTGTACGCTCACCAATACCAATACCAATAGCAGTCCCAGTTGCAGCTCTAATCCCGCTGTTGGTAGTACTGCTGCTGCTGCTGCTGCTGCTGCTGCTGCTGTTGCTGTTGCTTTTGCTGTTGGTGTTGCTTATTGTATTGCTGCCGTGCTGCTTTATGTTGTTGTCTCTCGGTTGCAGCATTTCAACTACGCAGATGTCGTTAGTCGCGCCATTCTCGTTCGTGGCACATCCATCAACATCAGACACTGTTGCAGTCGTTGTTGTAGCGAATGTTATTGCTGTTGTTGTAATTGAAGTTGTTGCTGTTGTTCTTGTTGCTGTTGATGTTATTATTGCAGTCGCAGATGCTGTTGTTGACACTGCCCTGCTGCACTCCTGCTACACATTTGTCACTTGCGTCGTCAGGCCCAAATCAATGGCCATGCTCCTGCTGACGGCATCTGTATGCAACAGTCGCTGTCTACCATAACCATCCACACCACATCCGGCACCATCCTTAGCATCGCCATCATGCTGCGATAGTGGTAACCATTTGTCAAACCAACGTGGCCGGAAAAGCAACGTAAAAGTGCTACGAAACTGTCGACTCATCGAACAGTACAGTATAAAATTGATGCTCGAATTAATAAGTGCCAGGATGTCCATTAGGTCACCTAAAATGAGACATTCAAATGCAAACGTGAATGCAAGTGAAACCAATAGCTTCAATTCTATTCTCTGAAGTTGAACTACTTTAACTGATTGTTGTAATTGTGACAAGTTTAAGTTCAAGGACATGCACCAAAACAATGACTAACCGCTAATGGCTCACGGCTCATTATAATTTATGCATGAGCAGTACACGAGCCATAGACATTAATTGGACTCGTAATGGCGCTGGCTAACAGTGCGTATGATTGATTTGATAAGGAATTTGTTAATGGGAAATAAATGCAAATTACATGCAATTGAAAATCAATGTAATTGGCTATAATACTTACTCAATTTAAGGTAACACTGAAATAGAAATGCATCCCCGAGTAGAGCATTCAGTAGACCCATAATACCCTGTGGAAACTCTGTGATTAGAAATAGTAACAGCACCGCTAACAGCATTCTGGTGGTGCGATCCGTTTGTTTCTCCTTCTCCAGCAGCTTGCAGCTTTTGGGCTGTGTTGGTGTTACCACTTTGCCATTGACAATGGGCTGCATATCATTGGCTGCATGACAGGCCAGTATTTTGCGTCTCTTCTTGGCCTCCAACAATGCACCAATTAAACGCACCGAGAGTACAGTCAGCGCAAAGCATGGTATAAGCTTAATCAGCACACTGTAGATGAGAAATGTGGCATTTCGCAGTGGTCGATCGTTTAAGGCTAAAGCGCTGTGGTATAGCTTAAATACGGTCACATTGCGTGCACCAAGTTCAGGCAGCAATGTTGTTGTTGTCGCTGTTGTGGTAGTGGTGGTGCTTATGGTGCTGTTTGTGGTGGCTATCAGTGTACCAACTGTGGTTAAACTAAGCATGCTGATCGCTGTGGTATTACTGCCATCCGTGGCCAAGGTCCAGGTCATGTCCGGTGTAGTGCTGGACATAACTTGCAGTGTGACATCCTCATCGTTGTTATGATCCACAATGTATTGGCTTAGGGGCACTGATTTTATCGTCTTGCCATTGGCATCCAAAGTTTCCATAAACTTGGCAATGGCTGTGACCAGATATAGCCAAGGCGACACCACCAGCACACAAACCAAATATGCTGTAGCTATTGTAATCAAGGTGGTGCGCATGCCACACCAGATGCGATTACGCTGTGGATAACTCACGGCTATATAACGCCACACGGCCAATGTGACCGTTAGCCATATGGAGATGGTATGCAGCACCTGGGCAAAGATCGAGTGAAACTTAATAAAGCACGCCCAATTATAGCTGAGCTGCTCCTCACGCGGCAAACGTGCGCTGAGTATATAATCATGCACTGTATATGGTATATACTCCAGCATAACGGCCAGATCGGCCACAGCAAGACCCGTGAGTATGGCATTAGTGGGTGAACGCATCTCACGGCGTGTCAGCACAATAATATTCAAGGTATTGGCCAATGTGCCCAGTATGCAGACGATGAGTGAGAAGTAACCATGGAAATATTTATAACTATTGAAAAAAATTTAAAGAAAAAACAAAAAAAAAAGGAGATTAACTTTTGTTATGCGCTCAAAGGATTTGCATCATTAACGTTGATTATGATTATATATACATATATATATATATATATATATATAATCATAATCATATATATAAGATAATTTCTCATTTCCCATTTTCATATGAAAGAATTTTGCTATTAAGCATACGCCTCGTGTGCAGCCAACCACAAGAACGTTTAACGTGAAAATTTCGCAGATGATTTCATTATGTACACATCAGTTATCACATAGGTAAGCAAATCATTATGTAAATTACATTAAAAAAAAAAAAAGAAAAACTGAAAGTAATTAATATGCTGACAATGCAGGCAATACGTATATATATATATATTTATATATATATATGTATATCACCTGCCATACGCCACATGGCCAGATAGTTATGACCCACCTTATACTATCGCATACTACACACACTCACACACATACAATCATCATAGCGTAGACGCCTCTCAACTTACTTTGTGTGAAAATCATCGACGCTGGCGCCGCAATAATGTGGCTGCGACATGTTCGTGACCATGTTGTCAATGTTGCCTGCCTGGTTGAATGGTTGAATTGTTGCTTGGTTGGATGGTTGGATGGTTGGTTGGTTGGTTGGTTGACTGGTCGATTGGTTGGCTCGGTCGCTTGATTGCTTCAATCGTCTATACTTGGCCGTGTTGTAACAACCAGCAACTGTTATTGCTACTGCTACTCTCTCCTTCCCTTTTCCTTTCCCTTCGCTGTTTTATTTCAACTTATACCTGCTGCTACTTTAGTGCTCCACTTTCGCAATTCCTTCTGCTAGTCACGCAGTGCAGAAGCTGTGGTTTTGTTTTTCTTTTTGTTTATTTTTTTTTTTGTTTTCCTTTCCCCCCTCCGTTATATTTCAACTGTGTAAGCTGTCAACATGCCACAGTGTTCGAACTCAACCTTCTCATTAATATTATTTTGCTGGTGGTTTTTAATTTTTCCAAGCGTTGCTGAAATTAAATAAATGAGGGAAAATTATACATATATAAATATATATATATTGTAGCATTACACGTGGAAGTGCAAACATTTTGTTTACCGGCAAATTAGTGTTGAGGTGTTAACCAGCGGGTTATGGCCAATATGCGAGTGTAGCTTTCGTGCTAAAAGGCCAAAGTTGTTACGTGTTACAATCATTTTTCGGTTACTTTTCCCTGTTCTGTTCTTTTCTTTGTTATTGTTTTTTCATTCTTTCGTTGTTTATTACTCACTTTGCACATTTAGCAAATATTAAGGTAAAAAATTTTCATGTTACATGCAAAAGGTGAATGAAAAATGAGCAAAATGAACACAAGCCTAACGTGCATTTATCTGAAGTTGAATATGAGTGAAAAATTAAAGTCAAACTTCAAGTTGAAGTTGAAGTTCAGAGGTTAATAATTTGGCCCCAAAAACAAAACGGGAAAATAAAAAAAAAATTAAACCGAAAGCGGAAATGAAAAATGAACAATTTTGTGCAAGGAAAAACTTGCAAATTACTTTGAAATTTTCCACCAAATGTCAAAGACATATGCAATTTTCAGTACACTTTTAGTTACTCTCGTATTCAACTTGGAAATACTTAAAAATTTCTTATGCTTATCTTTTCTTTCTAATACTTTTAAGAACCCTAGCTATAACCTATAGGTCAAATAACAGATTAAATATATCATATGACAGCTAACAAAAAATTTATTATAAACCCTTTCAACACAGAAGTGTCCTTAGCAAAAACTTTGATAGGCTATTTTTAGTTTAATTTTTTTATTTATTTTTTTTTTTGGCGTTCCTTGGTTTTTGTTTTATTTTTAAGAACAAAAGTATCCCTTACAAGCAATAAATTTTCATGTCCAGCACAGATTAGGTTAAGTAATTGGCCAAAAAGCACTGGCTCACGCCTGTGCAAACACTTCAACCAAGAACTGAACACCCAAGAGATGCTGTTCACACTTACATACGCATACGCCTTGGCAGAGCCATAGACACATATACACATGGTAAAAGAGTTTTTGGGCAGCAACGAGAAAGCGAAAACAAAAAATAAAAAGAGGAGAAAAAAGGCAAAAAGAAAGGAAAAAGAAAAGAAAATAAAAGAATAAGAGTAAAGGGCAGCAGTAACAAGTCATTTGTCTTCGGAACATTTACAAAGACAAGTAAGGCAATGCATGTTGAATGAAATAGCTGCCCATTGTTCCATATAGTGAGTGCTGCAGACATGCAGGACACGCTGCGTATACGCAATGCGACCATACCAATAGGAAATGTTATTTTAAAGTAGCAGCGCTAGCAGCAGCATTTGCAGCAGCAGCAGCAGCAGCAGCAGCAGCACCAACTGACAATGCTTTCCACTTGGCTTTTACACTTTGTCAACCACATTTGGCTTACTGAACTTTTCAGTTTGCAGCTGTGTTACTATAACTATACCACACTATATATATATATATATATAGTATAGTATAGTATATATATATGTTAGCCCAAGTCTCTTTCAATGCTCGTATTTAATTAAAACTTTCCTTCCAGCACTTTCGCAAATGTGTCTCAGATAAATGACAAATTTTCTGGTCTTCTTTGTTTATCCAAAGAGCACACATTGCAATACTAAAATTTTTTTGGGAAAATTTAAACGAAACCCATATTTGTCAGTCAGGGGAAAACTTTCATATATATGTATATGTGTGTATGTGTGTGTGTGTGCGTGTGTGGCTAACAGATTTAGTATATATCTGCTGAGTATGCCACTTGAGTTGTTTCTTGTTGAAGTTAGAGTCTCTCTCTATAATGTAATTTGGCCAAGTACCAAAATTCTATTTAAGTCTATAATTCTGCTTCTGGTTTTGCACAAAGTTCTTTTTGACCAACTCATGTGTATCTAAGGCAATGAAATGAGCAATGTATAAGTGTTAGTGTATATAACATTTTGGCAACCTAACGCTGACTTTGTAAATTCAAATAATTGAAGTAAACTAGTTAAAGAACAAAAATTGACACTACAATAGACACATAATAATTTGACTGTAACATCTGCAGCTAATGAGCAAAACAAGTAGCTGCAAATCTCCCATTAACCAACATTATTAAACAATAACATCATCGACATGCTCCAAAGCAATAGGCAGGAGCCAGTGAGCTGTGAGCTGTGAGCTGTGAGTGGTAGGCAGTTGGCATTGCAATTAAAATTTTGGCAGAAGTGAAGCCAAGTCTGATTATGTGGACCATTACTCAATGCCGCATTAATAATGCGGCCTGCTAATGGCCACCCTGACCATAATACAATATTCGGCATCAGCAGCAGCAGCAGCAGCATCAACATAGGCTTCAGCTTTAGGTTTTGCTTGAGCTTCAGGTTCCGCATCAGCACCAGCTATAGCTACGGTTAGGACTATAGTTTCAGCTTCATTATATCATTTAAATTGACGAATGTATTCAATACACAATGCTTATACATTAAATGTGAACTTTGTGTATTAAAGTGCTTTTCCCATGTTTCATCATTTTCTATATACACATATATAAGGGGGAAAATGCTGTCAGCATCAACAGTTACTGTTTCGTCTGCCAATAGGTTTGGGCCAATACGTGACTGGCCTCAATTTAAGTTGGTTTTTCCGGTCAGTTCAAGGCAACTCCAAGATGCTAATGTGCACAGCTGCTATACGAAAGACTTTACTCAATCGTCAGTCATACAGTCTACGGCATACGCTGCGTATACATTTTATGTAAAAGTTTATATATATATATACATATATATATATATATAAATGGTGTGTGTTTGCTGGTATTCCTGTTGCTCTTGGAATTCCTGTTGCTGACTCATAGATTGTGTAGCTCTTAGAGGTTTATTTAATTTTCTTTTTACCTTTTTTTTTTGTTGTTTTCGGTTTGGTTTTTGGGGCTGCGCAGTAATTCAAGCTATTTGTTTATTACTTTTCCGCGCACTTACCAGAAGAGCTACACAGAATTCAATTAAGAGTTGCTCGACCACATGCTGGGCTTTAAATTAGACGTATATTTCGGTTGTTTCTTCTTCTCCGGTTGGCTCTCCTTCGTTTTGGTTCCTACATTGAAGTAGGTGGCACATGGTGTGCATTTAGATAAGATAAGCCAGCGAAATGACCCAGAGGATAAGGGATAATTGTGCTAAAGCAGCTTGTCAAACACAGACACACTTTGCAGGGAGGGAAGCTTGGGAAGTCTAGTATATTGGCAGCTAAAAATCAAATTGTTGTGACAGCTGTCCATCAACTACGACACACTAAGGCAACTTATCCAAAATTAATTGAAAGCTCCTTCAAAATGCCAACATATACAACAAGTACTTTACATATTTTTCTATTTTGGAATTATAACGCATAATATATAGAAATATAAGCTTAAGCTTAAGCTTTAAATGTTAACTGTAACAATAGCTAAAAGGCATCCGTTGAGTATATATAGTCTATATAGCGGATTGTCTGTGTTAAATAAAACCAAAGGAAATTGTGGTTGTTACCCAAGGACTGACCGAACCAATGTAAAATTACAGCAACTTGTACCCAAAAAAAAAAAAAACAAAGAAAAATAGGAACAGCAGCAGCAGCAGCAGTTGCAGTTGCCATCTAACATCAAATGACCAACAAAACTAAAATGAAAATGTGGCCAAAAGTGCTTGCAACAATAAAACAACAAAAGAAAGCCAACAAATGTAAAAACAAATACCAAAAAAAAAAAAAAAAACGAGATGAAACGAAACGAATCGAAAAGACATCAACAATACACACACAAAGCGAGTTTCCAAGGCAAAGCAATTAGTCAACATACTCGTACCCAAGCGAGGAAAAGGATTCAAAGCAATTTATGTTGTTGTTGCTGCTGTAAATGAGTTTTCAGTAGGATATGAGTTCAAATTAACAAAGCGTACCAACAAAAACCAGAAGGGCTGCAATTGACAACAATTTTATTGAACATGTTGTCAACAAGCTGGCAAACGCATAAAACCTTTTACTTTTGGCTCAAAAACCGCAAGTCCTTTTTGCTTATAAATTTTTCTCTTGTTTTTTTTTGCTACCTGCTATATTTGATTGTATTTTTGGCAACTGCTGCCTTTACTTCTGGTTGCAAACAATTTTCTTTTTCATTTCCAATTGCATATTCATATTAATTGTAAATCAAATTCTTTGCCTTCTATGATAGCATATTGCGTATACGTGGCGTGTGCCCAGCTTGTACCACCTGTTCAATTATTTACACTGATTTCATTGTATACTCTTATATGCTCTTCTGGCTACTTACTTATGCTTATTGCTTTTGATCTTTTTAATACTACTTCAGCCTTAGTCCTTTGCCCTTTGCCCTCACACCCTGCGCCCAGCACCTTGTGCCATATGCCATATCCCATATGCCATAAGCCCTATGCCATTCACCATTCACCATTCGCCATTCGCCTTTTGCCACTCGATTGGCACAACAATAATTTGCTTTGTACTCAATTTGAACGGTCAGTGCTGGACCTGCCAGCTGCATAAAAGTATCATATACTATATATATAAATATATATTTCTATATGTATGTATATATATGAATTTGTGTATGTGAGTAGCATGAATATTGTTCATATCTGTAAGGCTGATATTCAGTGAGGCGTAGACACCTGTGCGTTTCGGACTGTAAAACCGGATTTTGTAGCACGTAAGCTTCAGATACCGTTAGGGACAACAGCATAGACACGTGGCACTTGTTACTCTTACTTTATACGAGCATGGCACATGCTTATAATAAATAAGTATCTACACACACAAATATATATATGTGTGTGTATATATATATATATGACTACTACTTGTAGGTTTTGCCTGCTGTTCATAATTTGACCGTAATACTTAAACTTATGCTTGAACGTCTGTTTGGGTTTTGCCCGAAGGGTTGACTATACTTGGCAAAAGATGGAAAGCAACAAAAAGAAGAATGAAATAAGAATGGAGTGGGTAGAGGAAAAACAACGTTGTTTGCTTTAACAAGCTAAAGCCTTTCAGTTACTTTTGGTTGCCATCTTAAAAATACATACAAAACACACAACTGACAAGGCCACACGACGCCTACAGGATACACATCACATTCAAGGGCTATTCAAGTAAATAGAAAATGTACCCAAAAAAAATTATGAGTTGAAACACTATTTAAGCTATAAACTTTTGCTTTACCTAAAGTTTAAGAAAATTCCGTTAAATATGTTAAGATTCTGTTTGCCAATTGGAATTGTAAATTGCCTGCAAGCCAACTTATGGTTTTGGTATCCAATGGTTAAAGTTGCTTATCTAACAGGTAACTTAATGGTAAGTGTCATTAGGTTTTATTAAATGACACTTAATTCAGCTGCACGACTAATTTAACTGCAGGATAATGTATATATTTTGTTAATGCTTTTAGCGTTAAGTTTAATTTTTATTTCATATTTCTTTTTGGTATTTAAAACTAATAGTTATGGTCTATTGCATAAAGCTCTTTGTGGTTTTAAGATTGCTTTGTGGTAATTTGCTATTGTTGTTATTGTTGTTTTTATTGTTTTTGTTATTGTTGGCCTTTAATTACATTTGCGGTGATTGTTAAGACACTTAACGGATTTAAAGCTGCTGTTGCAATTTTGTTTGTATGCGCATGGTTTGGCATGATGAGTTCTCAGCCAAATATTTGTCGCGGTGAAGCGGTGCGAATGCATAAACGAACACATACAAGCACACATATATACATATACATATACATATATACACGTCACATCACATCATGCATACACATACACAAACACACACATGTACACATGACAGCATTTTATAATTAAGCATTCAGAAAATGCCAGCAAAGGCAGAACGTCAACAAACAGAGTGAACGCTATGAGAAGGTAAGCTGTAGATTGGGATAGGAGAGGAAGGTGTTAAGTGAATGTGTGTATGTGTATGTGTGTGTGTGTGTGTGCTTGTGTGCTTGTGTGTGTATGTATAAGAGGGGGAACTGCAAACGGTTGAGAAAGGGCAACAAACAAACAGGCGGATAAACAGAGCGACAGTTTGTGGCCTTTTGGACATAAAGCAACCGCAGCACAAGTCACAAACTGCACATTTCATTGCCAAAAAACAAAGCCCTGTCGACAGGATACGCTACAATTTTCTATCTCTCACTTTTACTAACTATCTCTACATCTCTTTCTCTTTCTCTCTCTCTCTCTCTTTCTCCTGCATTCTATTTCGTACTGTGTTTACGCTGCTTGTCAGTTTGTCTTTGTTTTGTGTCGCTTAGGTCAAGGTAATTGTCATTGCATAGTTTTGTTTTTTTTTTTGTTTTTTATTTAATAAAGTTTACTAAGGAATACGAGGTCCTCAAGGACCTCTTTGTGTCCTTTATGACAAATTTCAGACCAATTGGCGCGACGGCTAACCATTACAGTGTAGCCTTTTGGTTAACCTATTGCTGTGGCTAATAATGCGGCTATTGTAACGACTAGAGTGGAAGTTTATTTGCTGGAACGCTGAGGCAATTTTCAGATCACTGTGTAAAGTTTTGTTTCTGACATACCACTCGCATCCAGTGATAAGCCTGAATAGTTTGTTTTGCGCTATTTGAACTTGCTTAATTTGGCTATCGCACGCATTGTACAGGGTGGCCCATCGAGCGTTTGCTTTTTGAACTATCGATAATTTTGACTTTGACTTTTCGAATGTCATTGTCAATGTGTCAGATATTTAGTAGAAGGTTTGCGGTTTACGAAATGGTTAAAAAAAAAATTTTGAAAAATATATACTGGTTGTTTTTTTACAGCGATTTTAAAACGCAAATCTTTCGTGGAGCACCCTATATAAAAACGGCACTCGAGTTGCACTTGCAAATAGATTGCAAATTGACAGAACAACTTTAAAATCCCTTTGTTTCAATTATCCTGATGCGTTTTCTATTTTAAAACCTTAATTAAAAGTGAGTACTGACACAGCCAGCGGCAAAAGTTCAAAATGTTTGTGGCTAAAATAAATGCATATTTTATTTATAATTTTTCTAACATTTTATTTTGTTTTTTCATTATGAAAAATTTATAAGTATATATGTACATATATATATATATATTTATATAAATTATTTTTTAAAATTTATTAACATAAAATAATTTTAAATAACCATAAAGGCTTTAATATCAACCGACTAAAATCAATTAAATACAAATTTAATTTGCGGTTCACAAATGTTGCAAAAACAAGTAAGAAGTCTGTAGTCGAGTATACCCGACTACGAGAGCCCCTTTGCCAACATATACAGCCATACACACATACTCATACATACACACAGTTCTGCACGTACTTGGCCATTGCGCGCGCCTTTTAGCCCCCCACGCTCTACAGCGCGGTACTTATTGTTGTATAACTTCCGTGTTTTTCGTTCAATTTTAACGAAACTCACAACGTAGATGAAGAATGGTCTACTTAATATGTGTGCGAAAAGGAAATCTTATCGGCTAAAAATTGTACCTTATAATCGTTTTTTTCGATTTGCGGGGGTCAGGGGAGGAAATTTAAAAATCAAAAACAAACTCGTATAGCGTACGAACATAACGAATCTACGTTCCAAATTTCGTTGTTCTAGCTCTTATTTTGCGCGCGCTACTATACCCCCCCGGGGCCCAAAACGCCACTTTTGATGATCTATAACTTCCGAGATTTTTGACCAATCTTACCCAGATTTACAACATCGATCAAGAATGGTCTAATTATGATGTGTGCCAAAAATAAATTTGATCGGTTGAAAATTGTGCTTAATAATCGTTTTTTTCGATTTGCGGGGGTCAGGGGAGGAAATTCAAAAATCAAAAACAAACTCGTATAACCTACGAACATAACGAATCTAGATTTCAAGTTTGGTTGCTCTAGCTATTATAGTCTCTGAGAAACAGGCGTTCATACAGACGGACAGACGGACAGACGGACAGACAGACAGACGGACAGGGCTAGATGAACTCGTCTTGTCGTCCTGATTCAGAATATATATACTTTATGGGGTCTCCGATGATTATTTCTATGTGTTACATACTTTTGGATTTTGCACATTTCCAATAGCTCCGCTTTGCTCTTTTTTTACAAAAAGGCAAACGGGCTAAAAAGTAACCCAAAAAGTAATTCTAATAGCTAAACCAACCAAATATGTGACCTCCCGCAACTCTTTAGCCCCCTCTCTACACAATACTCGCAAATCCCAGTAACCTCTCTGGTTTACTACACAGAGGGTGTTTATCAATTGCCTTATTGGATTTTCCCACTGTTACCACAATTTGAATATAACTATGTTTATTCGATATTTGGAAGGGTTTGCTTATCAGACTGTTTATCATCTAGATTGCTGGATAGTCTATTGATTAAAAGCATGTTTATTATATGAATTATTTTAACTTTGTCTGTAACTTAAATATGGGAGTATCTGTTATATGTAATCACATGAGACATTATGATTTATATATGGTTACATATAGATTTAATATATATATATATCTAGTTATAACATTTCTTCAAGAATGCAACAAATTTTATATAAATTGTTTAATAAATACAAAAGTTGTTCATATTCCAACAGTTAAGGACTTCTGTTAGTCGACTATAGCCGAAGTTTAGTGTGCCTACTTGTCTGGTATTTTGTTTGTATCGCATTGGCAATCAGCACTTGATTATCGACTCCAACACACACACACACACACACATATACACAGACAGACACACAGACAGACAAACATTCTATTTCTCTCTGCTAGTCCATAAAATATCAATAAATTATTGACAGGCAGCTAAGCGTAATAATAAATACAATTTTTCGCACCTTAATATGTTGAATGAGGGGAGGAGTAGCAAGAAAGGAAATAAAACAACAAAACGAAACCAAATTATATATAAAAATAAATAAATAAAAGAAAATAGAGGAAATATGCGGCACAATCTGTTGGGATACTTTTTCTTTTTGGGATGTCCTTTTTTTATAGGCAATTTTTAGATCAAAATTAATCGAGCATTTAATTCAGTAGAATGCACATTAGCACAGGGATTTAACTTTAGACTTTAATTCAATTGATTTCATATAATTTCAGTTAATTTCAATTAATTTCAGTTAAATATAAAATAAATTATATTGAAAAATATAATTTAATCATACTTTTTTTATCAATTAATATGTCATTGGTTATTAGTTGTTGACCAATTGAGGTAATTCAGTTAATTAAATATAAAAACTAAACGATTTCGTTAAGTGGCTTTTAATTTTGCAATTGATATTTTTAAATTCAATACTCTTAGCTCATTAAACAATCCTAATGAGTAATGCTTTAGTGGGGGAAAAATGTGAGAAATGAAAAGAGTAGAAAAAAAGAATAAAATAGTAAAAAGCAGTTTATGGTTTTAAAAACTGCTTTTCAAAATAAACACGACACATAAAGCAGCTCTGTTCGAACATGCAACATATGCTGTCATAACAGTAAATAAAGAACCCCTGCCACACCTACTTCCAACTCTACAACCCACTTGTTTCCACCTTTGCCAAGTCTTACCTAGACATTAAATAATGACAAGTAAAAAAAATAATATCCGCAGCTGTCCCAGCAGCTCAACAAGCAATCGAAGTTTTACAGTGAAAGATAAAATCAAATAATAAAATAAATTGAATAATATACGCTAACAGATACCCTATAGTTTCATAAAATACACTCGACGTATATAAAATATTAGTTTCAAAATTCTTTTCATTATGTTGTTCGCTTTATTGGATAAAACTTCAGCATGTTTTTTATTGGAAATGAAATGAGGAAATATATCATAAATTTACTATCTATATGGGGTATACACCACTCTATACTCGTATATAATTTTCTTTATAATTTCTCTTGCTCTTCTTAACAAACATAATATTTTTTTGTACTTTGGCATAGCACTTAAATATTTTTTTATTATTTCGTTGTATTCTTCTTTTTAACCCATTCTTATATGATTTAGTATATAATAATACTACACGTAAATAAATTGAGAAATTGAGAAAAATAAAATAAAATAAGTTTACGAGCTTGAAGTCTAGAAGTCCAATATAAATGACACATACTTCAATTTCTGAGACTTCCCCAAAGTCTACTCAATAAGTATTATTTTTCAATTTATCATCAGTACCTGTCGGTAGCTACTTTACTTTTACTTATACTTATATATATATATTTTTTTCCGCTTATTTCTTTTAATAATATTTCTGCCTTATTTTTCGCCATGTTGCGGCTAAGGATTTTCATTCAACGCATTTTCTTTCCATTAAAGCATCATCAATTTTGCAGACCATTCACTGAATAGCAACAAAGCAAACAACGCTTAGCTGTGGCCAAAAGCAAATGGCGTTAACCGAATTTTCCAGACAGTATTCAGCAAATAAAAAACAAAAGAATAACAGCCAAATTGTATAGGATAATAAAAAATAAATAAATAAATAAATAAAGTCAAGTAAATGCTATCAATTTCCCAACGTTCTATACTAAACTGCAATGTCACTATTAATTTAAATGGCTTCGTACGTATGTATAGATAAGGAGATATATATTTCAATAGATATAAACGAGTTAAGCATAATATATATATACAGTTGATTAAAAAATTTAACAGCACATTTTAACTGTAACCTTTTGACACAACTCTTTTAAGGTCACTTTAAAAAAGTTAAACAAAAACTATGCAGACAGCGTTTATTTATACCGACCATAATAATAAGCAAATTTCAATATAGCTTTATGAATTTCTATACATAGTATATAGAATATATTATATTATATAGTCCCTACACTATAATATTCTTTGTCGCCTGAAGTTGATTGCATGAATTCTCAATGCACCTAAAGTAATTTTGATAGATTTCAGGGCAAAATAAATTATTTTAAATATGCCATGAAATTTATTAATTAAAAGCGTTTATTTATACGATTAATTTTCTATCTATCAAATTTATATTTAGTGTCAGAAACACATTTTTCAATCTTAACATTAAAAGTGAAAAGTTAAGGTTTTTCTATTATTACAAGGCAAACCACGCGGTTAATTTTACTCAGCTCTTGCGATTAGTATACAAACAATAGAAATGCATGCGAAAGACAAGGAAAGGTTCATTCGCTGCCGAAAACATGAACGCGTTGTCATAGAAACAGGAATCTCTTTTAATCTAGCGAATGGCAGTACATGAATTGTTGGTTTGCTAATTTTTTTCCTAGATGGCGCTAGCAACTAAGTTAGATGATAGACATAGAATATGACAAAATGCAAGAGGCAGCTAACTCAAATTCAGTAAAGATAATTATTTTCATACAAATTAAGTCCTTAGTTTACGAAAAATATATAATATAAGCCAGCCAAGAAACGATTTATATTTATATAATATTAAAGATATTTCCCTAAAAAAAACAATTTTAAGGAAAAAACCATACAAGCAGTTGCTTTGGAACTAATTCAAATGTATATACTATTATATGAAGAAAGTATCATTAGCTACTAAATCCAGTTTATAGAGTATCTTGAGCTTAAGCACACCCAACGAATTTATGAGTTTTTTTAATTTCCTTCGAGTCTTATCACATTTATACCCATTTATGTAATGTGCTTTTCTGTCAAAACGTACACAACATTTCTGTGCCTTAATCATGATTTACTTGTACATATCTTGGTACAGCACATTAAGTTAGAGCCTTAACTGATTACATTTTTAGCCCCTATGCCTTTAAAAAAGCCCGAAAGGGAGCTAATGGAAAGTGCAAAATCGAAAAGTATGTATTAGGTAGAAAAAATCA
>JBAMBS010000600.1:0-144667 GCA_037044455.1 Zygothrica quintamaculata
CTCATATTGTCAGAGAATTGAAATGAACCATGAATTTAATTTGCTGTTGTGCCACAAAGGATACAAAAACATCGAACGCATCCTTTGTAAGTGCTCTGCCACGATTTCATCAATTCTTACTCTATATATTTATTGTCTATATAGCAATATTTTTAATCTGTTTAAATAGCCAACATGTCATTATAAAATTGATAGCAAGCAAATTTATCATTCAATAAATTTTTGTCAACTTCCTTAAACAAATGTTTCCCTACATAAAATATGACAATCACAAATAATAGCTGTAACTATATAATATCACACATTTCATAAACAATATATTAGACAATTGTTTATTTTAGAGATATATAAAAGAAATTTATTGATGGGATTTATTCAAATATATTTACATATACATATACATATATATATATATATATATATATATATATATATGTATATGTATATGTAAATATATTTGAATAAATCCCACAATGAATTTAAAGTCAAAACTTTTGTGCTGATTTCTCATTTGCATGCGCATAAATTGCATTACGAATCGACGCTCTTCTTAATAAAAATAAATGGTAAAGAAAATGAGAAACTAACCAAAAGGAAAACTAAAACGGAAACACGACACACACCGGAAAATAAAATAAATTAAAAAACTCCACAAAAATGCAGGCACCTATCAAATAACAACAAAAGGAGCAATAATAAACCATAAAAGAGTAAAAAAATAAGATAATAAAACATTTAATAAAATTTTTATCCTTTACCGACCCTCTCTTTACATATATAAGATTTTAATGTTACTAAATTGTTCTGCATTTGTTTATTTATCACTTGAACACCTATTCTATTTTGTATTTACTCTTGTATATTCCTCTTTTATTACGTTTACTTCTGCATACTCGGAAAATTGAAAAATACTCAAAGGTCACTTGGCATTTAATTTACGAAAAACGGGGATTTGTCGAAGACAGAAACATAAAACAGAACATCGATTTGATGATAAATTGATTCGTGTTTTTGTTCACGTCTTCTTCGTACTTTACTTTACATCATACCTTTATATCTTTTTAGCCCCTTTGCCTTTAAAATTGCCAAAAGGGACCTAATGAAAATGTGCAAAATCGAAAAGTATGCAGCACTTAGAAATAATCATCGGAAACCCTATAAAGTGTATATATTCTTGATAGGGACGAAAAGACGACACGATCTAGCCATGTCCGTCTGTCTGCCTATACGTCTGTCCGTCTGTCTGTCTCTCCGTCTGTATGAATGCCTGTTTCTCAGAGACCGTAAGAGCTCGAGCAACCAACGATTATTAAGCACAATTGGATTTCTTTTTGGCGCACATACTATTTAAACCATTCTTGATCTATTTTGTGAATCTCGTTAAAATATAAAAAAAAGAATTTCTTACTTGTTAAAGCTTGACTACTAAAGGAAATTTTTAAAGTTAAATACTACATAATAGTTTGTAACTAATCGTTATGAATAAGTATGAGAATCTGAAGAGTAGGAAATAAAGCCCAGACATTATAAATGGAAAACGTTTTAATCCAAGAGCAAGCGAAATCAAAAAAATATTGCTATCATTTTAAATCACAAATAAAAAAATACGTTTAATAGTTATAGAGAAAAATAAATCTTCAAATTGACTAAGCAATAATGGAATTCTTAGTAAAGGTTCGCAACGCAATACAGTTTACAAAGTTGCTAAGAAGAACGTATGTCAAGTGCACCTAAAGATCAACGTGTGTCGAGTTATAAAAAGAATTGTCTCGACATGTTAAATCGTGTTTGTATTTCTAGAGAAAAGTGGACAAGTATACAGGTTGATTGGTTTTATGTTCTAGACACATATAGCAGATATTTCCAATTAAAAAATAAAAAACCAGTTATCAATTGATATTTGAGCTTGAAGCTTAAGCTGTGTCTGTCTTATGTCTGTTTAATGAATGAATGGGAAATTCTCGCTTGATGCCAGCTTAGTTTACAAATGGGTAATTCCATGAAATGATAATTATTACATACAGATTAGAATCGTTGCGGTTTTACACAACTTTTGATAACAATACGTCTATAAAAGCAAAACATTTACATGTCAAAGCCAACAGTTAAGCTTCAGTCTTACAACTAAAAGCAATATGAAATTTCTATCGGTTGCCTTTCTGCTTGGTTTACTGGCGTTGGCCAATGGTGAATTACATCTATACAGAACGAATTAAATTCAACAAATCCTTAACTTATTTTTATTTAATATATTTTAGCGTCACCCCTGAATCCCGGCAATGTGATCATCAACGGTGATTGTCGTGTGTGCAATGTTCATGGCGGCAAATAAATAAAATAAAATAAAATAAACTGCACCCTATATGTTCATTATCAATTATAAACTCTGAATTGATTTAAACAAATAAAATAAATGTATTCTTTCTAATCTCTTAATCGCAAAGTGAAATCAGTAAATATTATTTACAAAACTTAATACAGTTTTCAGGTTGCACCACTTTAAACTACCCTTTACACAATATTAGTTAATTATTTTAAATTATTTTATTAGTAGAAACTGGGCATGCACCTTAACACCTCATTTATGCACAATATTTACAAATAACCAATCCTTTAATTACTATGCCAGTAATCCTAGGAATTTAAATACTATTTTAATAGATCACTTCATTGGGAGTTCTTAGCGAAACCAAGTCGCTTGAGGCGTCGGAAAATGATACCAGCCTCTATATCGATTGTGATAACTAGGGATATATGGTCAGAGTGTAAGTCCCAACTTTGCCTTATGGTATTCCGGTTATGAGGGAGGCCATGGTGGGAGACCCAGTGACAAGAATTTTCGCCCCACAGTTAGCTTCTACGAGCTCATGTCCTCTAGGTCAATTGTATTTGTAGCCCCATAGCCAGCGCCGGGCATTCCAGTCACCACCAAACAGATATCTATGACCAGAAGCACGTAGAATGTGTGCAAACTGTCTCTCTAATAGTCTGCTTCTTGGCGAACAGTAGATAGCACGGAACTCCAAATTCCCTAGGCCTGTAGCGACTTTGATCTTTGCCATTTGCTTAGTACGCATTTCGATGACTCTCTGTGGGAAGTGTTTAAGCTATACCTTGTCAACACTGACTCTCCGCATCTCCCATGAATGCTGGTTGCCGGCTTATAGGTTGGGTATAAGGGGTATCCATAATTGCAGGTAGTTTCCCGTCGGGTTAGCCTAGTCTGCATTATCAGAAGAATATCTTCGCTGTTGATGTGTGCATAGAGCTCAATCTGTTGCTGGTTTGTGATTGTCCTGCTGCTCCCTGGTAGCGAATGTATGGCATTTTGAGCCCCTACCTATGACTGTGCTTTTTGGCATCTCGGTTTGGGGGTTATTTATATTGCGCCCTTTCTCCGATCTCATAGATCGCCACAGGAACTTCTGTTACCAATTGCATCTTTTATAGGTAGCTATGTGGTTGTCATCACAGTGTACGCAAGTGGAAGGTTCGTAGTGAGAACGTACACCCTCTCTCGTATAATGGTTTACCCCGCACCTGGCGCAGTTGGGGCTCCGGCGACAGTTTTTGGCTGTATGAGCATACTCCTAGCAGCATCGACAATGGGCAATTTCAACATTCCAAATCCTCTCAATACTTAGTTTCTGCCAGCAGAGTGTTTTTATTTTCTAGACCTCACTGATGTTGTAGACTGACTTAATGTTTACAAAGAAAATGTTCAGTTTCACTTCTTTATCAGGGTTGCGGATGTGGAGTGCCTCGTACCAAAGTTTTTTGAGGTTATCGGTAATATCTTTGTTCAGTGTGCTGTGATGTAGGACTTTAATCCCAGTTCTATGGGGTGTTATGTTATTTCCTCATCTAGTTCCATCTTTAGGTCCAGCGCATCGTACCGATTGTTGGAATGTACATGTTGCTTTGAACCCAAGGGTTGCGTTGTGGGTTCCGTGCAGGCACGTTTAGCACTCCCAGTAGGTACGAGGGTGTTACCCCTGTTCATTTTAGCGCTACTTTGTCATTGAAAGTCCCATCTTCTGAAGGTCGGCAGCGCTGAAGACACGAATAGGCTCGCTCGATATGTATGCTGAGGTGTGGCAGCTGTTGCCTGTAGAGCAGCCGGTTAAAACAATTGGAGTAGTGCAAGTTTAGTGGGTTCCGTAGCAGATGAACTACTGTTGGGTACGCACATTGCCGCAGTCGATGAGTCCGCCAGCGGCCATGAGCGCCTCTTCATTTCCGCGCTACGTTCGTCCGGTGTGCTATATCCCAAATTCTGGAGGCAGGCATGCACTGGTGATCCGGCTGATTGATAGGCTCGGCATCAGATATATATGGCTGATGGCGTGGCAGCTGTGCACCTGTAGAAGCATGCTGTTGTTATGCCAATTGGTATACGCCGTAAGTGTAGCATAGTTCAGTGGTAGATGAACCACTGTTCGACAACAGGCAATCAGCACGATTGCCAATCGGCTGTTCGCCTGCCAGCTAACCGCCAACTGGGCATGCAGAAGCTCTATTTTACATATATCCGCCCTTAGTTCGTCACGGATAAGAGTAACTGCTATGGACCCGATCTTTGTTGAGCCAGGATAGTCTAGGTTATTCGCCGGGACTGACTTTGCACATAGGTGCGGCACACGGAGGAAATTTTGGCTGATGGCTCATATATCGTCAACAGGAGGTATTTTCATTGGTTCTGCCAATGGAATACAGTATACACCTGTAAAGGTAATAGAAAGCATTTATTATCAGGGTACAAAGCTGAACCCTTTCGTACCTTGACAAGCAATGCTTGCTGATTGCCTTATCGGTTTTTTCTGTATTGCCATTGGGAGAACCAATGCTAAACCGCCTATTAACGAATGTGGCAGCAGAAGCTTTCCTCCGTGTGTGCACCTATGTGTAAAGTTGTCCCGGCGAATAATTTACGGTTATAAGAATTAACAAAGACAAGTCCATAACAGTTACTCTTATCCGTAAAAAACTAAAATTAAATATATGTAAAATAAAGCTTCTGCTGCCCAATTTGCGTTTAGCTGGCAGGCAAACAGCCGATTGGCAATCAGCTGATTGCTTGTTGTCGAAAGGGTTTTTTCCCTGAATATGTTTCATTTCGGTGTATACTTTTTGGCATAACAATAAAATACTTCTTGTTGCATAATGAGCCATCAGCCAAAATCTGATGCCGAGCTTATCAATCAGCCGGATAACCAGACATCCTGGCTCCAGATTGGGTATAGCACACCGGACGAACTTAGGGCGGAAATAAAAAGGCTCTCATGGCAGTTGGCGGACTCATCGACTGCGGCAATGTGTGTACCCAACAGTAGTTCATCTACTACTAAACTTACTAAACTTACACTATTCCAATTGTTTTAACCAGCTGCTCTACAGGGAACAGCTGCCACACCTCAGCATATATATCGAGCGAGCCTATTCGTGTCTTCAGTGCTGCCGCCTTCAGAATTTGGGATTTTCAATGACAAAGTAGCGCTAAAATGAAGAGGGGTAAAACCCTCGTACCTACTGTAAGTGCTAAACGTGCTTGCACGGAACCCAAAACGCAACCCTTGGGTTCAAAGCAACATGTACATTCCAACAATCGGTACGATGCGCTGGACCTAAAGATGGAACTAGATGAGGAAATAACATAACACCCCATAGAACTGGGATTAAAGTCCTACATCACAGCACACTGAACAAAGATATTACCGATAACCTCAAAAAACTTTGGTACGAGGCACTCCACATCCGCAACCCTGATAAAGAAGTGAAACTGAACATTTTCTTTGTAAACATTAAGTCAGTCTACAACATCAGTGAGGTCTAGAAAATAAAAACACTCTGCTGGCAGAAACTAAGTATTGAGAGGATTTGGAATGTTGAAATTGCCCATTGTCGATGCTGCTAGGAGTATGCTCATACAGCCAAAAACTGTCGCCGGAGCCCCAACTGCGCCAGGTGCGGGGTAAACCATTATACGAGAGAGGGTGTACGTTCTCACTACGAACCTTCCACTTGCGTACACTGTGATGACAACCACATAGCTACCTATAAAAGATGCAATTGGTAACAGAAGTTCCTGTGGCGATCTATGAGATCGGAGAAAGGGCGCAATATAAATAACCCCCAAACCGAGATGCCAAAAAGCACAGTCATAGGTAGGGGCTCAAAATGCCATACATTCGCTACCAGGGAGCAGCAGGACAATCACAAACCAGCAACAGATTGAGCTCTATGCACACATCAACAGCGAAGATATTCTTCTGATAATGCAGACTAGGCTAACCCGACGGGAAACTACCTGCAATTATGGATACCCCTTATACCCAACCTATAAGCCGGCAACCAGCATTCATGGGAGATGCGGAGAGTCAGTGTTGACAAGGTATAGCTTAAACACTTCCCACAGAGAGTCATCGAAATGCGTACTAAGCAAATGGCAAAGATCAAAGTCGCTACAGGCCTAGGGAATTTGGAGTTCCGTGCTATCTACTGTTCGCCAAGAAGCAGACTATTAGAGAGACAGTTTGCACACATTCTACGTGCTTCTGGTCATAGATATCTGTTTGGTGGTGACTGGAATGCCCGGCGCTGGCTATGGGGCTACAAATACAATTGACCTAGAGGACATGAGCTCGTAGAAGCTAACTGTGGGGCGAAAATTCTTGTCACTGGGTCTCCCACCATGGCCTCCCTCATAACCGGAATACCATAAGGCAAAGTTGGGACTTACACTCTGACCATATATCCCTAGTTATCACAATCGATATAGAGGCTGGTATCATTTTCCGACGCCTCAAGCGACTTGGTTTCGCTAAGAACTCCCAATGAAGTGATCTATTAAAATAGTATTTAAATTCCTAGGATTACTGGCATAGTAATTAAAGGATTGGTTATTTGTAAATATTGTGCATAAATGAGGTGTTAAGGTGCATGCCCAGTTTCTACTAATAAAATAATTTAAAATAATTAACTAATATTGTGTAAAGGGTAGTTTAAAGTGGTGCAACCTGAAAACTGTATTAAGTTTTGTAAATAATATTTACTGATTTCACTTTGCGATTAAGAGATTAGAAAGAATACATTTATTTTATTTGTTTAAATCAATTCAGAGTTTATAATTGATAATGAACATATAGGGTGCAGTTTATTTTATTTTATTTTATTTATTTGCCGCCATGAACATTGCACACACGACAATCACCGTTGATGATCACATTGCCGGGATTCAGGGGTGACGCTAAAATATATTAAATAAAAATAAGTTAAGGATTTGTTGAATTTAATTCGTTCTGTATAGATGTAATTCACCATTGGCCAACGCCAGTAAACCAAGCAGAAAGGCAACCGATAGAAATTTCATATTGCTTTTAGTTGTAAGACTGAAGCTTAACTGTTGGCTTTGACATGTAAATGTTTTGCTTTTATAGACGTATTGTTATCAAAAGTTGTGTAAAACCGCAACGATTCTAATCTGTATGTAATAATTATCATTTCATGGAATTACCCATTTGTAAACTAAGCTGGCATCAAGCGAGAATTTCCCATTCATTCATTAAACAGACATAAGACAGACACAGCTTAAGCTTCAAGCTCAAATATCAATTGATAACTGGTTTTTTATTTTTTAATTGGAAATATCTGCTATATGTGTCTAGAACATAAAACCAATCAACCTGTATACTTGTCGACTTTTCTCTAGAAATACAAACACGATTTAACATGTCGAGACAATTCTTTTTATAACTCGACACACGTTGATCTTTAGGTGCACTTGACATACGTTCTTCTTAGCAACTTTGTAAACTGTATTGCGTTGCGAACCTTTACTAAGAATTCCATTATTGCTTAGTCAATTTGAAGATTTATTTTTCTCTATAACTATTAAACGTATTTTTTTATTTGTGATTTAAAATGATAGCAATATTTTTTTGATTTCGCTTGCTCTTGGATTAAAACGTTTTCCATTTATAATGTCTGGGCTTTATTTCCTACTCTTCAGATTCTCATACTTATTCATAACGATTAGTTACAAACTATTATGTAGTATTTAACTTTAAAAATTTCCTTTAGTAGTCAAGCTTTAACAAGTAAGAAATTCTTTTTTTTATATTTTAACGAGATTCACAAAATAGATCAAGAATGGTTTAAATAGTATGTGCGCCAAAAAGAAATCCAATTGTGCTTAATAATCGTTGGTTGCTCGAGCTCTTACGGTCTCTGAGAAACAGGCATTCATACAGACGGAGAGACAGACAGACGGACAGACGTATAGGCAGACAGACGGACATGGCTAGATCGTGTCGTCTTTTCGTCCCTATCAAGAATATATACACTTTATAGGGTTTCCGATGATTATTTCTAAGTGCTGCATACTTTTCGATTTTGCACATTTTCATTAGGTCCCTTTTGGCAATTTTAAAGGCAAAGGGGCTAAAAAGATATAAAGGTATGATGTAAAGTAAAGTACGAAGAAGACGTGAACAAAAACACGAATCAATTTATCATCAAATCGATGTTCTGTTTTATGTTTCTGTCTTCGACAAATCCCCGTTTTTCGTAAATTAAATGCCAAGTGACCTTTGAGTATTTTTCAATTTTCCGAGTATGCAGAAGTAAACGTAATAAAAGAGGAATATACAAGAGTAAATACAAAATAGAATAGGTGTTCAAGTGATAAATAAACAAATGCAGAACAATTTAGTAACATTAAAATCTTATATATGTAAAGAGAGGGTCGGTAAAGGATAAAAATTTTATTAAATGTTTTATTATCTTATTTTTTTACTCTTTTATGGTTTATTATTGCTCCTTTTGTTGTTATTTGATAGGTGCCTGCATTTTTGTGGAGTTTTTTAATTTATTTTATTTTCCGGTGTGTGTCGTGTTTCCGTTTTAGTTTTCCTTTTGGTTAGTTTCTCATTTTCTTTACCATTTATTTTTATTAAGAAGAGCGTCGATTCGTAATGCAATTTATGCGCATGCAAATGAGAAATCAGCACAAAAGTTTTGACTTTAAATTCATTGTGGGATTTATTCAAATATATTTACATATACATATACATATATATATATATATATATATATATATATATATATATATATATATATATAAATAAATAAATAAAATACATCTAAATTTCTTTTATATATCTCTAAAATAAACAATTGTCTAATATATTGTTTATGAAATGTGTGATATTATATAGTTACAGCTATTATTTGTGATTGTCATATTTTATGTAGGGAAACATTTGTTTAAGGAAGTTGACAAAAATTTATTGAATGATAAATTTGCTTGCTATCAATTTTATAATGACATGTTGGCTATTTAAACAGATTAAAAATATTGCTATATAGACAATAAATATATAGAGTAAGAATTGATGAAATCGCGGCAGAGCACTTACAAAGGATGCGTTCGATGTTTTTGTATCCTTTGTGGCACAACAGCAAATTAAATTCATGGTTTATTTCAATTCTTGACAATATGAGTAAATATATATAGTTGTATATAAAAATTTATATATATATATAAATATATAGACACCATATGCAAGATCCGGAGATTGTTGAACTGTGTCTCTACTCTGCCTAGTTTCTGGCTAACTTAATATGCAAAACGCAAACTTGTCAGCTGTAACACAATTCGATTATAAAATATTAATAAATTTAATTTATATTCAAATTCAATCTCCAATTTCAAGCAAGGCTACGAAACTCGTAACAAATTGTTAATGGCCAAATGTTATTTGAGGTGTTTGTGAAAAGGCTCATAATATATATATATATATATATATATATATATATGAGTGTGTGTATGAACTCTTATGTGTTGTTGCCAATTTTCCCGCTACGGCTTATGTTAATTTAGATATAACCTTTTCATGCTGTTAAAGCTGTAAATGTGATGCTGGAATGTTTCCCAACATAAGTATATACAGTATTATCCATAAATGGGACTGCCTCAGTTTATATAATGTATATTCCAAAAGCATCTATTATACAACAGTCACACACACACACACACACACAAACACATGTCAAATGATTGGCAAAAAAACCATTAGTGGGCTACTATCGGTACTCTCGCCGGCGCCATTTTGTGTAACAACTGCAAATCAATGCCTTGACATGTGAAAAATGGCTATGACGCTTTTCTATGCCATTTCTATTATAGTATTTCTATATTATTTTATGCATGCAATTGTATATGTAAATCTGTGTATGTATGTATGTGTGTGTGTGTTACCATACACATTTTGTGATTGTGTCATCATTTTCGTAATCTACCTCATGATAAATCATTTGCGCAAAATTTATTGAGTTCTTGCATGAAATTGGCAAACGGCAGCAACGACTAATCTTTATATTTGGAATGGTTTAAAAATTCTCCAATCTCTATATAAACTTCAATGTAGTCGCTATTTAATTACTTTTAAATTTATCTTATTTATGTGCGATTTTATTTTGAATATATACCAAAACTGAAAATGTTTCCTTACATTCATAAATTTCGTGTAGTAGTTCATAAAATATCGATTAAACGTGTTAAATTCTAGCTCCGATAGTTTTGTAAATCATAATTTGATTTGAATCAAAATGTTTGATTTAATATGAAATTTATTTTTTAAATTCCTATAAATATTACTAGAAATTTAATAGCTGGAAAGGCAGCACTTTTTGTGGTACCAAGTTATTTGGTATTTAAAATTTTACTTCGATTTTATACTGAAGTATTAAAGAGAAAAATATAAAAATTATAAAATAGAAAATCATTTAAATTTTAAAGTATTTGTTTTAAACGATGTACACAAGAATTTAAAATTAATATTAAATCTTGTTCTGTTTTAAATTTACTATCATTTTGCCATATGTTTAAATAAATGTTACAGCTGTTGACAAAATGACAAAAAACATTTAAAACTTAAATTGAATATATATATATTTATATAAATAGCTATAAGAAAGTAGTTGAATAAGTGCAACTAACAAATGTATAAAAAATTCTGAAGTTGGCATTTTATACTATATAAACTATGCATATTCTTAATCAACATATGTAGTCGCATGGATCTTTCCATGTCCGACAACTCTATTATTTAGACTTTAATAGATTAAACAAGTAAAAAGTCTGTAGTCGAGTGAGCCCGATTACAAAAGCCCCTTTGCCTACATATACAGCCATACACACCATTCTCACACAAACACAGATTTCTACACGTACTTTAAGCCATTGCGCTCGCCTTTTAGCCCCCGCGCTCTATAGCGAGATACTTAATGTTGTATAACTTCCGTTTTTTTTATCCAATCCTAACGAAATTCATAATGTGTGCCAAAAAGAAATTCAATCGGTTGAACATTGTACTTAATAATCGCTTTTTTTCGAATTGCGGGGGTCAAGGGAGGAAATTTAAAAATCTAAAACAAACTGGACTAGCTTGCGAGCATAACGAATCTAGATTTCAAATTTGGTTACTCAAGCTCTTACAGTTTCTGAGAAACAGGCGTTCAAACGGACGGACAGACAGTCAAACGGATTATATCTATCTGTTACATACTTTTGGATTTTGCACATTTCCATTAGCTCCGCTTTGCTTCTTTTTTATGGCAAAGGGGCAAAAAAGACATTAGTTAGGCATAGTATCGAAACAAGTACTTCATACCACACATAATAAATAATACACTCTTAATAGAATGATATAATAAACATAGAACTTATAGAAGGAAAACTATCATATATTGCATTAACTTGAATAAAAGGAGCAAATAATGGTTAAAAGGTTTCACGTAGTCAGGTACGCCCGCTACTTTTTCTATAAATGATGCACGTTTAGCAATTTAAGTGGGAATGGACAGCATCTCTTTTTATTGAAATAAATAATATATTTAAAATATTGTATTTAAAGTATTCTATACACAAATTCGAATACTAGCTGTATATTTGTCTATCTGTTTTGTGTGTTGAATTCGGAATTAGATAAATGGAAATAAATACAAAAAAATATGTACGTAACATGTTTGTTAGTGTTAAATAGTTAATTCATTTTAATAATACAAAAATATAATATTTTAAAGGTTGTAAGTAGTAGTTCGAAGGTTGTCCTGGAGATTCGACTAACGTGGCAAAATTGCAACTCTTCTATCTTTTAACCCTCGCACCTTAGACTGTCTTAGGTTACAAGCTTCTGATATAAACAAGCTCTGATGGTCGTGAATTCAGTTTAAACCTATGAGTAGCTCTTTTCTGTAGGATCTGTTTTGTAGAATTTATTGTAGATGATTTAGAAAGTGAGCACTTTTTGCCTTCTTCTGTAACCACTCTGTTCCTTCAGTTTTTGCTGACTGTTCAGCTATGTGTTCCGGTTTGTGTGCAATTGATGGCAGAGACAGAGGTGCAGAATATAAAGTTTGCAGAAATCATTTTGATATATTGCAGACAAAAGCTGCCTGTGTGCAAGATAAATGTGTATATGTATGGGTGGAAAAAGGGTTGGCCTATAAGTATGAAGTAGTTACACATGGTTTTCTTCCTCTTCTATTCTTACTTTTTTTTTGACAATATTTCCTGACGACATGCAAAATACCTGTGCGGCAAGTGGATAACCATAGTATGAAAGGAGTAAGGAGTTGCGACCAGGGTTCAGATAATAAGATAATTCACATAGTATACAGAGAGACAATGAAACTATGTTGAATCACATAGATACTAGAGTCAAATGAGAGCAACAAACTAGTGAACCAGCAAACCCACAAAATGTGGCAAAAGGCCAGAAAAAAATGTAACTTAAAAGGATCCCAATTTTTACATACCTACATTTAAGGCATTATTGGGACTTCTCTTAACTGTTTTGCTATGCTATAATAAATACAATAAATTACCACAAAAAGTCCCTATATAAATCATATTAGGGTATATGTGTGTTAAATGCCTAGCAATAACTGTAAATAACTTTCCTATACTATGTGTTGCCATGCATCATTTGTGTTGTGATGCCGCGTCGCAATCAGTTGCATGTTTTTACAAATTACAAAAGAAAAACAACAACACAGAAAAAAAAATAAAAGATATTTTTACAGACATGGTGTTGTTGTCAAAATAAAAAAAAAAACCAAAAACTAAATTGTTTGTTAGCTGAAATACTATTGGCAATTCGCCATTGTTGTTAACGCTTTTTCTTTTATTTTACTACCGTCAACGGAAAAATACAATGCCAAATTTTTGTACAGTTGATAGAGCCTTTGTTCATTTTCATTTGGTAATCAGTTGAGTTTTTGTCTCTCTTTTTTTCTCCCTCTCTCTCTCTCTCTCTATATATATATTTCTTTACAATCCCAATCTATTGTTATCTGTTATGGCTTTTGTTTTCGTACAAAAATTAAAGATATATATGTGACAACAGGGAAGACATTCATATTTTTTTCCACGAATGATATTGTTATATATATAGATGGACATACATTATATATATATATATTTATAAATATTATATTTTAATCAATAATCTATATATGGAAGTTAAACGATCTGTCTTAATACTTAACAAATTGTATGGTAAAGTTACTATACCCTTTCTAAAAGATAAAAATCATACTTATAATACTTCACAACCATTTTTGGAGCTTCACATAAATGTGAATATGTGTGTGGGTTAAACAAGATTGAACGCGTACCATTACGTGTGTGTCTGCTACAAACGTGCCATAAATTAGCATCAAGTGTTATGGTGCGTGCTGCGTTACCATCTCTATACTTCCTTTTATGGGTTGTATTGAGCTACTTGCTGGTTTACGAGTTTGTCAGTTATCCTTCATTTTGTTTGAAACTCAGGTCACTACACTGTGAAAAATTGCCTAGTTTAGTTTTATAATCATGATGCAGACTGAAACATCAAAATAATTTATATCTAGTATTACATAATAAAACAAGTAAAGGATCTGTAGTCGAGTGTACCCGACTAGGAGAACCCCCTTGCGTACATATATCAGCTATACACACACATACACACAGTTCTGCGTGTACTTAGCCATTGCGCGCGCCTTTTAGCTCATCGCGCTCTATAGCACGGTACTTAATGTTGTATAACTTCCGTGTTTACTTTTCAATATTAACAAAATTCAGAACTTAGATCAAGAACTGTCTAATTATGTGTGCTAAAAAAAATTCAATTGGTTGAAAATTGTGCTAAATAATCGTTTTTTTTTTTTCGAATTGCGGTGGTCAGGGAAGGAAAATCGAAAATCTAAAACAAACTGGTCGAGCATATGAAAACAGCGAATACAGATTTCAAATTTGGCTGCTCTAGCTCTTACAGTCTCTGAGAAACAGGCGTTCAAACGGACGGACAGACAGAAGAACAGAGCTAGATCGACTCGTCTTGTCGTCCTGATCAAGAATATATATACTTTATGGGGTGTCCGATGATTATTTCTATGTGTTACATACTTTTGGATTTTGCACATTTCCATTAGCTCTTTGCTTTTTTTTTTGGCAAAGGGGCTAAAAATAGTTTAATAGTTTTCATGTGCATAACGCATACTTTATATAGTATAATATATGTACAGTAATTTTAAAGTTTAGTATATGTCAGAGGTAAAGTTTTTGTCAATTTACTATCATTTATATATACTTAACTAAAGACTTATTTATTATATAATAATAATTGTATATTTTACAGTTTCAGACTAGTTATCCATCCATAATTATATTTTCATTTTGATTGTGTTTGCTTCATTCTATCCTATTTATTGTCTATTATAATTATTATTTGCTGCGCCCTATTCTATGCCCAGTCAGATTATTTAAACAAATAAGGTAACAATAAATATATTTAGTTTATATAAATTTCATTAAAATGTGGGTTTATGTCTAGCTGCCAGACCTAACAAACCACCATCCAAACAACCAACCTTTCAGTTATTCTTATCGTGGTGCACTTGGTGTCAAGACAAGGACGAGTTTAGCTCGTAGTTCCAAGTACATATATTTTCCTGCCTGGTCATATGTATGTTTATTGTATATTGTATATATATATATATATATATATATATATATATATATATAATAATTGTTTCGCTTGGTGGAATTGCGCATAAAGTGAAAACCTAGCCAAAAGTTATTTTATATGCAAGCGTGCAGATGCCGCAGACACGAATACAGTCAAACAAATATTGACAGAGCAGGGCAAGTAGGGACAAGGGCCTTAAGCAAAGAACAAGAATTACGAAAAGTGAGTAAGGGAAGGACAGAAAAAAAATATCCCGGCAGGGACGCGCGCGTGTTAGCCATATTTAGTTCATTTATTTCAAATTAGATTTTTAACTGATAACAACGAGTAAGAGCATCAGCACAAGGACGATGACTACCAGGATACCAAGTATACACAGTACAACCAGCACACTAAGCAGTCCAAGTACAAGGGACAAAATTATTGTCTGTGCGAGTTTCAGGGCTGATAAGAATTCTCCGTAACAGTCACACAATACTGTGGCAATAGCAGCTGTCTGTATATATATCCTTTTCTCATCTTTTTGTCGTTTTGCTTTTATGCAACTCTCTTCTCCTGGGGGCTTTCATATATTTTAAAACTAATTTTATACTTTTTCCACGTCATTCATATTTTCCCTTTATTTGGGCCTGGTCTGTTACGCGGCATATATTTTTCCATTTGCTGATTAAAGCTTCCATGACAGGGATTTTTTTCGGCTCTTTCTTGTTTTTTCTTTTCTTTCTGATTTATCACATCAGAACAAAATAACAAGTAAGAAAGCTGTAGTCAGGTGTACCCGACTACGAGAACCCCTTTGCATACATACATACACATACACATAAATATACACACATATATTATATATATAGTTGCATACGCATTGTAAGCTGTTACGCGCGCCTTTTCGTCGCACCGCGCTCCATAACGCAATAGTTAACGTTGTATAAGTTCCGTTTTTTTTCAATTATAACGAATTTCACTAGATTTCAAATTTGGATCAGCTAGTCTCCCTGATCAAGAAAATATATACTTTATGGCGTCTCAGATGATTATTTCTACCTGTTACATACTTTTTGATTTCCATTAGCTCCCTTTTAGCCTTTTTAAAGGCAAAGGCGCAAGAATAGAAGAAAATTCTAAGGGTTAAAATAATGGCAGCTTTGATGTGTTTCATGTGGCCTTCTCCCGAACAACTTGTCCGAGCACTTTTTCAAATGAACATAATACGGTTATGTTGAATGCACTCCATAAGAGCAAATGAAATGAGTAACAAATACTAAACAAATGGGGACATTGACCAAAATTAAATGAACAAACTTATTCCCCATGTATTTAAGAGTAGGCAAAAGATTTCATAATGCGATATCATTAAGCTGGTAATGTGATTTCCATAGTATAACAGGATGGTAAAGCCTTGAGTTATATAATACGTATAACTTTAAAGATGAGTATATTAAAGAGTTTAACCAAAAATTAAGTTTTTATTATTGCTTTAAAGAGTTTAACACAGATACAGCTATTGGCCATTCTCAAATGGCAGCTCCACAAGCTATCACAATGTGTCCATACAACTTTAACTGTACTCACAGTACAGCAAACACTCTGTACGTTGTACGCATCTTGTAGTATGTTCAATCTAATAAAGTGTATAGTGCAGCTGTAAATACCGCAAGCCAAATGCCAAAGATGTTTAGCAGTGGAGCGACACAGGACAGAACAGAGAGAACAGAGAAAAGTTTAGAAGTAGGATTGTAAAGTCTAGTGTCCGCTGTTGTAGGGCGTGTAAGAGTGGAGAGAAAAAAGCTGCTGAACAAGCAAAAATTTTATGACATTGCCAACACAAGTGATGAGTGCTAGTAGCTGCAGGATGAGTTGGACCGGGGTCAGCATTTGGACACAAAGAAGAAGAGCAGTACAAAGGGTATAAAGGGAACTAAAAAGCGCAAACACAATTATAACAAGTGCGGGCATTGAAAAGAGCGCAGAAAAAGAGAGAGAGAGAATAAGAGGAAAAATTACAACACAGCCGACTGAGTGGGTTTAACGGCATGAATGAGCAGATGTAGAAAGAAGTGTTTGTATGTGTATATGTGTGAGTGTGTTGACCAACAATGTTGGTCAGAAAACACACTTATACATAAATACACACACACACACACACACATTGTCATATATATAGTCGACAGCAAGTGGCCCCACAACCACTAACAAGAACTAATATTTGACAGCTGCCGCTGCCTTGTTCAGACGTTCCTTCTCTACCCTGCGTTCTACTCTACCCTTCCTCTCCTGCTGATTTGGTGTACAGTATATGCTTTTTTTCCTCCATATTTGTTGTCCGGGCTCGTTCCAGTCTTCGTATAAATGTCGACGAGCCTGCGCCATTTTGGGCAACGTTCTGCGTTCAACGACTTTTAGCTGATTTTGTGAAAGGCCAACAGAGCGAGAAAAACAAAAAAAAAGAACAAAAAAAAATGTATATAGAAATATATACTGGTGTTCAAGGAAAGAAAAGTTCAAACTTTACGGGGCAAAAGTCAAGTAGCCGTACCAGCGCACAGCAACTGGGAAGTAACAACAAAAACAAGACAAATCAACAGAAAAGAAAAAAAAATGATAAAACGGTTTTTCTTTTTTTTATATAAAGGGCCTAGCACAACACAATACAACACATGCTGCTCATTTCGATGGAAAATGTTTTTTATAAAAACAAAGACAAAAAAGCATAGGAAATATGCAAAATGGAACTATTGGCCAAGCATACAAAATGCTACACAGCTTTAGGTCTCGCAAGAACAGAACAAAAAAAGAATAAAACAGAAACATAAAACCAATAACGAAATAAAAAGTATAAGCCGAGTTAGGTTAAAAAGTAGATATAACACTTGATAAGAGCGCATATATGCCGCATAGGCAGAAAATGCGAATCCATTAACAATGCGCATTCCAAGAAAGACGGGTAAGATTATTACAAACAAAACAACTGCAGAAGGAGCAGCAGCATCAGCGAACACAAAAATATTGCAGTCTTTCAGGCGCATATGTAGATTCTTAAGAGCAAATGGGACATTTATAAATATATATAACTAAAGTTGAATTTATAAATTCGTTACACACTGTTTACCAGCCATCTACAAGTATACAGTTTGGGGCACATTACTGTATTTGCCTGCCACAAAATTGATCGGACTGCGGCGGTACAGCAACCAATTTGCTGGTATTCCTTTCAGGTTATTCCTACTGGGAACCAAAGTTTCTACTCATATAGCATATTTTCGTTAAACCAACTTTCTACTAAGCCTCTTAATTTATTAGATATTATTATTATATATAATTTAATAAAGTGCCTTGGTTTCCATTTGATGCGCAATTTAGACTTCTGATTTGTTATGCCATAATCTACCTACTTAGTTATTAAAACATGGAACCTAAACATCTTAACTGAAGACTATTCAGCTGAAAGAAAGATCGTTGAAACTCTAAATCAACACTTAAATTGTCCGTTGTGCAAACAAATAAAGGATGCGAAGAAAAATAAAGTAAATGAAGCTAAATACCTTAAGTAAATTAATATAATTAGCTTTATTTCTGAACCAATTGCTATGTTAGATTTTTATACAGGCTACTCTTATACCTTTCATGAGTTTCCATTTTTCAAAAATTTCCCCTTGTCTGAGAATTAAATTAATCTTTTTAGTATTTTTTTTCTCGTTTGGTAAGCTGAAAACTTAATGAGTTCTGAAATAGCTAAAAGTTGTTTATTTGATTAAAGAGAAAATGTTTTAATTATTACTTTTAGCAGCTTTTCAGCAGTTACTATGGTTGATTTTTAATCAGGCTTTATTGTATGATTTGACTAATAAATGACTGACGCTTCAATTAAATGGCAAAACTTTTGCTTCTCTGAATGCAAACAAAAAACTTAATTAACTCGTAGCTCTTGTCGCCTAGAAAACGAATAAAAGTGCTGAGTAACTTTAATAGTTTTACACGCTAACCCACTTTGGATTGGGTGGATGTGACACAAAGTGTCTAGGAATGTGACAAATGTGTTTGAAGTGGAAAAGTAGATTGGATGCATTTTCAAAAATTGCAAAACTTGATTAGCGATTTCTGTAAACCGCAAAGCATTGCACTTTATACTGCATAGCGTTGTATTGCATCGCACATGCCACTCAAATTTGCCACGACGTTGCATAGCAAATTTGCACAGCTGTGGAAAGTTTTTGGCTATGCAGCTTCGAAAAGTAGAGCTAATCTGACTTTTAACTCTTTTGGGTGGGACTTTGTGTGTGTGATTTTATATGAACCGATTGCACCTGGGCAACTAGGGGGCAGCCATTGTATATACATCACGACGAAAGATGGTAAGAGATTAGAGAGAGAGAGGAGAGCAGAGACAGAGAGAGAGAGAGAGTAATGAAAATAGAAAAGGGAAAGCATGAGCTTTGCTCCCAAAATCCCAGTTCACTTATCCATTTTACTGCAGCCTGAATATTGTGGCGCTTTACCAACGCGAAGGCTGCAATTCAAGTTCCATTCAACAGTCAAAAGCTGAAGCTGAAGCAAAAATTCTGGATGCTGTAGATGCTACTTGGTAGTAGTACATATTGCGAAATCAAATTGAAATTCCCTGGACGTATTTGCAATTTGTCGACGTTGGAAACGTTGGGGCGCGAAAGCGTAATTCAATGGCTCAAAAGACTGGCCACGTGCCTAACTTGTGGGGCATAATGAGAGTTATTGCTAATGCATAGCAATAGATGTTCACACTAACCTTCGGTCAGAAAAGGCCAGCCTTCCCACTTATATAAATACAATGATAGCCACAAACCTACAAAGAGCCCAATCCCCAAACCTAAAGTTGAATGGAAATAGAAATGTTAATCCGAATACCAAGCACCTCAGCAGCTGTATTGAAGCAAAAAGAATCTAATGAAATTCAAAAACTCAAAACAAAACTTCCGATTGCTTGCTGCAGTTGTTGTACAGGTGCTTCAATAGGGTTGCCAGCTCAGATTTGTAGAGACTAATGTCCTCTTGTGTGTTGGATTTGAATTGGTTTTGGTTATGTGGCCACTTTCAGCCACTTTGCCTATCTCTAGTCTTTCGAATCGACCTGTGTCCTTGGCATGCCCCGATGTTAGGAGAAGTTGAAAGGATAACCCAATGTCTGTCTATTCATTTTCCTTCGATTTTTGCTGCTGAAATCGATGCTGTTTGCCTTTTAATTTATTTAATGGTTGGCAAAGGGTTTGAACTTTGCATATTGTATGAGTACAAAGGTTACCCACTATATCATTCACCATACTGACTACTGAATGTTTTTGTACACCATCTGCTCTGCCTGTAGATAGTCTTAAAGATAATGCTTACAAAGTTACAAGTGCTGAGAGCAAACTATTTTATGTATTCTAAATATTAAATATTGTTGGGATTTTTACCTTTGACTGTACTTAGATCTGTTTAAATTTTTTTGTACGGAAAACTTTATCAGAAAGATAGAATGTGTTGTCATTTACATTTTGTTCATAATTAAAAGGATAAATTAGATTTGTCTGGTAAAAGGAATACTCAGTCGAAAGAAAACGCTGCACATATGCCTGATTTATTCTGTGTAGAAGATATATTATGTATCGTAATATATATTAAAATAAATATGTGAGCCTTATTAGAAGTTATGCAAAAAAAAATTAAAAAAATATAAATTGTTTTGCAATTGTTATTTCTTTATGGCTTAAGTTGAATATCGATATATATTATATTACATACAAAATGCCTCTTTTAGCTGTATTTATCGGACCACGTCCAGTAGTGTCATCTCTTTCCACTTCTTTCTCTACTTCTACTGCTCATAGCAATTATCAACACATATATACAAAGTCTGCTGAACATCATTTATATTTAACTTGTTTTCAAGGCTTCTGCAAAAGTTTGAGCATAACGATTGCTATACATACACAAAAACATATAAATAAATTTTGTTTATATGTGTGTGCTTGGTATGCGTGTAAGCTGTTGTTGTATAGGTATGACCACGCTACGCTCTACGCTTCAGTTGAACGCTCAAGCAAATGTTGCCCAATCGAAAGTATTAGATTGCCCACAATAACACTGAAAACCGACAACTAAGCTCATGTTAGCTCAACTAAGCGGCTGTGGCTTGACGGGTGGTATACAGCTCAGTGATAGGGTAGTAGTGATAACAGTGAAGGACCCCTTCTCTGTTTATATGTTGAGGGTACCCGTTGCTTTAAGATGCTGTCAAGCGGCACAGATATAAACAGCTATCTTAAATTCGTAAGTTTGAGTAACCGAAAACTGTGTTATAATAATAACCAGTAAGACATCTTTAGTCGAGTGTACCCAACTTCGAGATCCCCTTTGCCTACATACACAGCCATACACACACATACTCACACATACACACAGTTGTACACCATTTCGCTCGTTTTTAAAAGCCCCCGCAATACGTAAAAAAACTATTATTAAGCACAATTTTGAGCCGAGCAAATTTCTTTTTGGCACACATAATAATTAGACCATACTTTATCTATTTTGTGAATTTGGTTAAGATTGGATAAAAAACGCAGAAGTTATACAACATTAACCATCGTGTTATGGAGCTCGGAGGGTTAAAAAGTGCGCGAAATTGATAAGTACGTGTAAAACTGTGTGTATGGCTGAGATGTAGGAAAAGAGCTCTCATAGTCGGCAACACTTGTTTTATTTTCTATTTTCTTTCTTGATTTTTGTCATGTTTTCTATAGTTATTTTATTTTTTTTTTTGTGTTGTTTTCTGCCGGAACTGCTGTTGCCGTAAAAAAGATAAGTATAAAAAAGAGCATGAAATTGTAAATATTTTGCAGCTTATTGTGCAGAAGTTTCTTGTTTATTTGTTGCTCCGTTTTCCTCTGAATGTGACTCTGCCTCTGACTATGACTCTAACTTTGGCTGTGACTGTGACTGCTACACGTTTAATATTTATTTCATGTTTTAATATTTGACACAATTGCATAACAGTTGCACTCAGTTTTGTGGCGCCCACAAGCCTTCCAGTAGCTTCCTGCCTCCTTTGCTCAACTGATGTTACCAGTTTGCCTTCGATTTCCCATTTACTTTTTTTCTTGGGTTTTTTATTTATTTATTTTTTTTATTTGCAAGAAACGTTTTGTTGTTCGTGAGTTTCTTATTGAATTTGTTAGATGTTACAGAAATTCTTTTGTTCGCTGTTACTTTTTTTATGCAGCTTTATGGGACATTTAGTATTAAATAGCTATGCCAGAAGCTCTTCTATAAAGAGCTACAGGATTGGACAAGAATTGAATTATAAATATGAGATATAAAAATTATTAAATTATATAAAATTATCCATTCATATGGAGGAAGTGCTACTTAGCCACCTACCATAAGGCTGAAAAAACTTTTACTTTAAAACCAAATTAACGTAAACGTTAATCAAATCAATCATATTTTTTAATAATTTAATTTAGTAAAGTAGAAACTTTAAAATTAAAGTATTTTTTTATATTTTTATAATTTATTATATATTGGAATAATTGAATCCATATACAAAACCATTTGAGCATCAATCCAGCTGCTTCATAGCGATGGATTTTCTTTATTTTGCTTGTAACTTTTCGCTCTTCTACAGAAAAAGTGAAGAACATTTTTATTCAGGAGCTCAGGCAAGCTGCTACTGTATAATATCAAATCAACGTACAGCGCCGCAAAGTGTGCAATCTAAAATATTTTTGTTGAAATATTTACGGTACGCATGTTGCGCATGACGCCTCTGGCACTCGAACTACAAACTTTAAATTCAACTGAAGACAACTTCAAGTTCGACACGAACTGATTTATAAAGTTTACAAATGCGTGGCAAAAACCCCGTGACTTGACTTGACTTGGCTTAGCTTAGCTGGGTTTGTTTTGGCTGTTTGGCTGATGGACGGATAGCAGGATGGCAAAATGGCAAAATGGCAGAATGTTAGAATGATAGAATGAATGGAAAGACTACTCACTGTCTAAGTCGAGTCTTCGTACGTTATTCGCTTCTGAAGCTGAAAAACGTTTGCCACTTAACACGTACGCCGCATATTTTTGCCAGAGCATCAGAGCTTCTTATCCTTCTTGCAGCTGCATGAATCATGCCGTTATTTTTTTGGTTTTTTTGTTTTGTATTTTACACTACAAATTTTTTCCTGATTTGGCAGTTTTTCAAAGACACGCGTGAAGCGAGAATTGCCGCACAACAAAATTTATACGCCACACAGATGCGACTCCAGCCATTCCATGTGCTTTGTTTGGTTGATCCTTGAGTAATCAACAACAGCAACACACAAATAGCCAAAATAAAACCAAAAAACCAAAGAGCCAAAGGGCCAAGTAACGAACAACCAAATGTCTACGAAAAACAAGTAAGAAATCTGTAGTCGAGTGTACCCGACTACGAGAACCCCACTGCCTACAAACACAGACATACACACACATACCCACAGTTCTACATGTACTTTAAGAGATTTCGCGCGCCTTTTAGCCCCCCGTGCTCTATAACGCAATACTTAATAGTCAATAACTTCCGTTTATTTAATCAATCTTAACGAAATTCACAAGTAGATCATGAATGGTTTAGGTATTATTTGTACCAAAAAAAAAAATCGATCGGTTGAAAATTGTGCTTAATAATCGTTTTTTTTTTGTATTGCGGGGGTCAGAGGAGGAAATTCAATAATCGTTCGAAAATAACGAAACTTGATTTCAAATTTGGTTGCTCTAGCTCTTATAGTCTCTGAGAAACAGGCGTTCATACAGACGGACAAACGGACATGGCTAGATCAACTCGTCTTGTCGTCCTGATCAAGAATATATATACTTTATAGGTTCTCAGATAATTTCTACCTGTTACTTACTTTTAACCTTGCACGTTTTCATTAACTCCCTTTTAGCGTTTTTTAAAGGTAAAGGGCTAAAAATGAGTCGAGCATAGCCATCGTACGTTGTTTAAATATTAATGTTGACCCTCGACTGCTCGTTAGCTGGGACTGGCATGTCCTGTAGATTTGGACTGTTTGGGTATTACAGTTAGTCTAAAAAGGCCACAAATGTAGCTGTGATATAGCCTTATGTTTTGTAGTGTTTGGTAGAGCTGTTATTGGCTTCTGTTGTCTTATAGCATTATTTATGCACCAAAAGCAAGTCCAGGTCAATGAGAGTAGTACGTTAGTCTACATTGCATATGGCTTGCATTTAATTATGCCTTAACAAGATTTTAGCTATTATCAGCTAAAACTGTTAACTAAGTTTGTTTGTCATTAGCATTCCTCCAATTGTACATGTATTTCTTCAGTTAACAAATCATAGCATAAAGGATCGAATGAGTGAATGTTATTGTTGCCTATAGACTATATAATTAAAATACACACTTAAATATAAATTATTAATATAAATAGGTCTAGGTAGTGTTAAAGTTTCGTTAAATTAAACTAGTTTTATTAATTTGCAAATTACAAATACCTTTTTAAGCCTTGGAATATAAAGTTATTTGTTTTATTATGGCTATAAGGATATCAATTTTATATAACAATTGCTATTGTAATCTTAATTGTAATCTAATTTACTATCCTCTCTCTTATCGTTACAGGTATGTATATAGGCGTATAAATATGTCGAAAATCTGAAGAAGTGCAATCAGTTTGTAAGATGCCTGAAATTGAGTAAGAAATTAAATTAGAAACACAATAAGAAAGGCATTTGATGAACAGTAGCAAAAGCAACAACAAAAGCAGCAACAGTAAAGGCAAAGTCTTTAGTTCGATGCCTAATAAGAAATGCCATTGTTACATCTTTAATTAATGGCCATTAAGCACAAAATTTCATGCCATTTTACGGCTGTAGACAGAATGGCGACTGGCGACTAGCTTTTGGGCTCAGATCCAGATAAAGACCCAAACTTGAATTCCAGATTTGATGCGCCGGATACAGAGACGGACATGTACATAAACATGACCATGGACATCGACATGGACACAGACATGGAAGCCTAAAACGTAGTCGAACAAATTATATGTGTTATACATACACACACACACACACACACCCACGACGAATCCAATTATATGCTATTTACGAGTTTTTCTGCGGGAGTTGCTGTGGGTGTTTTCTGCTTTAATAAGCAATTTTTAATTTCGGATTACTCGAGCATTATACACGAACACACATACATACACATACCTAGATACACACAGATTTCGTATTGTGAACTGCACTGATATTATTTTTAATGAAAGTGACACATGCAAACACATTACGCATACCAAAGCGAAACACAAATAACCAGATACCGATTACAGGCACAACAGAAATGCCAATAACGGTTTATGTAGCGTACCTATAAACAGTATACACACGCACATGTCTATATTGCATATGTATATGTAAAGATATGTGCATATGTAAGTAGTTTAATAACTTTGCTAATGCTTTGCCCTATTGCATGCCATGCAGTTGCAAGCACACGTCTCACAACTCCTTCCCCTTTGTCTGAATCATTGCAAGTCGACAAGATGGTTATTAGGCAGCTTTGCTGAATCTTAATCACATTACCACAAAACGTTATAATGCTTGGAGTATGATGGAGTCCTTCGTTCTAGCAACAATAACAATTACTTTGACCACACAGCCACAGTCATCCACTCAGCCAATCCCTGGCAAATACCCACTCGCTGTCGTACACACATACATATCGCACACTGATTGCTCTGTGACACATAATGAAATAGTACTCCCCAATTTGGCTGCGTTTTGGCCATGACAGCAAGTTGCAATTGATATCGGAAGCCGAAATCAAGTTGAAAGCCAAGTTGCCAAGTCAAAAGTCTGTCAGTCAGTGTGTCAATCTAGATAATCTTTGGACTATCTATCCGTTTCCATTACATACGCGTTATTTTAATACCTTCTATGTGATGCCTGTATCATAATAATAGAACAAGTATGAAGTCTGTAGTCGAGTGTACCCGAGAAACAGGAGGTTATACAGACGGATGGGCGGACAGAAGGACAGACGGTCAGACGGACAGACAGACAAACGGACAGACAGACAGACGGACAGGGCTAGATCAACTCTACTTGTCATCCTGATTCAGAATATATATACTTTATGGGGTCTGCGATGATTATTTCTATGTGTTACATACTTTTCGATTTTGTACATTTCCATAGCTCCGCTTTGCTTCTTTTTTACAAAAAGGCAAAGAGCCTAAAAGTTTAACTGTAATATTTTAAATGTTAATAATAATAATATTATTTTACTAGCATACACACATCTACACATCATTTTCATTGAAGAGAGAGAAGAATCACATATTTTTTTCAAGTGTAGCATGTGTGATTGGTAAATGCGATGCGCTCGTCCATTGAAGTAACCAGAACATCAAAACCGATCGATACAAATTATAAGCGTAACGTCAGCAGCTTTCTGGTTTTAGGGTGGGATACTCTCCGTTCTCATATAGATGGTGGTTGTAGATGCTACTACTACTAGTGCTGGTGTTGTTGTTGTTGATTTTGATGGGTGGATTATTATACCAGAATCCAGTCCACAATCACATGGGCGCAGAGGAAACGCCCTGGTGCATAGTTCCGTATTGATGACGATGGTTGCCGTTCGTTGCTTTGTTCTGAACTGTACAAGTAAATTCTTTACATCCCTTGGCCGTATTTCGTATTTCGTCTCTTGTGCCGTCTGTGCTTTACTTCCACTTCAATCATAACTGTGTTCAATTGTTGTTTTTATTACAGAATTTCCTTTTACCTTTTCCGGCTAAAGACAGAATGAGATAGATACAGAATATGTTGCTCTGGGGCTGAGAAAATTGGGTTGGCTTTCGCGCTTCAACCTTGCCAGATTTTTCCTTACCATCCTGCTGTTTGAGTGTACTTTTTTTGGTTATATTTTTTTCTTTCTCTTTACGCTTTCGTTCTTTTACAACTGTTACATGTGCTTATATGGCGAGCAAACGCTGTCCTACCTTCCCATTCATTTTCCTTTCAGATTTTCCGCATGAGCGGCAACTGGCACTCCCCAGGTTCTTACCGGCCCTCAAATGTGTGTGTCTGCGTTCAACAATTGCGCATAATATAAATTAATAATGCAACAATTGCATTTTGTTATTGTCCTCTCTCTGTGCATGTTGCTCTTCTTTTCTGCTGTTCTGCTGCATTGTTGATTTCATTAAATATTTGTAGCGAGGTCGCTCGCTGTTATCAGATTTTGAAATTGTTTTGCATCACTCAGCAGTAGTTACGTGGGTAACTGGACAAGGATACGTTTGGTTGAGCACATTTCATGCTTTTATTGCCTTTCTTCCTCACATTTATGACCTGATTTTACACCATTGCTACCAATGCTACCATTACCACAGCAAGGATACCAGCCTCTGTTATAGCCATAGTCATACTGATAGTCATAGCATCAGGGAATGATATCAGCATCGACTTGACCAAAAGCACTTAATGCAAACATGAAATGTTTTTGGCATTTGACGTTTGCTTCAACATTCCACGATAATGTTAAAATTGCATCTAGTATCCTTGGCTTATATAAATTTTCTTGTTTGCTCTATTTCCAGCAATTGTATTGACTATCAAAAAGAAATCGTGTTATTTAACTGAAAAAACATCTATGTTAATATAATACTCGTATACAATACTTCATATAAAATATAAAATTCTTTATTTCTGGATTTAAAAGTTTTCATTTTTCCATTATAATCTACATAAAACTCACCCTCTTTGATATACAACTGTAAAAAGGAATGGCTCAAAAGACTTCATAAAGAAAAACATGTCAAGTTTTCTCCTCTCAAAGAGTGCTTTACTACGATATACCTCAAAAGAGAGTTCTAACTCAACGATTTAGCCTCTTAAATCGTGAGACCATTTTGTCGACGTTTAACTCGGAGCTGCTGTGTAGTCACTTTCGACGATTTCTATTCGTTGGGGCTTATTCCTTGTTTCAGTGTGTAGTATTGGTATTAAAGTACATATATATATATATGTGTACATATATATGTATATATATATATATATATATATATATACATATATACACTTATGGCAAAATTAATAGAAACGACATATGCATATAGTAAATTTTTTATAGCATTAGCCAAACTTAGAGGCTAAACCACACTGTATACTAATATCTGATGTCGTCACTTTATTTTACTGTAATTTTTGGGTACATTTCGGTGGCGGTTGGGTCAGGTTAATTGCATTTATAGCATGACCTTTATTTTTCATTGGATATAATAATAGAAACGCAGTGATTTCTTGTCATATTCTTGGTTATAAATAAGTTTTTTTTTTCATGTTAAATATAACAGCTATTATGAAATATTAATAGATAAAAAAAAACAACTTTTAAAAAATAATTAAATTGATTTCATTATTGGTCGAAATGTGTCCTTGAATATATTGAGAGAGATATTATTAAAAATCTCAGTAATAATGGATAATCTTTGACTCAATTTCACAACGTAGATCAAGAGTGGTCTAATTATTATGTGTGCAAAAAAGAATCGTTTTTTTCGCATTGCGGGGGTTAGGGGAGGAAATTCAAAAATTTAAAATAAACTCGTATAGCGTACGAAAATATTGAATCTAGAATCTAAATTCGGTTGCCGTAGCTCTTATATATTATTATAGTCTCTGAGAAACAGATATTCATAAAGACGGACATGGCTAGATCGAATCGTCTTGTCGTCCTGATCAAGAATATATATACTTTATGGAGTCTCCGATGATTATTTCCATCCGTTACATAATTTTTGATTTTGCACAAATCCATTAATTGCCTTTTAGCCTTTTTTAAGCACAGGGACTAAAAAAAACAAAATTATTTAATTTAGCATGAATTTCATTAAATCAATTGCTTTTGTTTTTTATTTTATAAGTTAACCAACGAACATTTAAGAAAAATTACGACATTGAAGGCAAAATTTTTATATAGAAGAAAATTAAAAAAAAGAACCAAAATCGATTCTACAATATTTTCCATATATATATATATATCGAATCCAGATTACATATTTTGCGAATGAGACCTGTTAATATTTGACCAGTTCATTAAACATAATAGTCTAATTAAAATTAACCCAATTAGTGATTTTAATTATCATCTTACTCTAAGCTCCTATAATACAACAAAAATAATATTAATCGAAATGGGGGAATCGAGTAGCAAATCTCGTGTCATACTGATTTTTGGGCTATCAAAAAGTCATTACTAAGCAGAAAGTATAACATAATGGGTACTGTATACCCATAACACGTCGGATTTAGTGTTGTATTCTGCATCCAAATATTAATATTAATTAGTAGAATATATATTACGTGACAATTTGGTTTTTGTGTTGGCGCCTAACTTCCTAGCTAATTTCCCTGTTACTGATTTAGTTCACCAGTTGCCCAGTTAGTTGGCTACTTGGGAGTTGCCAGTTGCCAGTTGAGTTCGACCATAATATATCGATTCATCAACACGAGCGCCATGGATAGCTGAACTTAATTGTTTTCGATTTTCTATTTTTCTCCCGGGATACGTAGTGTAAGAGGAATTGGCAACCGATTCAGCTCTACTCTCCATCCAACCATCCACATTGGATGGATTAACAAAATGATTGGCAACGACATTAACACTCTTATCAGGTTCACAGCGAGCGCAAAAGAGAATAAACCAATTGATTTGGAGACAATGTTAATAATGGAGCAAGTTGACGGACGTAATCCATCATCATTGCCACTAAAGGAAAGCTTTGAATTTTTATTATTAATATGTACTACATATTTGTACGTGTGCATGTACGTGTATGTGTGTGTGTGTGCGTAAATAACAAGAATGAAAGAGTACTATGAGTACTAGCATAATACTATCAGCGAAATTGCTGTGTTTGCCATTAAACGCAACTCATGGTGCACGTTTCTCATTAGTGTGTTTAACTCCCGATGAGTACTGTGGGTAGTAAACGAAATACAACACAGTAAAAATTACTCTTCTTGTGTTGAATAGGTTATTTAACTTTAAGTTAACTTCGGACTGTACTTATTTTTGGTCTCAACAATTTGAGGTTATACTTCTAACTGATTAATTAGAAAAGAAAATCAAATGAATATATATAGATTAAGTTTTATGATCAAGCCTATTCTCGGTATGATATTTTATTTTAATGACAAACATTAATATGTCAACCATTGTCATGCCTTTCGCTTTCTCTCTGCTTCCCGTAGATTGTCTTTTTATGATTAGCGGGTGGCAAAGTGGCGATAATCATGACTTTTACAACGGCCGGCTGCCAAGGACGTCTTTAGCGACAGCTCTACTTGTCCCACTCCCAGTTAAACTGGTTCCATGGTGCTTTGTGCTGCCTGCGAACACGTTAAATCTGCTTTCCACAGATTTCTATCACTGTCATTGTTGTTGTCGCTGTCACTGTCTCTGTCTCTGTTTCTGCCGCCATTGCTGTTATCGTTGGAATTGCTGTTTCTGACGGCATTGGCCAATGCCATTGCCTTTGCCTTTGTCAAATTGAGACTGAACGACTCTGGACTCTTTGATAGGGTGGCGTCAGTCTGATTGGAGCATTACTTGGCTACGTCTATAGTTGCGTTGGAGTGTGTTTCCCTCGGATTAACATCTGCGAGGCAGCATCCTGCCTGCCGTTTTTTTAAATGATGCACAATTAGTGCGGTGATAAATGATCTGTCAAATACAGCGTCAATGGCTCATACACTCCTTCCACATTATACCCAATATATATATATATAAATATATATATATATATATATATATATATATATATATATATATATTACATATATTTTCATTCCCTTTTATCGACTGTTTTTTTTTTTAATAATTCACCAGAACTTTGTATAGTTTACTTATAGATATCATTAGTTTAGATAATCCAACGCTGTCTAGAAAGAAATTATGATGGCAACCCTTTGATATTCGAAATTAATTCTTGCAATTTACACGATCCTGCGTTTTAATTAGAAGAGCTGTATGCATATACTGTCGGTCATCCTTGATTGAAATCAAGCTGGGGAAACCTGTCAGCCAATGGTTTGATTTTATATGGATTGAGGCGATTTCCAATTTACCTGCGCTATGAATGCGACTTTTACGCCGCGATTAACATTTAAACTCTATTATTAGGTTTTGTGGTTGACTTTTATTTGAATGCAATTAAATTGTCATTGTCACAGCTTGCGGTATAAATGATATATAACAGTCTATGCAACTTTGCGGAATGTAAAGTACAAAGACAAATGGGTAGTAAAGGGTTAGCCACATGATCAAGTGGTCAAGTGCATAGTTTAATTTTCAATTGACTCTTTTGAGTTTGACTAACCAAGTAACTTCCTTTACCTTTCAGTGTGATTTAAAGAACATTTTGGTTTTTTTATTATTATTTATATGTTTATTTTAAACTAAGCTTTTATAGTTTCGTTTAACTTTTTTTTGGTTTTTTGTGTTTCTTTTGGAATTTAATTTTGACATTGGAATGAGAACTTAGAAGCTAAATCGCAGAGCATCTAGAATCCATAGGAGTAGTCGAATTTACCATAATTAGCGTACTTCTTGTCAAAGTATTTGGCAAAATTGTCAACGTAGTAGATCTTGACATCCTTGAAGTAGCCGTTGGGCACAAAGTAACTGTACTCATCGACGGCACGGTCGAATGGATAGCCGAAAGGTTTGCTATCAACAAAGCGTGTACCGGAGCCAACACCCGATGAATAAGTGTAGTCGAAGTTGGAGAATTGCTCATAGTCCTCTGCGTAGGGTGAGACAAAGAAGTAGAACTGCATTGGCATACCTTGTTCCCAACCACGTGGCAGCACCAAGCGATCGGGGAAGGATCCATGTGGTTCACTGATGTCTAATGGGAAATCGTAATTACCCTCGCTTGCGAACATGACATATTTGTAAAGCTCAGAGTAGGTGAGACGATCCTCAGCGGTCCAAGTGAAATCTTTGTTGCTACGCTTAATGGTATTTTCACCGGCAATGAAGGAATACACAAAGCTATCAATCTCTACAAAGTTTTGGCTGTTGTACTTCAGAGAAATGACGCGACCGAATTCATCGAATTTGGGTCCCAAGAATATGCGTACAACTCCCTTCTGCACCTTGCTGGACTCGATATTGAATTCAAAGTTAAAGGGCTTGTGGTTGAGGCGTGCCTGGCGAGCCAGGAGAGTCTTGTCCCAAACGAATTTGCCATCAACAAAGGTCATTTTATCGTTCAGAAGATTGGTGACATCAAAGTCCACAAAGTCGAAGTAGGTGACCAGCTTACTGACGGTAACATCCTTGATGGTAACACCTTCATAATACAAATCCTTCTGGCTGTATGGGGGTAGATAGAACTTAAATTTATAGAACACATCAGTGAACTTCTTGTAGAAGGAGTAGAAGAAGGGATCGCGCATCATGGTTTCAAAGTTCAGGAAGACATTAGGGAACACCTCGCTATCATAATAGTCAACATCAGCGAAGTACATATGAGAAAGCACATACCAGTAGTTGAAGAAGTATTTGTCATAGGTATCAATGTTACCCTGCAGATAGTTGCCAATGAACTTGACGGACTCGGGCTTACGGAAATCGATGACAACACCATCTGCGGTCTTATAGTAGCCAGTCTCCAGGACATTGTAGATGCGATCGAAGAAGTTCTGAATCTGGTAGAGCATATCAAATTTACCATAAGTCTGGTACTCGAAGTAGTTCTTGCGGTAGCTGTAGCCGACACCGTTGTAGTAAATCAGCTGTGGATCGTAGCCATATTCAACCTGTTGGTACCAGAAAAATTCGGGAATTTCGCCAAAGCCGTTAGACAAACGCTCCTGGTAGTAACGGGCCAAGATCTGTTGAACATTATAAATCCACCACTCGCCACGACGATCCTTATCCAAGCCGAATTCCTTCCCATTGAGGAAGAAGGAATAGTCCATGTTGAGGTAGTACCAGTATGAGTTCCAGCCCAAATCTTCAGTGAAGTAGCTCATTTTGCTTTCAGCGTTGAAGAAATCAATGTCGCGTGTATAGTCAACGGGCATGTAGAACTTATTAATACCCTTCATGATTTCAGTGTACTTGGCATCGTCCTTGTATTGAGCATAGTTTTCGCGCAGGAAGAATTTGTCCTCAAAGTACCAGTGTTCGCCCAAACCCATCATCTTCCACCATTGCCATGTTTTCCAGTCCTTGGTTAGGAAGTAAGATTTATCGCTGAAATCAGTCACGTCGTTGTACAATATGTCCTTGTATTCTTTCTCGTACATGATTAGCTTGCTCCAAACATCATAGTCAAATTTCTCAGCCTCGTACACGAATTTACTATTAAAGAAATATTGAGGGAAGATTTCATAGATCATGGGCATTATCAAACCCTCGAACTCAGGTTTATGGACGACAGCTAAAGTTAAAGCGTAGACAAACATGCCCTCGTTCACATGGATGCGAGCCCATGCGACGTTTTGTGCAAAGGTCTGCCAGTCGTTGGCATAGTAGAAGAAGTTGAATAGACCCCACGCTTGTTTCTGATGTGTCTTGACAAGAGCGCCGAAGAATTCACCTTTAGGCAACAGGGCTCCCATCTTGTAGGACTCCCAGAATTTCTCCATATAGAAATCATACTCCTGCAGACGTAGAAAGTGCATTAAAATAGTATGTAAATCTAACCATCAAGGGGTAGATTTAAAGAAAATCACCTTGTATTGAGCTTTGTTGGCCACCAGCTTGTTGCCAAGCTTGATGTATTCCTCAAAGAAGATTGGATCCTCAATACGATACAGGATCTCGAAAATGAACTTTTGTTTTTCCAAAAATTCCTTATTCGCAATCTTCACCTTTTGTGTGGGCACACTAAATGCGGCCACACAACCCACCAGGGCTAGCAGCACAATTGTCAGTTTCATCCTTTAGTCGTCGATTATTTTTCCTAACTACTTCGGCTTTGGTATGCTTCAGCTCCAAATACCTAAAGACTGTTACTACACCGTGCTGCAACACTCGCTTTTATACCCATTCTTTGGTTAACCTATAGCTCTCCATTATCCGGTACCGTATCATATCAGCAAACGACACTGCCATAAGGCGAGGCCCACGAACTGCACAGTGAAAAATAGCAAATAGCATCCAAAGCTCACCTTGTATGCAGCTGCGTCTCTTATCAGGTGCCAGCAGCTAGCCTAACCGTCCCCCCATCCCCATCTCCGATTCCATCTCCGTTTTTCTCTTCAATTGCACCCTGGATCAGGTGTGATAACGGACCACCATCAAGTGCATAGCCCACTACGCATAAAAATCAAAATTCTATGTTGCCGCCGGACTCGTATTAATAATGTGTACGTGAGACAATGATGCTTATGATAGGTCGGAGTATATTATATATATAATTATACATATTTAAATGTATTTGCTTATTTATATATTATGAATTCGACATTCGTCGACCTTTGTATTTATTTTTTTTCTTTTTTGTTGATAAGCAATCGTTCCTTGGCTTAACAGAAGCATAGAAGTTAAATACATATTATTTGCATCTTAAGCGCATTTTATTGACCCAGAGATGCTATGCTACATAAAAAGTACCAATATTACTTTATGTACTACCTAAAGTTACTAGTTACAAGCATAGGTTAAGCAGCTAAAGCATAAGATAAGTTTCGCTTATAAAGTATATGGTAGTAGTACTATTTAACATTCATTTTTTTCTATCCCTAAACGTTTGAGCAATCTAACCACAAACACTCAACATTCTTAAATATTTATACCACAAGTGTTCCATATACAAGTAAATGGGTTGATAATCACAAGCCACTGTTGCTGCAAAACATATACAGTTAATAATAACTATTCCATACACATACCCACTCACAGGTCAAAAGTGTAAGCTTTAAAGAAAAGAGCATATGGTAAATTTAACAAAGGCTAGTACAAATCTTAACTAATTGTATTGATATTATACTATTTTATATAACCAAACTCATGTTTATAAACAAATACATAGGTACATGCCGATCTGGGATCTGTGCTCCATTTGTATACATATAGCTCCATCAAACCAAAAGCTTAGTAATAGAAAGTAAAATTTTTATTAAGATTCAATTGAAATTTTTGGTTTGGCTCTTTGCTTTTTAACATATGGCAGTCTTTCCTCGAAAAAAGAATTTGATTAACTGTATTAGTGTTGAATGCTCTTCGCTTAATTTTACTTAATTAAGAAGTCTGTAGTCGAGTGTACCCGACTACGAGAGCCCCTTTGCCTACATATACAGCCACACACTCACATACTCACACATTCACACCGTTCTGCACATATTTTAAGTCTTTTAGCCCCCGCGTTCTATTGCGCGATACTTAATGTTCTTTAACTACCGTGTTTATTGTTCAATATTAACGAAATTCACAACGTAGATAATATATGTGCCAAAAAGAAAATTAAATATTTGAAAATTGTGCCTTATAATCGATTTTTTTAAATTGCGTGGGTCAGGGGAGGAAATTCGAAAATCTAAAACAAACTCGTAAAGCGTATGAACATTAAAAGTCTAGATTCCAAATTTAATGGCTCTAGCTCTTATTTTGCGCGCACCACTTAACCCCCCGGGCTCCATAACATTTTTTGATCAATCTTACCCAGATTTACAGCATAGATCAAGAATTTCCTAATTATGGTGTGCCAAAAAGAAATTCGATCGGTTGAAAATTGTGCTTAATAATCGTCTTGTTTTCGAATTGCGGGGGTCAGTATAGCGTACAAAAATAACGAATCTAAGTTCAAAATTTGGTTGCTCTATCTCTTATAGTCTCTGAGAAACAGGCGTTCATACAGACGGACACACGGACATGGCTATATCACCTCATTTTGTCGTCCTGATTCAGAATATATATACTTTATGGGGTCTCCGATGATTATTTCTATGTGTTACATACTTTTGGATTTTGCACATTTCCAATAGCTCCGCTTTGCTTCTTTTTTACAAAAAGGCAAAGAGGCTAAAAACAGCAAAAAGGTAACGAATGGATTAGGGCAACTATACACAATAGGCAGAGAACAGCTGCCGCTGCCGCTGGTTCTGCTGCTGTCACCTAATGCACCATTTTGCTGCTGTTGCTAAACTGTGTGCCCTTAACTATCTCCTCTTTGGTTTATTCATTTGATTTTTAGACTTAAAGTCTGTTCGTATTATCATAACGCTACTTGGTTGCTCAAATGTTTTTGTTAGTCATTGTTTACTAATATAAATAATAATTTATTATTAAAATTTAAATCAGGTTTAGTTGCGGTTATCTTTAATACAGTAAAAAAAAAAAAATTTGTTTAGTTATATGTAATAAATATTTAATAAATATTTTTTATAACAAAAATTTGTAGTTTATTTTACCTAAGTGCACAAATTTTTGTTATTTTGTTATTATTACTATTTTGTTATTTGGCTTACTTTAAGAGTAAAATAAATAAGCAAATGAGTAAAGTTTTCCACGTCTTTTTTTTTGTGTTTTGTTTTTGGAGAACTACTTTTAGTGCAAAAGCTGCACAATTTATTGCTTTTTTATGCGGTTCTGCATAAATGTGCTCAAGTGAAGACAGGCAAAAACAATCCTAACAAATACTGCGAGCAAGACAAAAAAAACAATGTTCTGCCCATGTAACAAACTGCTGCAGTCGTGAATGGCTGGTGGAAGTGAAGAAATGTTGAAATGAAAAATTCGCATATTATTGCAGATGCGTAAGATATTTTCCGAATGGTACAATAATGAAAATTGAATGAAAATGTGAGAATTCATTGTCATTTCTCAGTACATTCCCTGACTTTTTAGCCCCTTTGCCATAAAAAAGAGGAAAGCGGAGCTAATGGAAATGTGCAATATCCAACAAGACGATTCGTCTGTCTGTCTGTCCGTCCGTTCGTCTGTCCGTCCGTATGAACGCCAGTTTCTCAGAGACTATAAGAGCTATATATATGATCGACAATTGATCAATAAAAATCCCGTTTTTTTTCTATTGCTGTATAGCTTTATGAATAAATTTCTTGAACAGGGCACTGTAACGTCGTAAAGGCATACTAGTCAATAAAGTTCATTATACAGTCGAGTCCCGATAATTCGTAATGCCACGGGGATCAGGTCTTTTACGAATTACGCGGAATCTCGAATTACCGAGGTTTCCATTTAACGAGGCTCAACAAATTAAATTTCGAATTTCCGCGGTTCTTGTATTATAGATAATGTTTATATATTTCTTAAATGTTGTACTCAAGAAATCAACATAAGTACATTCATTTGTAATTTTTATATATTAAATGCAAATTAAATTAATTAATTATTCGTACATTTTTTCGAAATTTTCGCATTGATTGTACGCAAGGGAAAAAATCAGTTAGCTAATAGAATATAATGTGAGCTAGCCATAAAATTTAGTATGTAAAACGACATAAAGGCGACATAACTGTCTACAAATCCTAACGGTGTCTTAACTGACAAAAGTTTCGCATTGAAAAAAATCACATCACAAGAAAATCCAGAATTTTGCATTGCATTACGAATTATAAGAGGCTACGAAATCAAATTACGAACTATAAGAGATTTAATATTTTTTGCGTAGCGAAAAATATTACTAATTAGCGAGGGGACCAAAATGTATGAAAGTTTTAAAAATTATCGAGTTTTACGAATTATAGAGAATTTCGAATTAGCGGGGTACGAATTATCGAGACTCGACTGTATTATTAATACGTTGAATCTGTGTCAATATTACAATAAATCAATATTTGTAAGCGCATTTATTATATATTGTTATAACGGTGTATGTGTGTTAAGAGGGAGCAAACAAAAATAGTACAAAAGTTTTATCCACTTTAATGGAGCTTACAAAAGCAGCGAAGCAATTTTATTTTAAAAACTTTTTCACAGCTTTTTCGTTTTTTTATTAAGCGTGTGCTTTTTATATTGTTTTTAATTATTTGTTTGTTTTTTTTTTTGTTTTTTTATTTTGTTCGGGTCTTTTGTGCTATGGAGTGAAAAGCATCAGTACTGGTACACACTAACTGGTACCCATTGCCTGATGACTGCCGTTTGTGCCTAGTTCTACCCAAGGATCACTGAGCCCAAAACATAAAAAACCTACCAAAAAACTTGCTTTTATATGTGGTATATAGCAGAAAAAAAATGTACTAGAACATGATGCTTGGGGCCACAATAGCGCAAAGTTTCAAGTGGACTCTTTTGTTAGAGTGGGAATGAGGGGAGAGAGCGTCTACATTTTAACAGGCATACTGTGTGGGTGGACACTTAAACCTTGAAGTATGGACTCAGCTGATGTTCGCTATATGAGTGTTCACTGTTGGCATCTGTTCAGCGTTGTGTGGCACATATTCCAATTTAGACTTTTATTGCATTATGTTGGATGGCTTAGTTGTGCTTCGTTTTCTCATTTTTCTCTTTTTTTTCTCTTTTTTCTCTTATTTTCCATATGCGAAGAATTTTTCATTGTTCTATAACAATGTGTTTTGTATTATTTGCTGGCATGTTACTAACTTTGATTTGCTATCTCCCTCGCACACCTTTAATCGCAACGCACGAATTCATATTTGTTTATATCGTCTACAGAAGCGACTAAAAATTCTGATTGTATTCAATAAGCTTTGCAAAGCTTTCGGTTGTGCTTTTATACGATTTCATTTTTAAACTTATCGCTATGACGCAATGTAAATTAAACTTCATCATCATCATCATTATTATCATTATCAATTCTATTATTATTCAATTTGATTTGCAGCTGTTTGGTTATCTTTGATTTTGTACACTGTTGCGTTGTAAGTCAGGATGGCCGAGTGGTCTAAGGCGCTGCGTTCAGGTCGCAGTCTACTCTGTAGGCGTGGGTTCGAATCCCACTTCTGACAGTTATTTTTTTTTTTTTTTTTTTTTAATAAAAACATTTTCTTTTTAGAATTTCAATATTGTATAACATTTTTTATCAAGGTAGCTAATGAATTACTTTAACAAATAGGCATCTTGCAATATAATTTTTATACATACTTGATCAGCATCTTTCAACATTCTACAAGTTTTTTTGTTTTTTAATAAAGTTTATTAAGGAATACGAGGTCCTCAAAGACCTCTTTGTGTCCTTTATGACAAATTTCAGCTCAATTGGGCGCGCCGGCTAACCATTAAGGTGTATCTTATACATAATAAAATAATAGTTATAAGCAAGAAAATTAAATTTGCCCCCTTCTAGGCACCCGGTTTATTAAATTATGTTGTCGACGTCTGTTTAGGCGTCGTCCTGGGCGAGTTCTAGTCAGCCTTTTGCCTAACCTATTGCTGTGGTTAATAATGCGGCTATTGTAACGACTAGAGGGGAAGATTATTTGCTGGAACGCTTAGGTAATTTTCAGATCACTGTGTAAAGTTTTGTTTCTGACATACCACTCGCATCCAGTGATAAGTCTGAGTAGTTTGTTTTGCGCTATTTGAACTTGCTTAATTTGGCTATCGCACGCAATCACCCAGATTTGACAGCCATATATCCAAATTGGTTCAATTATTTGCCTATAGATTGTTACTTTGTTGCTGAGAGATAACTTGCTTTTCGGACCCAGTATCCAATAGTATTTTCCCACAGCGGCTGTGATCCTCGTTTTCAGCACTCTGATATGGGTTGCAAAAGAGAGCCTCCTGTCCAGAATAATTCCTTGCTTGATTTGCCTGCTCGACAGGCACTTCGTCTATCATTATTGCTGGCAGTGTGTTTCTTTTGAGTGTGAAACATACATTCGCACATTTTTCTTTATTAATGGCAATATTCCAACGTCTTGCCCATTCTTCAAACGATGCGGCATACTCTTGCAAACCATCTGCAGCCTCATACTCGCACCTTGCTCTATACGTGACGCACACGTCATCAGCGAACGTAGCCAGCATCATATCGCTTGGTTGAATACCTAGATCAATGCTGGGCTGAGGCATATCAGAGGTAAATAATATCTTGCAGATATTACTGTGTGAAACCGCACAACAAATTTCCCATTGGCAAGATATGACTTTAAGAACAAAAAGTAAGGCGCCGGCAATGCATTCTTGATTTTTGCCAGAAGTCCCAAGTGCCAAACGCGGTCAAATGCTTCTTTGACATCTAAGAACAAAGCGTTACAGTATTCGTTGTACTAAGTAAATATAAAATAAGTAAATTGAAAATTTTGTATTTTTTTCTTTTGTTTTTCCATTTATTATGTTGTTGTTACATATTTGCAACTTATAATGTAGTGAAATTTTAGCCTATTAATATTATTTTTCTTTACATATTTCATTTATTATTTATTCGATCTAGCCCTGTCCGTCTGCTGTCTATCCGTCAAACGACAACCAAACTTAGAGTCTAGATTCGTTATGTTCGTACGCTATACGAGTTTGTTTTAGATTTTTGAATTTCATCTCCTAACCCCGCAATAAAAAAAGACGATTATTAAGCACAATTTTCAACTGATCGAATTTCTTTTTAGCACACATAATAAGTATACATATAAGTATATAATAGACCATCTGTATGCAAAGGGCCTCTCGTAGTCGGGTACAATCGACTACAGATTTGTTACTTGTATTATTCCTTGCAGTCGAATACAATTGAAAAAGGTATTTCTTCTTGCTTCCTTTTGCTTTTTTCTGTCTAACAGCAGCCCTTCCATTAGGTTCACTTTTTCCACCATTTGCTGCTATGTGATCTGAAATGCAAATCAAAGAACACACGCACGTGAGCACACTCATGCACCTGTACACTCAGACACACACACTTGCCGCAAAAAACAGTCATAAAAGAAGGAAAATGAGCAAAAAGAGTAAAAGAATTCATTTTACGGTCAAACCACTTTAATTGGAATCTGGGTTACAAAGTTTTATTTTCAAATGTGGAGACTGTACTAAAAATAGGATGTACACCATGGGGCATGGCACAGCGAAAATCGGGGCTAACCGCAGAATTTATGCCAAACGCGAATATTTCCATTGATTTTGACTTCTTTAATGCTGTTCTTTTTTTAGCCCCTTTGCTTTTTTGTAAAAAAGAAGCAAAGCCGTGCTATTCGAAATGTGCAAAATCGAAAAGTATGTAACACATAGAAATAATCATCGGAGACCCCATAAAATATATATATTCTGAATCAGGACGACAAGACGAGTTGATCTAGCCCTGTCCGTCTTTCCCTCCGAATGAACGCCTGTTTCTCAGAGACTGTAAGAGCTAAAAAGACGTCGACCTCATAACCTCATAAGTCGAATGCCCAGAAGGAGGCAAATTTAGTATTTATTTTATTTCTGTTAAGCTACACCATAGTGGTTAGCCGGTGCGCCCAACTGGACTTAATTAATTAATAATTGACAGAAAGGACACAAAGAGGTCTTAGGACCTCGGCTTCCTTTATAAATAAAGTTAAAAAAAAAAAAAAAGATTTGTTATTTTCGTATGCTACACGAGTTTATTTTATATTTAAACATTTCCTCTACTAACCCCCGCAATTCGAAAGAAACGATTATTAGGAACCATTTTCAACCGATTGAATTTATTTTTCGCACACAAATTAATTAGACCCTTCCTAATCTACATTGTGAATTTCTTTAATTCTGAACAATAAACACGGAAGTTATACAACATTAACAATTGCGCTATAGAGTCTGGGGGGTTAAAAGGTGCGCGCAATGGCCAAGTACGTGAAGAACTGTGTGTATGTATGAGTATGTGTTTGTATGACTGTATATGTAGGCAAAGGGCTCTCGTAGTCGGGTACACTCGACTACAGACTTCTTTCTTGTTCTTTATTGCTTTCATCCAAAAACAACTTAAAATTTTTGTTCCAGTTGGTTTGTTTGATTGAGTGAAACTCACAGATACATTTTTAACAAATAAAACACAGCATATGCAACAATATAAGTAAGCAAAATATAAGCTCATATACAAAAGATAAGAAAAACTTATTAATAAGACATAAGACCACTAAATTCGATGTACACGACTACGAGAAGACTTTAACCCCTGCTTACACACAATAAACTGTTGCTTGCCGAGAAAGTTGAATCATTTGAGAACTTTTCATTTTTTGGAAGTGAAAAGGGAAAATTTTAAAGACAAAAATAAACATCTTCTGTTTAGGTAAAGAAGAGTTTTGATATTTTTTTATCCTAAAGTCATTGAAACAAGCAGACAAATACGGCTACTGATTCTGCTCAAGAAAATATGAACTATATATAGAAATTTGGTTTAATAAATATATATTATAATTGATTTAAAATGTATTTATAAAAATAAAAGCTAGAAAATCCAGATTAAATTCGTTAGATTTAACAATTTAAAAAAATATATTATTATTTATATAGAATATTTACAATTGAAAATAAAACTGAAAAACACTAAAAAGGTTTCTTGCATACTGTTAATAAGTATACCCAAAATAGATATTATTGATATTATAATATCATTATCTATATACTATCCTTAGATATTATCATATAACGGCAATATATAACTTTGCAATGATATTTTCGTTGAATTTTTCTTTTATTTTCTGTATGATTTATTCCAGTCTTACGTAGTGGGAAATTTGTTTTGCCCACGTTGTCAACTTCTTCATCATTGTCTTGGCTCGTTTCATTGCCGCAAGCACTTTTATCTTTTACATTCAGCTTACTTTATTTCGCTTCCCCTCTCTCTCTCTTCTCTGTATGTTCTGTTTACTAGTACGTGTGTACATTCAGTCGTTATATCTTTGTGTGTTTGTAAATGTATGTATGTGTGTATGTGTTTTTTAGTCAAAAACCCATCCAGCTCAAAGCTTCCAACCCTACGCATTGAAATGGCGGCGCCATCACAGAAAATTTATGAAAGGCCTAAAAGCCGTTATGCAGACTCAAAGCATAAAAGCTTCCTCCACCACTTAAGACATTCGGCTTCATCGGGTTCTGTCGTTAAATGCATAAATGAAGCTTAAGTCATGTAGAAGGCAAATCTTTTGACTGAATTTGGAGGACTAGCCACGAGCTGCGAACTTAGGCTTTAGTGCATTGAGCTTCCTATTGTTGATTTTAATTGTATGCAAAACAAAGGATTAGGAAAAAAAACTGATTTCCTTAAAGATCAATTTGCGTAAGCTGAAAGTTTAAATTCATGATCATTATTAATTCATACTTATCCTAAAATATTATAATAGGAATAGTATAATAGTATGAGGACGAGTCAATTCTTAAATTGTAAAAAAAAATATCCATATTGAGTTCAAAAGGTCACAATCTTTGGCACCTATTTACGCTTCAAGCAACATATTCAACTTAATTTACTAACCCTTCATAACAAGTTATAAATCACTCTTTCCTCAAAGCGATATTCCTTACTATCCTTGTGACTTAAAGTAGTTTCCCATACGCCGCTCCTGCTGTACCTAGTACCTGGTGATGACATCGGGAATACAGCACGTTGCTGTACACTTTGGCATGACCCAGTTTATGTGAACCCCGAGTGGTGGCAGCTTTTGTTTCGGTCCTGGGTCAGTGTCCGTTTAATGGGTCATTGGAGCACTAGCTACAGCCAAAACTGGCTCACTTCTCGCTGACATACAGGCAATCATTTTAGTTTGACTTGATGAAAATTCAGAGAACGTGCAACGAAATATCTCACATGATAATGTTCATGTGTGCTGACAACGCTGGGACAGGACTGTAAAGAGAACAGGGCAATATTTTAATATTAGAGTTTCAAGGAGGTACAAAAGCCAGTTAAGCTCAACCGAGTAAGGACGATGCTTTAATAGCAACCACCTGGTTTATTAAGCCCCAAACATACAGGTACAAATTATCATTGTCATACTCATAATGAACACCCATCAAATGGTACACATAAACTTTAACACGTGCGTGCGACTGGTGTTACACTGAGAGAAATCAGCATGCATTAATTACCAATTTAATGGCTGAGTTATGAATTCAAGTTGATATCAGTAGCTCTAGTTAACTTGCATGTTTATATGTATACATAATATATATTTATATTGTTTATGATCTTTATTACCCCTTCGGTGAATTTGCATATCGTAGGATAGCAACACTAAGCTACTGCTCACATACGCTATATCGATTAAGGACCGCACTGCAGGTACTTATTCGATAGTGTGTGTATGTGTGCGTGTGTTTAGTGGCAAAGCCGGGCAAAAGTCAAGTGTGTGAGCTTGATCAATTATACCCACTAACACTGTTAGCCCAAGAAAAGGTAAAGCAGCACCACAAGGATAACGCCCACACTGTATATGTGTTACAGATTTCTGCTGGGCGCATATCATTGTCATTATAATAAGTAACACGTGGGGTTTATGTATACAACTTGTGTACCTGCCGCCCCGAATTCTTATGCCTGAGAAAGCTTCAACTCAAGTTCTATATCTGGCTCTATCTGTTTGCGATTCAATCATGCATGGTTCACTGGTTCAGTTGCTGCGACTGGGTGCTGCGTGCACCTGACAATGTTGCCATCTCTCTCTTTAGTTGTGGCATCTGTTTGTTAAGAATTTTATCGTCGCCGTGTAAATGCTGTACTGATGTAACGGGGACCTACTCAGAAAGCCGTTCCTATGCGACAACACATATGAGAATAGCATATATTCGTACATGTACACACATGTATTTATTTACACAGGTGTGTGTTAGGGCATAAATATTTTGGTATATGTTCAGTAGGCTTTTCTGCAATCTCATACTTTGTTTTTATTTTTATTAAGGAATTTGGTTTAGGCCCTAATGACTATAGCCAGAATAGCAAAATGCATAACGTCAAATATATATATGTATATATATATATAGTAAATATTAATTAAAATCCATTAGGTAAATTTTAACTTATTTTATTGAAATTTCATTTGAAATTTATATTGTTCGAGTTACTATTTATTTTATTTTTTATCAATAATATTTGTCTATTATCAACCCTTGTTTTATTAAGTCCACACACCTCATGATCAAGATTATATATAAAACAAACTCGTATAGCTTACGAAAATAACAAATCTCGATTTTAAGAATATATATACTTTATTAGGTCTTAGATGATTATTTCTGTTACATATTTTCAATATTGCACATTTCCAATAGCTCCCTTTTAGCCTTTTTTAAAGGCAAAGAGGCTAAAAACAATGTTAAATTTGCTTTTTAGTCTTCGTATTATGCATCCTAAAAAAAGATACATTTGACTGGAAATTTACTGGACACTTTAGCAAAACAATTGCCAATTGGTTACGACAATTTGTTGTCATTAAAAGCTGTTCGGATCATGCCCAGGGTACATCTAAGATGTTGATTATGGCAACAGCCAACAGTCTACAGCTGCCAGAAGTGGTTATTAATTAACATTAACATTAAGAAAATTAAGGCTGTATAATGTGCGGAGTTGAACTGAGGCGAAATGCAATGAGCATAAATAAATGCAAAATAATACAACAATATTTCAGTTACAGTAAAATACGCAAAGGAATCGAGACGTAGCCACGGAGCTCCTGCCGTATTGTAGCGCTGTGTCAGCAACGAATTTTTACTTGATGTAACTTGTGTTAATTGCTCCATAAATGGCATGTTGTCCGTATCCTGTCACAATTTACGCACAACTACAGACCATTGGGTGGATCTGATAACTAACGCCCACAGTTTTCCATTTTAAAGCGAAATGGGCTTAAGGGTTTTACGAATATTCCTCAATATCTGGGAATTAATTTCATTTCATACTAACCACGTATATAACACTTTAACAGATGCTACCGTTTGTTGATTATATGGTTGAAAACATATATGAAGTTGGTAACAGTTATTAAAGTAAAATAATCAAATGCTGAAATAATGTTTTAAGATTTAATTTTTTAGCTCCTTTTTTTTAAAAAGGAAAACCGGAGCTAATGGAAATGTCCAAAATCGAAAAGTATTTAACATGTAGTAATAATCATCTGAGAACCCATAAAGTATGTTGTGAATCTCGTTAAGGTTGAACAAAATACACGGAAGTTTGTTCAAAATTTAGTATTGTTTTATAGATTGCCGGGGGGCTAAGAGGCCCGCAACAATGGCTTGAAGTTCAGGTAGAACTGTATGTATGTGTGTGTATGTAGACAAAGGAGCTCTCGTAGTCAATTTGTAAATATTGAAACTAAAAATATTTAACTATTTGTGTGACATATTTGCAGTTGTCTGTATAAAATATAAAAATATTGCATTATTAACAATTTAAAGCAGAAAGAGCAACTGATTAGAAGTTTTTGGATGATTAACAATTGTATTTACTACCCTAGTTGTGCCCATCTGTTGGTCTGGTTTGGTTAACACGCCACCAAAATGCTTTTATTATGCATTACAAACTCTTAGTTAAAGTGAAGCCACACAATTGTAAAGTAACAGTTACATAAACGTGTTTCTATCGATGCAGCTTCTGTGTATATTTTCACCATTAAAACCAAAGTCAAACAAAACCCTCTTGTAGTAACCCGCAGTAGAGCGACAGCTGTTATCTAAAAACGAACAAAAGTTGTGACTAAGATTGGGTGGGTTTGGGGTTATTGTTTGGGCACATCAATTGGAAGGGAAAACAATAAGACAACAAAACAAGACAAAAGATGAAAAACTAAATCAAACAAAATGTGCAATGCGTGGAGCGTCATGGCATGAGACATGAGTCATGTGGCATAGTTAATTTGAGTGCGTGCCCCTGATAAGCCTGTGAATAATACTGTTTTCAGAGATAAGACAGACACCAAAGGACGCTGGAAAATACGTCGATTTGTGATTTCATTTTGGTTTCATTCCTTTATATATTCGATCTGCTTTATGTCTAAATGATTCTCAATTTTTTTCTTCGCATTCTCTTTTGCTGTTCTGCTGCTTTTTGCTTTGCCTTTATTTCTTTCCTTTTGTGCATGCCATTTGATGGTGTCTCTTTGCCGTTTCGTTTCGTTTCATTTCAATTAAATGCAAATCTCGGTTGGCATTTTTTTTCTTTTCTTATTGAACACCACTCGAAATGCCGTCAAGAGTATACAGAACCGGCGCCAGCAACAGACACCACAGAGACCATAACCACGATGTTCTTTCGTCCATGGGTGTTATCGTAGAAGTCGTGAAAAGTTCCAGCATTTTGTATTCTGGATTGTGCGAAAAAATTCCATTCCTATTCGTATTTGCTTTTCAGAAACGAATCATTTTTTATGCAACGTTGCTATTGTCCGGATACGACAAACCGCTTGAGTATAGGTATAACTTTTTGTAAGAGGTTTTTCTAACTTACATTTATACGATTCTGTTACTAATTCATTTAACTAATAAAATCTAATATGAATATTGTAGAGATATATCTACAGTTAGATTTTCCATTAAAGTCATCGTTTTTTAATAGTTTATTCTAAAGATTAAGTATATGTTTAATAATAACTAAAGATTATATATAGTATATAGCATTTTCTTCTATTGTTCTTATATGTCGTTCATTATTTCACTTTGTTTTTTAAAGGTCTTTATTATAATTATTGTGCTTTCGCACAACTTTTATTTGTATGCTTTCCACCATCCTGAATCAGGGTATGGTTTCACTGGAAGAGTTATTTCAACTGCTGAAATTGTATGTAAAACCACCTGAAGTGGTAGCCAATTTCCCACAATATTTAAGTTTTCCGTTGATGTTAAATATTCCTCTTTAGCCCCTTTGCCTTTTTGTAAAAAAGAAGCACAGCGGAGCTATTGGAAATGTGCAAAATCCAAGAGTATGTAACACATAGAAATAATCATCGGAGACCCCATAAAGTATATATATTCTGAATCAGGACGACAAGACGTGTTCATCTAGCCCTGTCCGTCTGTCCGTCTGTCTGTCTGTCCGTCTGTCCGTCTGTATGAACGCCTATTTCTCAGAGACTATAAGAGCTAGAGCAACCAAAATTGAAATCTAGATTCGTTATGTCCGTAGGTAATATGAATTTGTTTTTGATTTTTGAATTTTCTCCCCTGACCCACGCAAATCGAAAAAAAACGATTATTTAGCACAATTTTCAACCGATCAAATTTATTTTGGGACACATCATGATTAGACCATTCTCGATCGATGTTGTGAATCTGGGTAAGATTGATCAAAAATCTCGGAAGTTATAGATCATCAAAAGTGATGTTATGGGCCCCGGGGATACCCCCGCAAAATAAGAGCTAGAGCAACGAAATTTGGAACGTAGATTTGTTATGTTTGTACGCTATACAAGTTTGTTTTAGATTTTCGAATTTCCTCCCCTGACCCTCGCAATTTGAAAAAATCGATTATAAGGTACAATTTTTAACAGATCAAATTTCCTTTTTGCAAATATATTAAGTAGACCATTCTTCATCTACATTGTGAAATTCGGTAAATTTGAACAATAAACACGGAAGTTATACAACATTAAGTACCGTGCTATGGAGTGTGGGGGGCTAAAAGGTGCGCGCAATGGCAAAGTACGTGCAGAACTGTGTGTATGTATGAGTATGTGTGTGTATGGCTGTATATGTAGGCAAAGGGGCTCTCGTAGTCGGGTACACTCGACTACAGACTTCTTACTTGTTCTGCTTGCAAATACTGCGGTTAACATGCGTGGTTTCCTGACGAACTTGTGAGAAAGCAACCATTGCAGGAATTTTAATAAAAATGTATTTAGATATATTTAATAATCAGCTTTTTTTATGATTAATAATTTATATTAAGTAAGCTTATGCCTTGTTTCCTTTGGAGACTTGTTTCGTTTAAGAGTGTTTATCCAATTTTTATTGTACTTTATAAGTAATCAAAACCTTGCGTTGTCACGTTCCGGCTTTCTACAAAGGTTTGTCTCAGTTTGGGCAGAGTCAAATATGGAGATGTTGTTGCCATTGTTACCACACTGTTAAAGTCTCCCTAGCACAGTCAGCACACATTTTGGGCAGGGGGTAGGGGGAGGTGTTTAAAAAAATAGATGTAAATCGGAGGCACTCGGAACTAGAGCTGTTCACAATTTGTACTCGTAGATTTTGATTGCTGGAATTTACGTTATTTTCCTAGAATTTGCATAATTTACAGTGACAGGCTGGGCCGTCATTCCGTACTTCAGTCAGTCATTCAGCCAGTCAGTCAGCCAGTCAGTTTATTAAGGTAATATACGCCAACAGTGGCGCTTCTCTTCAGTTTTTCCTTTTGTTTACGGTCTGACGAAGTCGCATTTGGACTGGGATTTAGATTCAGATTCGGATTCGGATTCGGTACGGTCTGCTGCGCCATTGTTTAAATATACGAAAGTGAGTATATATGTGTAGAGTGGGTCTGGTATTTAGGGTCTCTAGCGGATGGTAGCTTATACACTTGTAGTTTACTGTGGCATCGCATACATTTTGAAAGTCAAGGTAAATATTTGAGTTTGCGTTGTTAAATTTTTGGCTATTTGCTGGTCAAATTTTATATATGTGTGTGTGGGGTGTATGTTCATTGTACTGCGTTGTAGATGTAGGTAAAGCAAATATTAGCTTAAAATTTGGGAGCTTATATGGTTTATGGGGTCGTCGTCAAAAGGCCTGCACTTGCAATACGGCGGCTGTGTGAGTGAGAGGACTTTAAAATTAAGAGTGGAGAGATGAATACTTGTTGATTAAAAAAAAAGTAATCACATGTATAATTTGGAATATAACTTTATTTTTGTCTATAAGCACTTTTTGTCAGTTAGTTTTTTTGGTAACTGATACGTGACCTTTTCTTGAGTCATTTCTATGTGTCAGCTTTTGACTTCTTCTTCGATATCTTAATGCTTCAGCAGGAGAGGGAAAGTCGGGTACACTCGACTACAGATTTCTTACTTGGTTTGTCAGCCAGACAAGCGTCTTTTTCCTGGCACTGTTTCATTATTTTGGCCATGCGTTCACATTTAAAGCTTTTTTTTTGCATTTCACTTTACGTTTTTCTGGCCATCCCGAATCATTTTTTGTTGACATATAATAATACATACATACATAATTTGCATACTAAGATCATCAGCATATATCCTGTCACCACATTCATACTTTTGTGATTATTTCCTTTAGCTTCCTTTAAGCCATTTTAAAAGAAAAAGGGGGCAAAACAAAATAAAGGACATTATATTCTAATTTTCCTCTCGTTTTTGTTAACTTTTTACAGGTCCTGAAGATATATTAAAATTTCTTGGAAATGAGAGTGTCGTGGATCACTTCAAGCTCGTCACCAAAGATGGCAACAGCCTACTAATCGGTGCAAGGTAAGTTTTGCATCTAAAACTTTACTTTATATGCTTTAACTCTTCTAAGACTCAGAAGTTTCCTCAACCGGTGTAGCAGTGCGTCCAACGAATGTCTAGGGCTGGCACTCGCAATCCACTTAACCTGGATCCCAATCGTTTTGCTACGCCGGGCTTTGCTCTCATCTGTCTTGAGAGGTTGTCACCCTTCACTTATTACTAGTCGACTACTTGTTCACTTTTAATTCAGCTTTATTGTTCAAATTGTTGTTCCTTGTTAGCCCCTTTGCCTTTTTGTAAAAAAGAGCAAAGCGGAGCTATTGGAAATATGCAAAATCCAAAAGTATGTAACACATAGAAATAATCATCGGAGACCCCATAAAGTATATGTATTCTGAATTAGGACGACAAGACAAGTTGATTTAGCCATGTCCGTCTGTCTGTCAGTCCGTCCGACCGTCTGTCCGTCTGTATGAACGCCTGTTACTCAGAGACTATAAAAGCTAGAGCAACCAAACTTGAAATCTAGATTCGTTATGTTCGTAGGTTATACGAGTTTGTTTTTGATTTTTAAATTTTCTAACCTGACCCCCGCAATTCGAAAAAATTGATTACTTAGCACAATTTTCAACTAATCATATTTATTTTTGGTACACATCATAATTAGACCACTCTTGATCCATGTTGTGAATCTGAATAAGATTGATCAAAAATCCCGGAAGTTATAGATCATCAAAAGTGGCGTTATGGGCCACGGGGGGGTATAGTAGTGCGCGCAAAATAAGAGCTAGAGCAACGAAATTTGGAATCTAGATTTGTTATGTTCGTACGCTATACGAGTTTGTTTTAGATTTTTGAATTTCCTCCCCTGACCCCCGCAATTCGAAAAAATTGATTATAAGAAACAATTTGTAACCGACTAATTTTCTTTTTCGCACACATATTAAGTAGACCATTTTCCATCTACGTTGTGAATTTCGTTAAATTTGAACAATAAACATGGAAGTTATACAACATTAAGTACCGCCTAAGTTATGTAAAGGAAATACCAAGAAAAATAAGTTTTACTTCTTTTCCTCAGAGACTAAATTTCATAAATTTCATTCTGCCTTTGTTAGCAGCTCCTGTATATAATTCTATATGATTTCCTCAGATGGGTTTTCTTTTGGAAAAAAATTTAAGATATACATTTTTATAAATTTACCTGGCGCTTCTTTGTCTGCAATATTTACAAAAATATACCAATTTCTTGGGCCAAAACTATATAAGGCCGGCATAACAAAGTCTTGACAGGCAACAGTTGAAAGTTCAAAGTTGAAAGTCCTTAACAAGTTATACATTCTTGCACCAACCACAAGTTACTGACATTCAAACTAAAAGCTGATAATGTCAAGTTTTCTAGAATGTGGCGTTAGTATTCTTCTTCCGCATTTGTTTAACATGTTTCAAAAGAAAACTCCGAAAATGCAGCGAAGGAGTGCAAAATCCACATAAAGAAAACTGCAATTTACTGTTTGCACACATTGTATTTAATTTAAGTAGAAAATACAGACTATATGATGAAGCGCTAGCAAGGGCAAAGACAACAGCTGTACCCGAAAATGAATCTAAAGATGGGAGATTGAAGCATTGCAGCAGAACTTAGAGGTTGAAGATGTAGTTGAATAAGTGTTGGGTGCTGGTAAAACTAAAAGTCTGACTGTAAGAGAGAGCGTGCGTGATGGTAACTTTGATTTTGCAGTGTTGGAAAGAAAAACAACAGGTGTACGTGCAGTTAGACAAAGGTGAGGGCTGTAAATGAAGAGAGCAGGGCTTTATTTATAAACTTAAAGAGTGCAAAAGGCTTTAACCTTATTTCATACAGGAAAATAAGGGAAAGGGCTATGAAGGGAAGAAGCATTGTAGATTCTGCCGTTGGTAAGAACTGCAACGATGCTGTCTACGAATGTTGGAAGCCAAGTCTATTATATGACCAACAACTACCTCCCTAACCTCCTTAACCTAAATCTTAAAGACAATGGTTACGACTCTATAGGTACTCTGCACACATGCAAATTGTGCACCGGCTGACACACATATTAAAATGTTGCATACTTTCAGGCAAAGTCCAGACATAAACTTTTCTGTGCGTTGCTCCTGGCGTGCATGTGTCCAATGTGTGTCTGCGTGTGTGACTAAAGGACCTAAAGTATTTATACCAAAGAAATTCGTGCAGCTTGTAAGACAAGACGCTTATATTCATATCCCAACCCCTATCCCTCTCCCTGACCAGCTTTCAGCAGGCGGTGCAAAACTTTCAAAAATTGCAAATAGTTTCTGGTAATTTAATATTAACACGAGTTGCCAGTTCACTTGGGTACATACAATTCTGCTAATAGTATTACAGAAAGTTCTCTTACATATTTTTATATATTTATATATATATATATATATATATACATTAAAGCGTAGACTATTATATACCCTTAAATTAAAGTGAATAATCTTTATATATAGAATATTCAGCGGGTAATATTAATTGTATTTAAGTTTGGCGCTTTAATGTAAAAGTTTGCAACGATAGCGAGAATTAAATGAGTGGAACAACTGCACTGTTGATACTGCTGTACCTTTACCTATATATATTTATCATTTATATATATCATTTACCCAATTATTAAATAATTTTAATATTTTCATGCGAGTACTTGACGATAATAGAAATTTTGTTTTAATCTGTGCAAACATTTATTGTTTCGTTATGAAAGAGTCTGGATTAAAATCCATATAGGTTTTATTTTAGTACAATGATTCTTTTACTTAATATAATTTAATCTGTTTTAAAATGTTAAAGTTTAAAACAATAAACAATGGGTGCAAAAAATTAAACAAACTACAATATTATAACTTACAATATTCAGCTTAATTTATTCTAAGCTAAATAAATTAATAAAATAATATAAAATTTATCGGAATGTTCTTCTGTACATCGATTACTGCTATGATTTACTGGCATAAGATTATAAAATAATCTTCTTATAAATCGGAGAAAATATTAATATAAAATTTTACTATTTTTGGGAACCTCCTGTTGGTATATAATATCAAATCTAACAAGTAAGACGTCTGTAGTCGAGTGTACCCGACTTTGCCACCATATATGTTGTAAATCTGGGTAAGATTGATCGAAAATCTCGAAAGTTATACTTCGCGAAAAATAAGAGCTAGACAAACAAATTTGGAATCTGGATTTGTTTTGTTCGTACGCCTTAGAAGTTTGTTTGATTTTTGAATTTTCTCCCCTGATCCCCGCAATTCGAAAAAATCGATTATAAGGCACAATTTTCAACTATTCAAATTTCTTTTTGGCACATATATTATCTACAGCATTCTTGATCTACGTTGTGAATTTTGTTAAGATTAAACACTAAACACGGAAGTTACAGAACATTAGGTATCGCACAATAGAGCGCGATGCTCAAAGGCTCAAAGTACCTATAGAAATGTGTGTATATGTGAGTATGTGTGAGTATTTGTGTGTATGGCTGTGCATGTAGGCAAAGGGGTTCTCGTAGTCGGGTACACTCGACTACAGATTTTTTACTTGCTTTTTTTTTGGCTTTTTTGTTCTGTAAATTTAATTACGTGCATAATATCCGGCTTGCCTATGTTGCCGGAAAAACGTAAAAGCATAGAAAATGAGAAAAGTAGGTTGATAACATGAGTGATCCTAGTGTGGAAGCAAATGTGTGTGTGTGTGGATGAGAAGGTGTGCTTGAAGAAGTATTGCCCAGGAGCATAATGAGCCAGCAAAATGCAAACACAACTGAAACGCAAGCAAGGCAGAAAAAATAAAGTGAGCGCCAAACACACAAGGATACACTCATACACAAATTAAAGTTGTATTAGTATTAGTATATGGCGTGTGCAAAGCAAAAAAAAGAAACCGTACAGAGAGAGAAAAAAAATAAAAGTGAAAGAAAAGAAAGAGAGTGGGGCGGTGGCCACTGCGAGAACTTGTCGGCTTTTTGCTAGCTGACTTTGCACGCATGAACGCATTTGTATGCTGGCTTTGTCGTTGCCAGAGTTGCCACTTACGTGATTAATGGATTTTTAACAAGTTACACATACCAAAAGGAAACCCAACTTTACACACACACATACTGAGCCACATGCGCACACACACATACATACATAAAAAAACCCACTTATCCAAGCAAAGAGCGTCAAAATTAGCAAAGGACAGCCACTGTTAGAGAAGACCAAAACATCATTGTGTATATATGGTATATGCGTAGAGCAAATATTTTTATGTAGGGGCAATCCTAAACTAGCATGACAGGACGGAAATGGGCTTGTGACACGCGTTTTGCATGTGAAATATCAGGAACAATGAAAGAAACGAACGAAATAGCTGAATATAGGGCACAAAGACGTTAATCACAACCTATCATTTCTACTCATAACACTACTTCATATTAATAGCTATATCCCAAAGAAAATCATTCGCAATTCAATCCTTAGATCTGCACGAATTCGTATAGTTGTAAAGGGAAAAAGTCATGTATTTTCACTCTATATATATTTAATTTGATTTTATTTATGTTTTTATTATATTTATTGAAAATTATAGTTAGCCAAAAACTAAAATTTAGCAAAACTGACTGAAAACTAGTTAAGCTAACTGTCAGCTTATCATTTAATATCTTTTGTAGTAACTAATGTTGATAGTTTTATTAATTATCTTATATTAGGAAGTACTTTATAAATTTTCATCTGTCAGCTGCAGTTTTGACAGTTAGAAATTTTATTCAATAAACGCGAATATTTTCCATTTTTGTTCTGCATATCACATATATGTACTAAACTTGTAGGTCTCCCTCGATTTTAGCTTATTAACGGATTTTGTTGATTTGGCTTTCCCATATCTGATCTATATCGTGGTTTCCAATTTTCGTGTGCCTGCCAAGCGTTCAACAACAAAATTGGGTTATGTGTTTTCTTTTTCTTATTCTCGTTCATAATTTCAATTTTATTACCCGTGCCTGTCCCTTAGTGTTGCCAGAAGCCTGGCAATCGAATGAATCGCGACAAAGGCGGAAATAAAAGTGTTGAACGAAAAGAAACATTTTACCGTTTGTCTCACATAACGAGTTCTGTTGTCTATTCGTTTCTCCATCTATTTATGTCGTTCTTATTCTATGTTGCGGTCTTTCCACTTTCTTTTAACATAAATATAACAGGCATATACTCTATCTTTATGTCTTTTAATTTTTTTTACACTATGCAACAGTAATATAAACGCAACGTTTCATTAAATTTGTAATAAAAACTTGGTTTCTCATCCAATCAATTTAATGTTAAAAATAGTTATTATATTCCCCATTTTTAGCCCATTTGCCATAAAAAAAAGAAGCAAAGGGGTGCTATTATATAATAATCATCGGAGACCCCATAAAGTATACATATTCTTGATCAGGACGACAAGACAAGTTTATCTAGCCATGTCCGTCTGTCCGTCCGTCCGTCCGTCCGTCCGTCCGTCAATCCGTATGAACATCTGTTTCTCAGAGACTATAACAGCTAGAGCAACCAAATTTTAAAACTAGATTCGTTATTTTCGTACGCTATACGAGTTTGTTTTTGATTTTTAAATTTCCTCCCCTGACCCCGGCAATTCGAAAAAAACGATTATTAAGCACAATTTTCAGACGATTGAATTTGATTTTAGTTCTTTCATTCTTGATTTTAGTTGTGAATCTGGGTAAGATTTTGAATATGTAGGCAAGGGGCGTCTCGTAGTCGGGTACACTCAGATACAGATTTCTTTCTTGTTTTTTTAATTATACTCATACATTTTTAATTAAAAGAAAAGATTTAATAAACTGGTAGCAAAAAATTTGATTTCATGATTCTTTTATATTCATTTTTATTTTTTTTTTGTGCTGGTTATTTTATTTCTCTGTATGCAATTTCAGGTGGAGTTTTTTGACGCATCGAAAGTTCGTTTATACACATCACAAACACACACATTCACAGACGGCCCACATACAATACACACACACCTCACATGCTAGTGAATGCCTTTGTGCAACTGCAAAACATTCATTTTTACACCGCAAATTCATTTCCGTTCTCGCTTATTCCATTCTATGTACGTGTATATTTATGTGCGTGTGTGTGTGAGTGTGCACAACAATTGCCAGCTAATTTCATACGATTTATATGCATACGTTCAGCGCAAGAGCATTGCATAGTTTTGGGCCAGCGGCTTGCCAAAATGAATTTCATTTTAATTTTTATCAAGGCTTTTTTGCTTTTCACTGACACACACACACAAACACAACCTTCCATTTATAGTTGCTAAGGAGTGGGGTAAGGCAGGGTATATTCAAGATTGTAGATTGAGTCGTGAAACAAATGTCCTTTTACACGCTCCTACTTGTTCACCGACAACAATAGCGTCAAGGAGTAGCAGAAGGCCTTCATTGTTGCCAACTCAGTGGTCGGTCATTGTTTGGCGGTATTCAGGCTAATGCCTTGGCTGAAGAGTGCGCTGCAATGAGTTGTCCAAAGATGGCAACAATTGTGCTGGTTTCTTGAGCACAATAGAACATCAATGATGTCAGTTGTATTACAAGGAAGCAAACACATTCTTAGCTCAACCCACTACTCCCACCTGAATAGAACACTAATACTAATACACACACACTCTCTCTCTCTCTCTCTCTCTCTCTCTCTCTCTCTCTGTCTCTTTACTGTGCCATGAATCATGTATATTTGTATAGACATATGGATAATACTCTTACAACAATGGCCCAAATATAATCACAGACCACAGAAATATTGAAGTAACATTAATTCAAGCATCAATTAATTTTCTGACTTACTGAAGTTAAACTGATTATTACCATCTATTATAAGAACTACACTATTGAAATAAATTTTTTATATAAAATTAAAAAACAAAATTTAAGTCAGTTGCAATTAAATGAATTTATTCGATAAGTATTAGATTCATAATCTATATTTCTAAGCTCATTTACCTAGCCTCCTGCTTTCTCCAGGCAATACTTCATAATAGATTTCTTTATAGTTTACTGTTACTCTCAATAGTAACTTATACAATAGACGTATACAAGAATAATATAAGAATCAATATTGTAATACTCTGCATGTTACGCGTTTACCGTTTACGCTTAACTCTTCGTCATAAATTCTATTTCATATTGTTTCACTTTCACATGTAGAGCAATCGAAATGAATAGAACGAAGGAATAAGTATGTGTGAACGAACTTACAGTTTTTGAATAGTTTTTTTAGTAAGATTTTTCTTTATTTACATCTGCCAGTGCGGCATTAGATTAAATTTTTAGCCCCTTTGCCTTTTTTGTAAAAAAAGAGCAAAGCGGAGCTATTGGAAATGTGCAAAATCCAAAAGTATGTAACACATAGAAATAATCATCGGAGACCCCATAAAGTATATATATTCTGAATCAGGACGACAAGACGAGTTCATCTAGCCCTGTCCGTCTGTCTGTCTGTCCGTCTGTATGAACGCCGTTTTCTCAGAGACTATAAGAGCTAGAGCAACCAAACTTGAAATCTAGATTCGTTATTTCCTCCCCTGACCCCCGCAATTCGAAAAAAACGATTATTAAGCACAATTTTCAACCGATCAAATTTCTTTTTGGTACACATCATAACTAAACCATTCTTGATTGATGTTATGAATCTGGGTAAGATTGATCAAAAATCTCGGAAGTTATACATCATCAAAAGTGGCGTTATGGGCCCCGGGAGGGTATAGTAGTGCACGCAAAATAAGAGCTAGAGCAACGAAATTTGGAACGTAGATTTGTTATGTTTGTACGCTATACAAGTTTGTTTTAGATTTTCGAATTTCCTCCCCTGACCCCCGCAATTTGAAAAAATCGATTATTTAGCACAATTTTCAACCGATCAAATTTCTTTTTCGCACACATATTAAGTAGACCATTGCTAATCTACGTTGTGAATTTTGTTAAAATTGAACAATAAACACGGAAGTTATACAACATTAAGTACCGCGCTATGGAGCGTGGGGGGCTAAAAGGTGCGCGCAATGGCTAAGTACGTGCAGAACTGTGTGTATGTATGAGTATGTGTGTGTATATGTAGGCAAAGGGGCTCTCGTAGTCGGGTACACTCGACTATAGACTTCTTACTTGTTTAAAGTTATTTTAACAGGAAGTTACCCACTAGGGGACTCTGAATGGTAGGTCGAGTGGATGGAGCCTCAAGAGTCTACGGCGCTGATCACTGTTATCCAGTAGATGAATAGCTAATTGATTTGAATGCTCTTCAATCCTTTTTAAGTGTCTTCTGCTAGACCTTGCATTTATTACCTTTATTAAGTTCTCTCTTTGTTACAGCAAGTAAGTAATAGATACAAGTAATTGTGATTGTAACTGTTTGGTATTCGGAAATATCGATTTTCTAAATATAAAGTGGCAACTCAGAAGATATGCAGTGTAAAGGCTTTTTAAAAATTCAACAGTGTTTGATGTTGTAGGCTCAATTAACAATAGCAACAACAGCAGCTGCAACAGCAGCATCTGATATGTGCAGCACATGTATGAAAATAGTTATATAGAAGAGTTTAATCATGCTTATGAGCCGAATTGTGGTGACTGAGGCTGAATTTGGAACTAAAATTGGTACTGTATCAACAACCAAATGCAATGCGCTTTGTGATATTGTTGGTGGTGGTTAAAGTGTTCATAGGATGAGTAGGATTGAGTGAATGCTGACATAAGCAGAGGTGATTGTTGGCATGTTCGCAATGGCAACTATTGAAATGTGTAGCTGCTTCTTCTGCTTCTGCGTGAATTTCTGAGTACTCTTTTCTTTTTCGGACGTAGGACCTGGTGCTGTTTCTGACTTTACCTTTACACCAGCTGAAATGCATTTAACAATTTGCTTTTTGAACTTGATTGTTTGGACAAAAGTCCGCTTGCTTGGGACTTGTGTGTATGGTGATGAAACCCAGTAGAGATGTGGAAGAGAACAGAAGGTGTATTAAAAGAATTATAATAATAATTTTAATAACATAAAACGCAAATCGTCACTTTCCCACGACAATTAACAAAGTATTTGACATAAGGTTCTATTGAATCCATATCAAAGTCTGTTATATAGTAACCCAATTCTATCATTACCGATTAGAATCGTTATCATATATGCTGTTAGCATGGCGAATGACGACGAAGGTGATAGCTTTAAGTATTCTTTACTTGCTACCGCAATATATAGCATGTTTTAAATGCTAGCAAAAGAATGCAATTGGCGTTGCCATATTGTGAAAATTCGCTTGATTTGCTTACCTCTTTGAGTAAACAGAGAAGCCATTTACCGTTATGTCAAAGCTGCAACGCGTCAATGGGTCTGTTGCTGGCAGCGTATGAATGCAACTCAAACATGTGAAAAAGGTATAACAAAAGGAGGAAATATACCCATCAAAAGGTGCCAAATAGTGTGATTCCTGGCCAAAGTCAACTGCTTTTCATGCCTCAAGTGTGCGGGCCTTAGATATCGAACTGTGAATGCAGCCATCCACAAGGATTGTATGCAACCTACTCCCAATAGCCTGCTAGCCATGCAGCATTTGTAGCGTAAAGCTTGATGACGTGTGGCATTCAAAGTTGACTGGCAATGGTAGAGAGCAGTTCGTTCCATGGTTTCAATTACCATTGGTGAGGTATTGGTGCATTGACTGCTGCAACTGCTTGTGCTGCTGGGGTTGCTTGAACTGCAGTCTTCATGAATCACATTTGTAAGGTGCCGTATATTTACCATCTCAATTGCAAGGAGTGTAATGCTCGGCATTTTCATGCCAAAATGTGAAAAAATTTATGGTGAAAATATGTATTCAAATTGTTTGAATGATAAGAGAATGAGTAACTGCGAAGGTTGACTGTAATCCAAACATGACATAGACTCAAAAGTAAGTTAATGACTTTGCTTATAGTAATTGTGGTACATTATGACAAATACAAGTGATAACTGCAACATATGATGAAAAGCCTAAGTATTCCTACTGAGCTACTTAGGTGAAGAAAATTTGAAATAAAGATAAAGCAATATTCTTGTCGTAGAAGAGATTCAAGTAAGGTAGGCTTTAGTAACCAAATTTTACACAGCGATTGTCTTAGGATTCTATCTATAAATATTATTAATACCATTGTATAAATTTACCAAATTTGTTATATAACTACATATATATATATATATATATATATATATTCAAAAGCGAAAAATTATAAATTTTAAATTTTAGGGGAACATGGGAGAAGCTGCTGATAGCTTGGAACCCCAAGCTTAAGTTCCTCGTTAGTAATGATGGAATGTAAGAAGAATGAGGAGATGCTAAGCAACTGGCAACGCCTAGAATTGGAATGTTATTTTGAATTCTCTCTTTAAGGTCTTTCAGTGCGTATTTTTTTTAGGTTTGTGTGTACGTGTGTGTATATTTTTGGGTGGTTGTATTTGAGCCGATTTAGCCACATTGTGGGTTGTCCCTACAATCATCCCTTCTTTATCTGGGTCTAGACACGAACCCAAAATGGCATCAGAAATGTAATTTTCTATAGCTGCTGTTGCTTTTTTGCTTTGTTTATTTGTTGTTTAGTGCTTTTTGTCTACTTGATACACCTTAGGGGTCATACCAAGAAATAGGCGACTGCTACCGCAATAATAAGAATGATTTTATCGCTTCTTTTACTTTTAAAATTTTAGTCAACGAAATAAAGGTTTCCTTTTACTTATTATTTTTCCATATATTCGCTCATGCTCGTAATTTTTATTGTCTTTGACGACTGCCTCAACAGCCTTAACATCCTCGAAGATCCCTTCACCCACAATGGGGCTTTTATATATACCATGTTGCTTTTGTTTAGATGCTATCCTCCGTGTTGTATTTATATATTTGAAAAGGGTTTTTATTCATTACCCAAAAGCTGTAAACAAGTAAGAAATCTGTAGTCGAGTGTACCCGACTACGAGAGCCCCTTTGCCTACATACACAGCCATACATACACATACTCACACAAACATACAGTTGTACACGTACCTAGCCGTACCTAGCGCGCGCTTTGGTGGAGGAAATTCAAAAATCTGAAACAAACTCGTATAGTGTATGAACATAAGGAATCTATATTTCAAATTTGGTTGCTGTAGCTCTTATTTTGCGCGGACCACTAAATCCCTTCCCGCTTCAAAACACTTTTTGATCAATCTTAACAAAATTAACAATGTAGATCAAGAATGATGTAATTATGATGTGTGCCAAAAAGAAATTTAATCGGTTGAAAATTGTGCTCAATAATCGTTTTTTTTTCGATTTGCAAGGGTCAGGGGAAGAAATTAAAAAATGTAAAACAAACTCGTATAGCATAGTATTTGCACACCTTTCATGTATATGCATATGCTAGCATGTTTGTGTATGTATTAGTGTGTGTTTTAACGATAACTAAGCAAATGCGGCCAATGAGGCATATGTATCGCCAAAACATTCACTGAATCATTTGATGCATGTGAGCCACAGTTTGAAATAACTGCGGTTTTTAATCCCTTTACATTTAAAAAAGGCTTAAAGGAGCTAATGTTAGCTATGTCCGTCTGTTCGTCCGTATAAAGGCCTGTTTCTCAGAGACTATAAGAGCTAGGGAAATCATATATGAAATCTAAATTCGCGCTACACGAATTTGAATTTCCTCCCCTGACCCCCGCAATACGAAAAAACGATTATTAACCACAATTTTTAACCGATTGAATTTTTCTTTGGCAAACATAATAAATGGAGTATTCTTGATCTACATTATGAATTTCGTTAAGATGGGATAAAAAACATGGAAGTTATTCAACATTAAGAATCGTGTTATGGGGCGCGGTGGCTAAACGGCGCGTGCAATGGCTTACACTGCGTATAGAACCGTGTATATGTGTGTATATTTGTGTGTATGTGTCTGTATGAAGGCAAAGAGGCTCTCATAGTCGGGTACACCCGACTACAGCTTTCTTCTTTTTTTTGGGTTCTCTTCAAGCTTCAAATGATTCGCGGTTGCAACTTATACGAATCGTTGCACTCATGAATAAATCGCCAATATATATTCAAATGCAACCAATCAACAATCTATACAAATACATATACATATATATGCATATACATATACATGCATATAAACGATGCAAAATTTAACATAAAGCAAATTGTTCATTTAGTATTTATATTCGAAAACATAAACATTAGCATAAGAGTGGAATGGTGAAAATTCATTTTGCAATTGAAAATGGGAAAGCTTTTTAAGCGGATTTGCTTGTTTTCCATAGATACGAGCACAAAATGTCTCATATAACATAGCAAAATGTTTCAAATTTTCCTTTTTTTGTTTGAAGCAAATATTTATATTGCTGTAGCATATTTATAATTTAAACTAATGCAAATTGCGCAAACTGTCAAACTTATCAATATATATATAAAACATAATAACATAATTATTTATAGGCAAAATGATGCAAAATATTCAAATCTTTCCACTAATTTTCTCTTATTTTCTCAAATTATTTTCTGTTTAATTTTTTTTATAAAATTTAATTTTACTAACTTTGATGAGTATAACTGTAAGTACTAATATATCATTAGCCCCTTTGCCATAAAAAAGAGCAAAGCGGAACTAATGGAAATGTGCAAAATCCAAATGTATGTAAAACATAAAACTAATCATCGGAGACCCCATAAAGTATATATATTCTGAATCAGGACGACAAGACGAGTCGATCTAGCCCTGTCCTTCTGTCTGCCGCGTCCGTCCGTCCGTCCGTCCGTATGAACTCCTGTTTCTCAGAGACTATTAGAGCTAGAGCAACCAAATTTTAAACTAAGATTCTTTATTTTCGTACGCTATACGAGTTTGTTTTAGATTTTTCAATTTCAATTTCCCCCCCTGACCCCTGCAATTCGAAAAAAAAACGATTATTAAGATCAATTTTCAACCGCTCAAATTTTTTTTTTGGATACATCAGAATATGATCATTCTTGATCTGCATAGTTACTTTCGTTAAGATTGAACAAAAAACACGGAAGTTATACATCATAAAGTATCGAATATAGAGCGCGGGGGGCTAATAGGCGCGCACAATGGCTAAGTACGTGTACAACTGTGTGTATGTGTGTGTATATAATATAGGCAAAGGTGGTCTTGTAGTCGGGTTTACTCGACTACAGATTTCTTACTTGTTTTAGATAGAGCTGACGACACTCGTCTGACATAATGGTTGAAATTAATTTATAGACCAGAAACAATGCGTTTCTTTTTAATAATTTGTTGCCAATTTAAGATTTCTTATCTCTAAAAGCAAATACAATAAGGATAACAGTATATGAAGCAGAACTAGATATATTAGCAAAACAGAGCTTAAGCCATACTAAAAAGTTAAATCGAATTCATGAAAAGTGCCGACAGAAGGTCGGCGCACCTGACCTCAGTGGAGATAATATCGGACAACCAAACATTTATGCTCGTGGTTTAAACGTGAATGTATTATATAAACTGTTGCCACTTTTTTCCTCTCTATCCATGTCAGTTTTTCTCTCTTACTCTCTCTCTCTCTTTATCTTTCTTTCTTGTTCTCCTTATGTGTCCTTTTCTACTTTTTGTTTACGTATTTACCGCATCGTTTTTCGTAAGGGCGTAAATATCAATGCAGCTTTTGCATTAGTGTGGATATATGTCTATGATGAGGTATGCGTATGTGTGTATGATTCTACGTGTGTGTTTATGTTAAGCGATGCGTTATAGTCTTTATGCGTTTGTTTACTTCATGGTGCTTGTAAGTAGTCCCCTTACCTGTGAGAAAAGGAAAAGAAAAAAGGGGTCTGATGGATTATATTCTTGATCAGCATCACTAGTCGAGTCGATCTACTTCTCTTCGTATAAACAATATGCAGATTTTATTTCTTTCTTTAACCTCAGTTAACAGAATGTGGGTACCTGCCATTTTATGTTTTCTGCAGCTTTATCTATTCTTCTTTTACTTCTTCCTTTTACTTTCACTATGTCTATTTATAGTTGATTTTCGCGCAGCTGTAGTTAACGTTTCTCTCATATGCTAAGATTGCACAGGACAGTTTACGTATATTTTATATATATATATATATAAAAAAAAAAATATATATATATATATATACGTTGTATGTAGATATATAACCTGCTGACAACAACGGGCAAACACAGTTGCAGTCAACTTAACTGTACTATCACAGGGTTGCATGCTTTTTCGCTCCAAGTTGTCTTTTGACGTTGTTGTTGTTACCACTGTTGCCGCTGTAGTTGCTGCTCTTGGCATAATTAAAACGCGCTACATAATTGCCAAACAATGGCACAATGCACATTCACGGTATGACAAAGGGTGAGGCTATATTCCTTCTCCACTATTCTTTCTCTCTATTTATCTCTCTCTCTCTCTTTCTCTCCCTCTCCCTCTCTCTCTTTCTCACTGTCTCTGTGTGTGTGTGTGTGTATAGGAAGAAGTCGAGACGATGTTGCCTTCCAACATGGCAATCACAGCCTTTTATTCGAATGGACAACAAACAGTTTTTTCCCTGTATGCTTTGATAAGACCATCAACACAGAAACACACACAAACACATAGAAACTCATACACACACACACACACAGACTCATATAAACATACAGACCCATCTAAAATGCAACAGACCATGATGCAAAATGTTACTACATTTTGGAACATAATTGGATAACGTTGCATGGAAGGGTGTCAACAAAACTTTTAAACATTGTTGCACACATTGTCATATACGAATATGAGTACAGAATGATAAATAGAATGAGGGAGAAGTAAAATGGAGAATTTACATTTTTTTTCTCCTCTGTTAAAATCACTTAATTTGATTCCATTTGATTCCATAATCAATCTTTAATCTTACATTTGGATCCATTATGTTAGCAGCAAATCCATTTATTAGCTTATGGTCAATACTTAGCTGATAAATACGGCTAAAAATGCAGTTAGGAAATTTCATTGAAAAAGAATCCTAAATATTAGCAGGAACTCATGGAAAGTAGAGACTGGAAAAAAGTGAATATAACCGTTTAACACATTATTGGAGCGGAACCAAGTTACCCCTTCTTCTCGAATAGTTTTTACTACTTCATATGTTGAGCTTCCAGCAAATTAACTTTAAATTTATTAAATTTTTTGCTGCATTCAATAAGGTGAGCGGCATGAGGTTATGCCTCGTCAAATGGGTGGTAACTAGTCCTTAAAGTTGGGTTGTTATTTTGAGTGCCTCATTCTTATTTTGGCATGTCACATGGCAGCCATAGAATATTCACACACACACACATACACACAGGCATAAAAAAAAAAAAAGAAAAGGCATATATACTTGCACACAATTGCCACACGTATGGCCATACACACGTAGTTGTGGTTTCAATAATCAATGAGTTTATTTTATGAAATTTCTGTTTACTTTACATGCCACGCCTAATCCGCCCCCTGACCGCAGAAGCATTTTTGGGTTAAAAAATGTTAAGCTCTGTGGTGTGTTTGTGTGTGTCTGTGTGTTTATATATATGTTGTGTATGTGTGATTTTGTGCAAAATTTTATTAACGAGGAATTTTGGAATTTTCCCGCAGAGCTCCACTGTCTGGAACCCAAAGTACGTAAGAATTGTGTTGATTGCGAGCCAAAGGTCAAATGAATTTTAATTAATATTTTAATTTATAAAACCGCAAGCTGTCCTTTCATCCTTCCATCCAATTCGTTTTAAGTTTACAGCAAAAAGAAAATTAAAATAAAATCGAGGCAAAGGGAGGAAAACTTATATTGCCATTATGCATTTAATACTATAGATAATTAATTAAGTTTTTAAATAAACTGAATAATTTGATTTTGATTTAATTATTGATTATTGTTTTCGTTCTCTCTTTTCAGAAATACAGTTTATAATTTAAGCATACATGATCTTTCGGAGCAACAGCGTCTCGTGTGGACGTCACCGGAGGACGATACCAAAATGTGTCTGGTTAAGGGAAAAGATGAGGTAAGTTCCATCAACCTCAAAGGATGCTTTTAACACTAAACAGATATTTTCATTTAATTAAGATTTGTGTTTTTATATCAACCTTTATATATTGTTTAGTCTATAGTCTATAGGAAATAGGCGTTTTTATACAGGGATAAACAGTAGATGGTATAGGGGTAGATCGACGTCTTAACATCGGAGTTGCTTATTTCAATCAGTAACAGACTTTTGGTCGTTGATCATTAGTCCCGTTTTTCTTATTTTTTTTTCAAAGGGGAAAGGGACAATAAAATACCCTCTCAAAATTCTTTCATGCAATAAATGTGAGCAACTGCAGCAGGTTTAGTTTAATACAAAATTGATTTATGCAACATTTTTTTGCTATACCTAACAAATCGAAATAAATTTATTGGTTTCATTTCTACTTGCCACGGAATGCCAATAACGTAAAGCAATGGAGAACCATGTCCAAATCCAAATCCGAATCGAAAAGCGATGCTCATGCTAAGGTTAAGACTCGAAATTGTGGCATAAATAAGCCAAAGGTGAACTTTGGTTTTTGGTTAATGGAAACGGCAAACAATTTATTTAACTTTGGCATTGGGAAACGCTGTTGCAGCTGTTGCTAATGTATTGTTGCTGCACTTGCTGTTGCAATTTCTGTTGCTATAGCTGATTTTGTTTCTTTTGGTAGTGCACTGGCTGGCACAAGGAGAACTGAAGGACACACTACGATACCTTGCATGTGAGTGTACACTTCAAGCCCCTCCCATTGCATGAGCAAGTACAGGCATTGCTTTGGCATTGCTGGCACTGACGTAATTAAGTAACACTTGTTGGGACTTTCAATAGCAACAATAACATCAGCAACTAAAACAGGTGTAATTTGTTGTGTTCAATTTGGTCGACTTGACTTTCGACCCGTACTGTTATTAGCCCCTTTGCCTTTTTGTAAAAAAAGAGCAAAGCGGAGCTATTGGAAATATGCAAAATCCAAAAGAATGTATGCTTCTCAGAGACTATAAGAGCTAGAGCAACCAAATTTGAAATCTAGATTCGTTATGTTCGTACGCTGTACAAGTTTGTTTTTGAATTTTCAATTTCCTCCCCTGACCCCCGCAATTCGAAAAAAACCGATTATTAAGCACAATTTTCAACCGATCAAATTTATTTTTGGCACACATCATAATAAGACCATTCTTGATCGATGTTGTGAATCTGGGTAAGATTGATCAAAAATCTCGGAAGTTATAGATCAGCAAAAGTGGCATTTTGGGACCCGGGGGGGGTAATGTAGTGCGCGCAAAATAAGAGCTAGAGCAACGAAATTTGGAACGTAGATTTGCTATGTTCGTACGCTATACGAGTTTGTTTTAGATTTTCGAATTTCCTCCCCTGACCCCCGCAATTCGAAAAAAACGATTATTAAGCACAATTTTCAACCGATCAAATTTATTTTTGGTACACATCATTATTAGACCATTCTTGATCGATGTTGTAAATTTGGGTAAGATTGCTCTAAAATCTCGGAAGTTATAGATCAGCAAATGTGTCGTTTTGGGCCCCGGGGGGGTTATGTAGTGCGCGCAAAATAAGAGCTAGAGCAACGAAATTTGGAACGTAGATTTGTTATGTTTGTACGCTATACAAGTTTGTTTTAGATTTTCGAATTTCCTCCCCTGACCCCCGCAATTCGAAAAAAACGATTATTAAGCTCAATTTTCATCCGATCAAATTTATTTTTGGTACACATCATAATTAGACCATTCTTGATCGATGTTGTAAATTTGGGTAAGATTGCTCTAAAATCTCGGAAGTTATAGATCAGCAAATGTGTCGTTTTGGGCCCCGGGGGGGTAATGTAGTGCGCGCAAAATAAGAGCTAGAGCAACGAAATTTGGAACGTAGATTTGCTATGTTCGTACGCTATACAAGTTTGTTTTAGATTTTCGAATTTCCTCCCCTGACCCCCGCAATTCGAAAAAAACGATTATTAAGCACAATTTTCATCCGATCAAATTTATTTTTGGTACACATCTTTATTGGACTATTCTTGATCGATGTTGTAAATTTGGGTAAGATTGCTCCAAAATCTCGGAAGTTATAGATCAGCAAATGTGGCGTTTTTGGCCCCGGGGGGGTTATGTAGTGCGCGCAAAATAAGAGCTAGAGCAACGAATTTTGGAACGTAGATTTGTTATGTTCGTACGCTATACGAGCTTGTTTTAGATTTTCGAATTTCCTCCCCTGACCCCCGCAATTCGAAAAAAACGATTATTAAGCACAATTTTCAACCGATCAAATTTATTTTTGGTACACATCATTATTAGACCATTCTTGATCGATGTTGTAAATTTGGGTAAGATTGCTCTAAAATCTCGGAAGTTATAGATCAGCAAAAGTGGCATTTTGGGCCCCGGGGGGGGTAATGTAGTGCGCGCAAAATAAGAGCTAGAGCAACGAAATTTGGAACGTAGGTTTGTAATGTTTTTACGCTATACGAGTTTGTTCTGGATTTTTCAATTTTCTCCCCTGACCCCCGCAATTCGAAAAAATCGATTATTAAGCACAATTTTTAACCGATCAAATTTATTTTTGGCACACATCATTATTAGACCATTCTTGATCGATGTTGTAAGTCTGGGTAAGATTGATCAAAAATCTCGGAAGTTATAGATCATCAAAAGTGGCGTTACTGGCCCCGGGGGGGTATAGTAGAGCGCGCAAAATAAGAGCTAGAGCAACGAAATTTGGAACATAGATTTGTTATGTTCGTACGCTATACAAGTTTGTTTTTGATTTTTAAATTTCCTCCCCTGACCCCCGCAAATCGAATAAAACGATTATAAGGTACAATTTTTAACCGATAAGATTTCTTTTACGCACACATATTAAGTAGACCATTCTTCATCTACGTTGTGAGTTTCGTTAAAATTGAACGAAAAACACGGAAGTTATACAACAATAAGTACCGCGCTATAGAGCGTGGGGGGCTAAAAGGCGCGCGCAATGGCCAAGTACGTGCAGAACTGTGTGTATGTATGAGTATGTGTGTGTATGGCTGTATATGTAGGCAAAGGGGCTCTCGTAGTCGGGTACACTCGACTACAGACTTCTTACTTGTTTTTAAAGCTAAGTTACTTAAAATATCCATAAGTTTTTGAGTTCATAGCGTGCAAGGTTGCCATTTTACAAAGGTTACAAATAAAAACTATAAAAAAAAACCAAAACTATAAAAAGAACAAGTAAGCAATCTGTAGTAGAGTTTATATAAAAGAATGAAAAGAAAAGTTCAAAATGTTAAATTTTAATTAGTTGCAATTTAAATTTTGCGTAATTTCTGCAGTTTCAACGAGCGCCTAAAAACATGGCCTCCAATGCACTAAAATATGGATAGAACTCACGCCATTTGCTACCAACCTCAAGTTATGAACAATTTTAACAAGAAGTTTCTATAACACTGGAGATATACTTTAACTTTAAGCAAAAAACCTATACATTTGGGTTTGTCATTAAATAATTAATCTTCTTCAGCTTTCTATTGTCCCAAATATATTTAGATTTCAATTTGAAAATTGTGCCTTTACAACCTTAAGGTATAAATATAAAATATTCGATACATTCTTTAATACAGAACTAAATAAACTTTATATACTGTTATACATTATCATAAGTGCTATACAATATTAGTGGTATACAATATATAATTTCTATAGCAACTTAAACACAACTTTCTAACTCATTAGAATGCAATCCATGAATACACAATTTGTTATATGGAATGCGAACGGCTTGTGTAAAAATAAGCCTGAAGTTAAGCATTATGTCAGGACAAGCCAAGTTGACGTAATGCTCGTGTCAGAGACTTCACAAGTAGATCATACTTATTCATCCCTGGGTATGTAGTCATTAACGCGATGTACCCTACCGACAGGCTCCGAGGAGGTGCCTCAATCATTGTGAGGAGAGGTATTCAATACGAGGAGCTAGAGCCTGTGCAGCTCAATTGGCTGCAATGCGCAAGAATACAAGTAATAACTCCTACAGGTAAAATTTCCATTGCCTCCACGATACACAATTCGGTAACCACATCCAACCCAACAACTTAAAAACTTAGAACCATCAACCCAAAAGGAAATCTCCTACTAAGATGTATCATAGAACTAGCTTGCGCCAAAACACCTGATCTTCTGCACTTTGCCATCATCAAAGGCATTGACCTGGCAAAGATATCCACCGATAGATGCTACGAACTTTGCTCGTATGGTCAAAGTAATTCTCAACGTATCCTATCTGAGGTATCCTGCTGCAACAAAGATCATTAGGCGTAACACCAATCTTCAAAGCTTTAGAAACTGGTTTGATGAAAACGTTGACCCTCAGCGGACATCAAAGCTGGTAATGACATTCACGAGGCAGTGGAGCACCTTACTAGGAATGTGCACATCGCTGCAAGCTTCGCGACTCCAACGTAGGACTCACCACACATGACAAGTCACAGAGCTCACAGAGACAAACATCTTTGGTCAACTTATGTGGCTTCCATGGTCAGGGAGAAGAGAAGACTGTGGGTAGTCTGCTAGGTTAGCAGAAGCCCAAGAGACAACACGGCATACAACAGACCTGCAAAGATCTAAAGCAGTTGATCTAAGCATTCAAAAGCAAAGCTCTTGAGGAATACCTGGTTGATCTTGAACCTGGCAATGGTGAACACAACCTTTGGTACGCCACCAAATATCTTAAGAGGCCAGTAAGAAGGGCAGAAAGGCAATCATGAACCAATGCCTAAGACTTCTCCGGTTTCCATTATAATGGAAATGCGCTGTAGTCGTAGTCATACCGAAATCCGGGTTTTTTGATCAATCCTACCCAGATTTACAATATAGATAGATAGATCAGGAATGATGTGTGTCAAAAAGAATTTCAATCGGTTGAAAATTGTGCTTAATAATCGTTTTTTTGCGAATAGTGGGGGTAAGGGGAGGAAATTACAAAATGTAAAACAAACTGGTCTAGCGTACGAAAATAGGGAATCTAAGTTTAAAATTTGGTTGCTCTAGCTTTTATAGTCTCTGCGAAACAGGCGTTCATACGGACGGACAGACGTACGGACGGACAGACAGACGGACAGGGCTAGATCGACTCGTCTTGTCGTCCTGATCAAGAATATATATATTTCATGGGGTCTCCGGTGAATATTTCTGTTACATACTTTTGGATTTTGCACATTTCCATTAGCTGCACTTTGCTCTTTTTTATGGCAAAGGGCTAAACAAAATTAGAAAGCAAACTTAACTAGAATTAGCATTAGACCTGGATATATGGAATCCAGATCCAAGGGTTTAGTCGTGACATAATATGTTATCCAAGTGCCCACTTAATGTTGCATTGTGATTAGACAATGGAAACTATTAAACCGCACACCTTACGACATTCTTATTGTTACTCCTGACTGAGCAACCAGCAAAGCCGCAGAATTGCTGTGTTATCTGCCAAGATTGTCAGTGCAACTAATTTTAATTTATATTAACGGAAAATATATTTTCCTTCGGCAGTAAAAACATTTTCATGTGACCGCGTAAGTAATTGAAAAGCCAAAAAAAAAAAAGTGGAAAAAATGTACTATACAATTTTCTCATTTACGCTGAATATTTTAAAGGCAATTGTTGAAAAGGTGAAAAAAATGTATGCTGAGTCCTGCTGTTGTTTTTTTTTTAATATCCTCAAAATAACCACAATGGGGTTTATTTACCTCTTTCCAACTTTTATGCGCATAATGGCCGCAAATTTGTGTAAAATGCCAGTCGCGCGGATGCTACAAAATTGGCCTTATCGAAACTACGAACTCTGATTGTAATAGCACTATATAAATATATGCATATATATATATATACATATATATTTAATATGAATATATATTCAGTGCACTGTAGGGTAATCCAGTTCAGGTCAATAGGGTTGTACATTTTTAATTGATTTATTATTTGCCACAATGTTTTATTAAAGCCGCGTAAACATCATTTCAAAAAAAGGACACGACGGACAAACCATCAAGCGTCAATCCGCAAACAGAGGGCCACGCCCTTTGCTATGTATGAAAGCAGAAATGGGCAAATGACCGTTGCCAGTTGTCCAAAATATTATATGCACAAAAAATTGAGTATATATAAAAATCCAGCGAAATGCACATTTAAAGCGCTCAACCAAATATAACAACCCGTTACCCGCTGGGTATATATAAATAGACTATATATATACAGTGTGTACATGCAATCATGTGGCGTGAATTAATTAATAAATAAAATTAAAATGTTTAATTAAACAATTTAACCCAAAAATTAAATATGCACATTCATTGGCTAATATTTACCAACGCATTAAGTTCGTGTTGCATTTGTGTGCCTAAAGACAAAATCTATCGTTGCACTGAAAACCACAAAAACTTAAATTTTTGATAATCTTAATAACAAGGAAATGCCTTAATTGCTGTTATTTAATAGATTATACCTTAAATGTATAATATATAAATTGAACAAAATTTATTATATATAAGTTGGCGTATTGCAATAGTCAGCATAGTACGCGAATGTTTATTGCTTTTAAGTAGCAATCGTGGGGTGACCGTTCCATAACCTACCGGTACACAGTTAACTCTTCTTCAAAATCGCAGTTAGTCACAAAGTGAATCTTTAGAATATTTAGTTTATATTACGACTAAATGTTGCTTAAGTAAAAGACTAAATATTTATTTATTTATGAAAATGTATCTACGAATAAATGTTTAGTACATTAAATGTGTAGCCAGGACAACTAAAGCGTTCAAGCTGTGATTGCTATTAATAGAGTGTTGTTGTTCTTGATGTTGTGATTGTTATTATAATAATTAAAAAAAAAATTAAATAAAAAATTATAAAAAAAATAAAAGTATTAGTATTAAAAAATTTTAAATCAAAAATAAATCAAAATTAAATTTAAAAATTAAAAAATAATATTAAAACATAACATAATGAGTTAAAAAATAAATTAAATAAATATTTATACAAATTTATATTTACATATAAAAATTCTATAATTTTATATTTTTTTATTATATTTAATAGTGCAATAAGAAAATTCCATTATTAGAAATTCGCTTTTTAAAACCAATTTTCACATTTTGTTTTTTAAGAGGTTTTTAAAGGTTTTTTTTACCGTTTTGTACAAATGAAAGACACACGGATGATTAAGTTTGCATGTAAGAGGGAACTTAAACATGCCTGAAGAAATTAGGAAAAACTAAATAAACATCAGTGGTCGCTGGGTGATCGGCAATGGGTTGAGCGAAACAGTTCAAGAAATTATATGAACCTAAAAGGAGAGCAAAGAGCAAAGAGTAAAGTGCGTTGAACGACTTTGGTAGAATTAATGAAATTCCGAATGCCACACCAAAATGTCAAAATGAAATGAGTGATTTGAATGGATAGACGCATTTGAAAAGGATGCATGAATAGAGTGGTATCTGTTGAGTTTGGTGAGAGGGAGAGAATGAGGGAGAGAGAGAGTTAGAGGGGTCTGTATCCACATGCCACATGCTCTATAACACGCCCATTGACCACCCAGCTGTCAGAAACAAGTGAGATAAATGAACGAGGGAGGTAACTAATGCCACGGTTAGTTGAATAGATGTCTGTACAGATGCATAGAACGATGGAAGAATGCATGGATGGATGGATGGATGGCTGGATGGATGGATAGTTGGATGGATGGATGGATGGACTTAAGCTTAACACCGATACCAAAATACCAAAGTACTTTTGCGGTTGAGTGGTTTGAGTCAGAGGCCGCTGTACATATACGTATGGTCATTGGTATAATTGTGGATATGACTTTGACTATGTTTATCTGTATGTGTTTGTGTATGTGTATGTGTTTCTATATATGCAATAGTATGTGAATGTCTAAAGTGTTGCCCAGCTGTGCACAAGTTAAATGCACTTTCCTACTTTAAATGAATAATATAAGGTAGTAGAAGCTCGGTAGAAGCATAAAAATGTCATTTCTGGCAGTGTGGTTGGCAGATGAGCAACTCAATATATATATATATATATATATATATATATAAATGACAAGTACAGACAGTCATTTACTTATACGTATGTGTGTATATAAGGAGACCTTAAGGAATGAGAAGTATTTATTAAACATTTCAGAGTTATTTTAAACAATTCAATTAGATTGCTAGTAAATGTGGGTATTCCACAAGAATGCAATAAGCACTGAGATGTTCAAAGCTTATTGTTTCCATATTCCTTAGGCTTATCGATGGACTTATATTTATTCCATGTCTAATGTATACTCGTATTGATGTAGAATATGAATCGCTTCTTAGTAAAACTGATGAACATATTTCAATCAGGAATTGTAGAGAAGAATAGAGAAAGTGGATAGAGGCACAGGTAATACTTAATGAAGTTAATTTAATAGCAATATTCTCTACAGAAGTCATAAGAATACATAAAAACTATGAATACTATTAAATAAAATAATAATTTAGTATTATAAAATAATAATATACAATTCCTTATAGCTGGCATTTTTGTAAATCAATAAAATTAACACTTTTCATCATTTAAATGAAATTATTTTTGAAATTAATTAGTTAAATTAAATTTATATTAATAAAAGCCATAAGATTGACTCAGTTTACAGTATATTTTAAACTATCTTGCATGCAATGCAATAATACACTTAGAGCCATAAATAACTTATAAAATATTAGTAGAAATTATCATGTAAATCGGACTAATCTGGCTTTAACATTGTTCATTTGCCCTTAGTATCTTTGGTATTTCGACTGGCAATCCATTCATATCTAATGTGCTTTAATGCTTTTAAATGGAATGCCTAACGCGTTACAGTTACATTTGTGTTTAAATCATTTGACCTCTTGTGTCTGCAACTGTTTTCGACCATAGTTAGTTGTTGGCCATTGAGGTTCTTCGTTCTTCATTTCTGTTTCTGTATCATTAACAAAATTGTTGCCTACCTGCAGGCGTTTTGCTTTGAAATGGATTAATGTCTTTGTGTGTGTGTGTGTGTGTGTGTGTGTTTCCATTTCGGTTTCTGTCAGGTATTAAATTCACTATTAAGCATATGCCTTCAAATTTATGCCAACGTCCAAGCAAGAAGCAATTTGAAATTTCTCAAATTTTCCAAAACATTTGTTAGCCAAATTGGACAACAGTTTGCTGCCCTTAACAGCCTGTTATACACTCTACATTTCAGCTGGCTGGTAAAGTCGATATAATTCAACTTAGTTTTAATTTCATCTTTAATATTATATTCATATTTTTTGCAATTATTTTTACATTTTTAATAAAAATAAACTGAAAATAAATAGAAATTTCATTAAAAAAAAAGAAAATAATAAAACAATAAAGAGCACACACAATTTTCCGGCTAGTGTAATAAATTTTATAAAGAATTGCTAACTGCTCGATAAACAACTACAACTAAAACTAAATTGTCTCTATTATTGTTGGTATCTATGTTCGTGTTAATTACAACGGTAATAATGAAAGATAAAACAAAAGTACAAGTGACATACCCTACACAATACCCTACACATTTATATTCACATAAACACAGACACACACACACACACGGTAACGAATTGCCACTTGTATTGCTCGTTGTGTGTAATTGTTGTAAAATGTGTTTTGTTAATTTATTTAAATTTATGTTCAAATGCTGCACATAGCAGACATCAGGCATGCCAGCGAGGCAGCTGCAGCCGCCAACAACAACATCAAAACCGCAAACTAAATAATAACAACAACAACAATGGTAATAACAACACCATTAACAACAACAACAACAGAAACAGACACTGTGCCCAAAGCAGCAACGCAAACAGTTTAAATATTTAAAACAATCAACAAAATGAAATGGAATATATTTTGTCTCTGAACGAAAGACCAAGAGCTCCCTAAGGGAAAAATAAAACTATGAAAACTGTTCGCAACATTAGAAAATCCCCTAATGGAAAAAAGCTTAAAAACTTGTATACATATTTATTTAAAGCTGTTTCATAATCGTGCTAAATGAAGCAATTGTACAAATATTTTAATTCTGCTTGATTAATTTTTGTTAAATAAAAATAAAATATATTCTTAACCTTTAGTTTATAGTTGTTAGTTGTTAAATTGAACTACTTTTAGTTAAGTTTGAAAACAATAATAATTTATTTAATCTACTTTTAATTTTAACTTAATTTTTCTAAATACTTGGGCTACTATTAATTACTTATTACATGAATCATTATGCTGATTATAACATAATTATAAACCTTTTCTAAGCCAGAAAGGATAATCAAATCGATTGCAAGTGCTAAATATCATATATAACCAAATATGCAAATGGTTTCTGTTCCATTGGTAAATTGTGGAAATTAATAGGCAAACAAAGCGATTAAATAATTTAGCATTTTATAGCTACATGGTAAATGGTAATAAATGGTGTAGAGTCAGTTTAGGAAAGTGGAAAATACAAAATGCAAACTTTAGGTAAATATTTCAAATGCAAAATGTTATATACACTTGTATATCCCAGTACAGTGAACTTAGTATACAGGCAAAAGTTGTTTATACTTTTTGTATGTTTGGGCGCATGCTGCGTATTCGTGTTGTTGTAAAAATTATATGAAACAAGTAAGAAACCTGTAGTCGAGTGTACCTGACTACAAGAGCCCCTTTGCCTACATATACACACACATACTCATACATACACACAGTTCTGCACGTACTTAGCTATTGCGAGCGCCTTTTAGCCCCCCGCGTTCTCTAACGCGATTCTTAATGTTGTATAACTTCCGTGTTTATTGTTCAATCTTAACAAAATTCACAACGTAGATAAAAAGTGGTCCAAAAACAAATTTGATCAGCCAAAATTGTGCTTAATAATCGTTTTTTTCGAATTGCGGGGGTCAGGGGAATTTCAAAAATCTAAAACAAACTCGTATAGCGTACGAAAATAAAAAATCTAGATTTTAAATTTGGTTGCTCTAGCTCTTATAGTGTCTGAGAAACAGGCGTTCATACGGACGGACGGACGGGGAGACAGACGGACGTACAGACAGACGGACAGGGCTAGATCGATTCAGCTAGTCGTCCTGTTCAAGAATATATATACTTTATGGGGTCTCTGATGATTATTTCTATGTGTGACATACTTTTGAATTTTGCACATTTTCCATAGATCCGCTTTGCTTCTTTTTTATGGAAAAGGGGCTAAAAAGTTTAGCATTAGCTTATAGTATTTATTAAGCTGCAAGTTTATTACTCTGTGCAATCTGCAGTTGTTTTTCTCTTTTTTTTGTTTTTTTGTTATACATTAATTATTTCAATTTACAAAGCATTTACGCAAAATACAATTCTGTGTGGCAAATTAAGTTTATAAATTTACCACAAATTTATAGTAGATTTTAATGTACTATTATTGAGTTTGGTAGTGCTTGGGTCAAAGTAAAAACAAATAACCAAAACAAATAACAATGGAAGTACAAGTTATTAAAAGAAATATGACGTTTGGATTTTGCACATCAAATTTTTTATCGTTTCTCTATATATATATATATATATATATATATATATATATATATATCTTGTATACAATAAACCATAAACAAATCTAAATATAATGGATGTTGTGCATTCTACTTTATGTCAAAATTGAATCAACTGTTTACTTCAATGTGTTCTTTCTCTCTCTCTGTCTCTTTCTTTTTATTTATAGGAGGCCTGTCAGAACTATATCAGAATCATGGTGATTTCATCGCCTGGACAACTGTATGTATGCGGCACAAACTCGTTTCGGCCCATGTGCAACACATACATCATCAATGACAGCAACTATACGCTGAAGGAGACCAAGAATGGTCAAGCAGTGTGTCCCTATGATCCGCGTCATAATTCCACCTCTGTTCTGGCGGGTAAGTGCATAATTTTTAAGCCCTTCAGTTAATCTTTAAGTTTCTCTACTTGTGTATACCTTATATAAATAAAATAATAATATTGCAAAGTCACCTTAAAAGTCAGACAGTAAGTACTTCTTTTACGAGTCTATTACGATGTATCTTAAAACTTTCTTAAAAACTGTCTTCCAAAGTAATCTGATTATGTAGATATAAAGATGTCTATACAATAAAAATAAAATCTGTAGACATCTGTAGAATCTGTAGAAATTTATAGACACAAAAATACAAACACGTAGCGCAGTTCTACAAGTAGTGTAAGCCTTTTACCTTGCTTTTAAGCCAGCCCACGCTTCATAAGGCGATACTTAATGTTGAATAACTTCCGTGTTTTTTATCCAATCTTATCAAAATTCACAACGTAGATCAAAAGAAACTCGATCCGTTGTAAATTGTGTTAGAGGAGGAAATTCAAAAATCTCAAACAAATCTAGGTTTAAAATTTAGTTGATCTAGCTCTTATAGAATCTGAGAAACAGGCGTTCATACAGACGGACGGACAGACAGACGGATGTACAGAGAGCACTCGCCCTGATCAAAAATATATATACTTATAGGGGTCTCAGATGAATATTTTAACCTGTTACATACTTTTCGATTTTGCACATTTCTATTAGCTTTTTTTTTTTAAGGGCAAAGGAGCTAAAGAATCCCATCAGGGATAATTGCTACTGCAATAGCTGGAGGTATCTAAGGGTGGCAAGAATACCCCAAGTGTGCACCCTTAAATGCATAATACAGGCCTTAAATAGCTTAGGGACAAAGTCCCATAACATTCTGAATAAATGCAAAGAACAAAAACAAGTAGTAATAATATATATAGAGCCTAATTTGAGTAGATTTAAGCTATACAACAAATACATTTATTATTTGTAAGAATTTTAAAATATTTTTTGATGTGGCAGATTCATAAAGTTTCACTCCGCCGCAACTATATATTGAACCAATAAACATGGAAATTTGGCAGTAAACTTTTCCTTAACTCCATTGCGCTTTTTCTCTTGCTTTTCTACACTCTCGTTACTTGAAGTTGCTTCTGGAGCTTATAGAATTGTGATAATATTTCCACTTGGCGCCCATAAATCGAGGTTCCTTGCAGCATGTTGAAATTTTGCAACGTGATTTGTTTTTATTTTATTGTCTGCACACAAGTTTTTTGCTTAGGGCAAAGCAACATTAAAAGGTGTGTGTGTGTGTGAGTAAGAGTGTATAAGTGGTGGGTTATGTTGTTGGAGTAAGTGTAGGTGCTTCCAGAAACTTTGCACAGTGTACAAGCTGGCGCCCTTTATATCATAATATCGATAAACGTTTATAACTAACTTTAAAGTCGTTGTGGTCGTATGTGTGAATTCTTACAATATGATGTGTTGATATATATGTGTGTATGTGTGTGTGCATATGTTTGTATGAGAGTGAGCCAACCGTTGCGGCAACTTCCGGCGGATGCAGTCAACAACATGTGCTCTACGCCCACCAAGGCTGTGTCTATGTGGGTCATAAGAGTTTATCATCAACAAGCTTCCATATCCGGCTTCCTGGGCAACCTGAAGCTGTTGCAGCAAGCAACCCATCAACAGACAGCTACCATATACGTTAAGTGGCCACACAGTTCTTAGGGATATTTTTTTCTTATATTATACTCTTGAATCCGTTTTATATGGCTCTAATATTAGATCGACATATTTTACATATTGCCTGCTATGTTCATATTCCCCACTTAACAACTCCCTTCTATCACCACCCCATTTTGCTGTCGATTTATCGTTACGATTTTGTTATTTAGTTGAGGGGATTGTCAAGCTAAAGTAGGTGCCTTGGTGCTAAAGCGCCACCATTTTGTTTTGATTACAAATTGGCGCGGGCAGCGCATAAAAATAAAAAAATCGAGAAAAAATGGAAACACGAAATTTGCAACCAGAATGAAGAACGGAAACGAGGGGGACATGCAAGCAGCTAAAACTGAAAATGTTATCAATTTTGTTTTTCATGACAGCGACAGTGACAGTGGGTGTTCGCATTGTGGTTGCAAACCACCACTAGCATTGTGCTTGATGGATATTTCATTCTTTTTGTTCGTAAAGATTTTAGGTTGCCTTTCAAACGCTAACAAAAATGTCGTGGATAACATTTTTATGCCAATTTCAGTGCAAAAATATTGTTGTAACCATGATGAAGTTTTCAATTGCTTTTGCCACCAATACCAATACACTACCACACATGCACTATACCAAAAATCGGCTATTTCGAGCAATCTACTACGACACAAAACACGAAGCAGGGGCGGGGCACAGACCAAAGTTTCATTTTTTCCGATTTAAGATTCCATTTGAAATAAATTTCAATTGTTATTGGAATTATTGTAGAACTCTGGCAGAATACAAATAATTGTTTATTAATGAATAAAGCAAGTTCCTTTCTTCACTTAACCCCCAACATTAAAAATAGATTATAATAAAATTGATAATATTATTTGAACTGTATTAATTATTTAATACTGTAAAACAAGGCTTTCAAATTTTTGATTTAAAATAGATCTTCTAAGGATATCAATTCACTATTCACTCAGATCTGATTTATATATATATATATATATATATTATATCGATAACGTGTTAATCGATAACTATAGTATAAGTTCATCTGCTGTCAAAGTAGGTCAGGGACAATGGAAAATATGATTTTTCGAGTACTGAATATTAAGTATACGTATTTATGAAGCAAAAACAAAAAAACGAAAAGGAAAAACACTTAAACTTTCTATGGTATTGCTGACTTAGAGGCAGTTAAAAATATGGCTTAAATGTCTTACCAATTCCTACACGCTCCAACAAACAATGCGAACAATAGTAATAAATAATTTATAAGTGCGCATTTGCCACATTAATCAAGAGCCGACGCTGCCGGGTGCAAAACGCGAAAGAAAAATAACAACAAAATGCTGTGAAAAGAGCTGCAGAATCTCTTGCCAAAAAGTTTTTTCTATACTAAAGCCAGTGCATATTAATTTTGGCACAACCTACAAAGCCTGTTCCACAGTCCCGTCCTGCTATCTTTTCTCCTTTACACTCCGCAGGCACCGACGAAATGTACAAATTGCCATCACTTGCGTTCAATTTTAGACTTTTCCAAGCAAATGCACAGACGCGATTAAAATGCTCATGAACGTTGAATGGGGAATAACAGCAAAAGAGACGCGCAGCACGAAAAGAGGGTGGGCTGGCGGGCGTAAAGGTTAAGACCACTAAAAAAATGTCAAGGACCACGAGTTCAACGTAACAGAAAGAGCGACGCCTGGACAAGGACATGGTCGAGCGGCCTGTTTGTCTTCCCCATCCATTTGATGCGTTCATTGGTCCTTCAACCGTTTTTCCCATTTACCCATTTGCATATTGACGCTCGACAGACATAAATAAAACAAGTAAGAAGGCTTAAATCGATTCGATTCGATTCGATTCGATTCGACTATTAGATACTTTACAATCCTATAGAACTCTAACAATAATTTATACACACGTTCAAATAATTTAACCCTAACTTCTACAAGTACTCGCATACGTTAAAATACTGAAGTTTATTCTCAATTGATCAGATTTGTTTTTTGGAGCTTCTCATCTATATTTATGGCTTATTATAGAGTATATAAAATCATAATTAGTGTCAATGTGAATGCCTCGTTGCGACTTTGGCATTTTTAAGTCTATAAACCGACTGAACGCGCCATATTATTATATTTGCATATGGTGGAAAAGGCTGCGTGTTAACTCGAATTTTTCAGTTTAAATTTAAAGTAAAGCTTGGTAAATGCAATATTGAACATCGAATATGGAATAACATTTATTAACAATTTCATACATTTTCTCAAATGTATAAATATTTAATGCCAGTTTTTTTTAACGTTAATTATAAAAAGTAAAACTAAAACCTCAAATTTAACCCATTTATATTTTAAAATTATTTCACTTCCAAACGATTTTTTTCTGTACCAGATCTTTTGGTTAAACGAAAAACTTTAAAACATTTTTTCCATATCCAATTGGAATTTAAGCAATTTGCACGTGTATTTACCAATATCAGCCAGGTTTCATTAAAAATCACAATATAGGAATCAAAAGTTTTTTTTTTTTTTTTTTTTTATTATTTTTATTTAAGATATACGGGGTAGCAACAACCCCTTTATAACCTTTTTATCATTATTTCTGCCAACAAAGGCTCGCCTGCTAACCCAAGTGGGTTAACTTATGCATTATTACGAGTATTACAAAAAACAATTAACAATTAATAATTAACAATTAACAATAATTAACAATTAACAATATGATCACAATATTAGCACAAGTGAGTCTTCATCTACGACCTCTCCCTCTAGGGGTCCGGCTCATTAGGTCTTTCGGTTGGCGCCTCTTTAATCGTTGGTGGTTTCTGTTCCTGGTTAGCTCCATGGCTAACCTATTCCTGTGCTGCTCCAGTCTGTCGTTATACCTGCTGGAGTGGTTGTTTATTTGATCGAACACCGTCAGCAACTTAAGGTCCCGATGTATTATGCTATTTCTCACATACCATTCGCAGCCGGTGATCAATCTTGCGATTCGGTTTTGTGCAGCCTGCAGTCGCTTTATTTGACTGTCACTGGTCAGCCCCCAGATTTGGCATCCATATGTCCAAATTGGCGCAATTATTTGTTTGTAAATGACCACCTTGTTGGCCAGTGATAGTTTGCTGCGAGGGTTGACCAGCCAGTAGTGCTTAGCTACAGCAGCCTTAATTCGGTTTTTTAGAATCAAAAGTGAAACCTAAAAATAAATTTTTTTATTAATATTTACTTTTTTAAACTTGGATTGAATACGTGATTAAGCTTTTATTAACTGAAGTATTAGGTAATAAATTTAAGATTATAAATATAAAGGTTAATTTAACTCGGAAGTTATACATCATCAAAAGTGGCATTATGGGGCCCGCGGGGGTATAGTAGTGCGCGCAAAATAAGAGCTAGAGCTACGAAATTTGGAATCTAAATTTGGTATGTTCGTACGCTATACAAGTTTGTTTTAGATAATTAATTAGACCATATTAATTAGACCATTCCCAATGTATGTGTATGTATGAGTATGTGTGTGTATGGATGTATATGTAGGCAAAGGGGCTCTCGTAGTCGGGTACACTCAACTACAGATTTCTTACCTTTTAGTTTTGTTGTTGTTGTATACGCTCTCTCAGTTACTAGTTGTTGTTTGTGTGATTTATGTTCACATTTTCGGCTGCAGTATAAATTCAATAACAACTTATCTTCCGTTAGTTGTGCTTAATTTTTGTTTTTGCTTTATTATTGCTATCTGTTCTCCCTTTTTTTCTCTTTCGTGCGCAGTACACTATTTTGCTTGAGCTTATTGATTTTATAATCATGTTTCTCTGCTGTGCCAAAACTTGCAAATGCCTTTCTGACATCAAAGCTGATGCTATTGATTATGGGCTGTGTAACAACATTATACACATTAAGTGTGCCGGTTATACAGCCAGAATCAAAGACCTGATTCCTAATAAATCTGGTCTTGAGTGGTGTTGCGAGTCTTGTCGCGAACCTGAATAGAACTTTCAAAAGTTCATGAGGGAGACAAAGCGTGCTTTTGATACCCTAAGAGCGGCGTTTACCAAATTGCATGGGGATTTCAAGAATTTGGATGATAATTTTAATAACTTAAAATTATCGCCCCAATCGTCTGAGCCAACGATAAATTTATCATGTTCTTCTGGTTCAATAACTTTGCTTACCCCAATGCTATGTCTGTTATCACCAGCAGCTGTTGTAAATAATAATAATAATAATTCAGTGCAGTTGATGAGTTTTAGTTCCCCAATTCCTACAAATGTCAATAATATAGCGCATAATTTGACTGCTTCCGTTGCCAATAGCTTTACTATTTTTCCGCAAGGTTTACCTACTGTTAATCCACCTCATACGGTGAGATTACGTCCAGAGTAAACCTTCCGTTAAGCCTCTTTCTGTTGTTCCGCAAAAAAAACAAATTTTCGTATCCAGGATATCGCCGGATACATCGGTTGATGATGTAAACTCTTACATCCAATCTAACATAAAATTGTACGACTTGGAGTTTAAAAAACTAAATATTTCGGTGAAGAAATTTGACAATAATTATGTCAGGGAAATATCAACTTTTAGAATTATCGTTCCGGCTGATGTTTTCAACACACTCTGTTGCAAAACTTTTTGGCCCAATGATCTAATTATAAAAGAGTTTGTTCCCAAAATATGAAATCACCCTCCGATTGTGCTGCCACAAATTCCTAACGGCGTTTCAACTAATATCGCGCCAAAAAACAAACAACTTCCTTCCCTATTTCTTATCAAAATGTTAGAGGTCTGAAGTCAAAATTGTCTAAGCTTTAAGTAGACAGTTTTTCTTTTGACTCTAATATAATAATTTTCAACGAAACCTGGTTAAAGCCTGAAATAACAGACTAATATATACTTTATAGTAGATACACCTGCTTTCGTCGAGACCGTTCTCTTCGCCTAGGTGGTGGCGTACTTATTACTGTCCGTTGAAATCTTTCATCCGAGTTAGTATTCATAGATAGTCCGTCAAATATTGAATTTAGAGCAGTAAAAATTAATATTAATAATATTAATTTATACGTAAACTGTTCGTATATTCCTCCTAAGTCAGATACCGCAATTTATTCTGAACATTTGTCCCTTATCCGATCTATCACGTCCAAGTTATCCAGCAATGATTACTTGCTGGCTTTTGGAGATTTCAATCTGCCAAATGTACACTGGTCACATAATCCTACCTTGCCTAATGTTATGTCACCAGTGTTAGTTAATGAATTTATTGAATCACTATAAAACCTATCAACTTGTCAGGTTAATCCTGTTCGTAATTGTAATGAGCGTTTAATTGACCTGGTTTTTGCATCAGAATCATCTAATGTTACAGTAAAACAAACTTATCCTCTTGTTTTCCCGAAAGAGAGTTATCATCCAACACTAAATGTACAATTTGATTTGCCTGCGCCTAAAATATTGTCTTAAGATATCGGGGTGAAATCCAGATGTTTTAAAAAATGCAACTTTGAGAAACTAAATTCTCTACTTTGCGAGACTAACTGGTCTCAATTATTCTCTTGTTGTGATATTTATAAGGCCACGACGATCTTTTGTAATATTTTAAATATTCTTTTTGATAAATGCGTTCCTTTAGTGTCCCATAAGAGGACGAATATACCTCCATGGTTTTCTAAAGAGTTAGCAACGCTTAAAAATGTAAAATCGACGAGTAGAATCTCTAATTTCTCTCGCTATGTTATTGCAAGAAGAAATTTTGTATCATGTAACACGCGCTGTTACAATGCCTATTTATCTCGATGCCGTTAACAATTCCGGCAAAAGCCTAAACAATTCTTTAACTTTGTTAATTCAAAGCGTAAGGCATATGTTTTTCCAACTCGATTAGTTATGAAGGCATGACAGCAAACTGTGATCAGGCGGCAGCCGATTTATTTCCAAATTTCTTTCAATCTACGTACTTGCTTACTGGTTTGATTCGTGATAGTTACTTTCCGTACAGACTAAATACATCTAACTACATTTTTAATCCTGTTATCCTCGAAAGTTCGCTATTAAGTGAATTTAATATTATTAACCCAATTTATTTACCTGGGCCTGATGGAGTTCCAGCATGTGTACTCAAATACTTTGCTGGTTCTCTATAAATTATTTGAGTTGGCCGTTAAATCGTGTTCATTCCCGACCACTTGGAAGGAATCATATATAATTCCTCTTCATAAGAATGGTTCAAAATCGGATGTTAAGAACTTTAGGTGTATATCGAAATTATGCGCTATTCCTAAAATATTTGAGAAATTGATAACGTGTCAGCTTTAATACTTTTGTAGTTCGATTATATCACCAAGCCAACATAATTTTGTGAAATCATGTTGTACAACCACTTACTTGAATTTAGTTATTCTGTTATCAAATAATTTCAGAATAAAATGCAGACTGATGTTATTTACACGGATTTTAGTAAGACTTTTCGCATTAATAACCACAGCAATAGGTTAGCCAAAAGGCTGACTAGAAGTCGCCCAGGACGACGCCTAAAAAGACGTCGACCTCATAACCTCATAAGTCGAATGCCCAGAAGGAGGCAAATTTGATGTTTAATTATATTTAATAAGCTACACCTTAGTGGTTAGCCGGTGCGCCCAATTGGGTTTAATTTTTTGATAAAAAGGACACAAAGAGGTCTTAGGACCTCGGCTTCCTTAATAATAATAATAAAAAAAAAAAAAAAAAAAAAGTAAGCCTTTTGACTCCGTAAATCACACTCTCTTAATTAATAAGTTAAGTTTGATGGGATTTCCTCAAGACCTTCTTAACTGTATCGACGACTACCTTCGCTCGCGACTACAACGAGTTATTTTTAAATGATCTTTTTCTAAGTCCGTATATGTTTCATCTGGACTTCCCCAGGGCAATCATCTAGGTCCGTTACTTTTAAATCTTTTTATAAATGATCTTCCACAAGTTTTCTCCTATTCTAACATACTAATGTATGCCGATGATGTGAAGTTATATGTCACTTTTAATGACATTAAATATTCTCATTTATTGCAGTCTGAACTGAACCCGTTTTTTGTCTGTAATAAATTAAATTAACTTCATCTAAACTGCTCTAAATGTAAGGTCATATAATTTTTTCGAGCTACGCCTCTTACGTTCAATTACACTCTTGATCAGCTTACAGTAGACAGACTAGATAGTGTTATGGACTTAGGAATTCTACTTGACCACAAGTTTTAATGCCCATGTTGTATTTACTATAGGTAAGCCTACTCAAACTCTAGGATTCATCAAACGATGGTCCAAAGAATTTGACCACCCTTATATAACGAAAATACTTTATACTGCAATAGTCCGACCTATCTAGGAATACGGATCTTGTGTATGATCTCTACAATATTCGGTACACCAAGAAAGAATTGAGTCTGTGCAGAAGATGTTTCTACTCTTTACTCTTCGAGCTTTTAACTACACAAGTTGACTTTTACTAATCAATCTTCCATCCCTTACTAATCGCCGTATTATGGAGTTATGTTCCTAAATAAATTGCTCTTAGAACAAGTAGATTCTAGTGTTTTATTAAGTAATATTAATATTCGTGCTGCTTCTAGATTTTCGCGAAACTTTAACCCAATCTACCTTAACACCTGTAATACTAATAACTTATTGCATGAACCTTTCAGGGTACTCTGACTATAACAAGCTCTACAGAGTTATCAGTCATTGACTTAAGATATATTCCGATAACGTCTTTTTATTTTTCCGGATACCATATGTACAACGCGTCCTCCACCAGATTGTATGCACCTTCTGGCGGTTACGCATTGGATGAAAGCGACTTCTGTTACAGTGTCACATATATGTTTAGTGCATAGTTTTAATAACTTCATTTATTTTTAGACTCTATAATTTTTCCCATATTAGTATAGATACAAATAATCAACACATAATTAAAACGGTCATGATCCAAGCTATTCGATCGTAAATGCAGAAAAAATATAATTTAGAAAAGCTAAGTAAAATATAACGTTTTACTTAATATATTAAATATATTAAAGGTACAATAACACTACAAATACTGGGATTAGAAGCAATCCGAGTGAACTAACATTTAAGGTTTAATATTTATTTTAAATGAAAAACAGGAAGATGCGTGGAATTTACTAGTATAAATTGTATGTATATACTTTAAAGTTGACTGTGGGAACATGAGGGCGTCATTGAATTGGGGCGTGGTACTAACCGCATACAAAATTGATATCAATGAACTGCAAGAAAAGGGAAAAACAATAAAAGAAATAACAACAACAGCAGAAAACAAAAAACCAACAAAATGAAAAGCATCTGCAGTGGTACCAAAAACAATATCTGTGTGTGTGTGTGTGTGTGTGTTGCAAACATACTGAGCATGTCATATGAAACTGGGGCATCGCTCGAAGCAGAAAGATAAATGATATACCATGTTTGTGTGTATTGCAGCAAAAACTCATTAACTGTTCCTTAATGAGCACGGAAGTGACACCATTCTCTAAAGAGTATAAGAGAACCTATACAATTCCAGTATTTCATGTATTAGAATTTGAGTTGCTTTAGAACAAGAAAATAATTTAATACTTTCACTCCTGAATCCTCGATAGTATAGTGGTTAGTATCCCCGCCTGTCACGCGGGAGACCGGGGTTCAATTCCCCGTCGGGGAGACGGAATCTATATTTTATATTAGCATACAAACAACAAGTTATTTACTTAAAATATTATTATAAACAAATATACAGGTACTAGATAATCTAGTATCAAACACTTAACAAAAAACTATTACTTGCAGCTTAGATTGTGTATTAAATTATTAATAGTTTATTTTAAGCCTTCAAATAATATTTGATTGAATAAAGAAGAGCTGAAGAGGAACTCATCTACTTTATATTTTTACTCAATAATTACCTATTTAGAAAATTATCCAAATTAAAATTAATTTTATTAAAAAAAAGAATTTCCTAATCTAAGCCGTCAATATACTGTGCGCTAAAAATAACTGAAATTTATATCATGCATCATTAAGCGACATCTATTGAAAATTGGCAACGTTACCGTGCATTCTTAGTTTTCACACGTAATTCGGATGATATTTTTATAAAGTATGTCGTACTCAAGCTAATAATAGTACCAGATAGTCGTAAGGATTTAAATAACGCCGTACATCCGCGGTAACTGATCGGTGATGGGGTTTAATGGATTAAAAAAAGTACTTAATGCCTCCCCGACGGGGAATTGAACCCCGGTCTCCCGCGTGACAGGCGGGGATACTAACCACTATACTATCGAGGATTTTGCTGGCTGGGCACTTTAATGGATAATGTATTATGGGGTTTAAGAGATCGTTAGGCTTCATAAGAAGTTAAGTTCTAAAAATAATGTTCGCTTTGAAATTAATTGTCATTTTTCTTTTGCAAAAAGCTTAAAGTATTTTTCGTTATTTTTACATTTGCCGCTATGCTACGCTCGTTAAAAATAAAACACAGCTAATATATTTAAGCCAACTTTAGCTGTCTTAGGCGAATGACCAGAAAGTAAATGGCGCGTTATCAAAGCTACCACAGACAATACACACACAAATATACACAAAACAACAATGTGTAAACAATATAAAATGTTAGGTAAAAACAACAACGAAACATAACTAAATAGTCTCAGTTTCATTAAAAACAATGAAATCTGCTAAAAGCCAAGAGTTTAAATGAGTGTCTAACTACGCACAGTAAAAGGATAATAGAAGAGCAAACAAACACACAGTCACACTCAAACATATACAATAACCTCTGAAAACTCGAAGAACAAAAAAGGCAAAAGCGGCTGCAGTAATATATATACTCGGAAACAAAGTCCAAACACAATAAACAAAATGGCGCAAAAAGGGAACACACAAAGCAAAATAAGTAGATAGAAGAATGAATAAAAATAAACATAGCAGATCCCTTTTTGCACACAATGCACGAATTACGCTTCGTTCTTTACTTGTTCCTTTGGTTTATCTTATTTTTTTCTCTTTTATTTTATTTGTTTTTGTAATTTGTAGTACAAACATTACCAAGAACAATCAGCACAGAAACACCAGCAACAGCAGCAGCAACAATAACAAAACAATTGCATTTGCCAAGTTCAACCTTAGACCAAAGTCCCTATTCATAAGTTAGTTTATTAACAAAACTAATTAAACCTTGTATGTGTTATTTTAAGTAAACACACAATTAAATTATAATAATTAACGAATTTACTTACTATTGTTGATTATTGTTACTTACTAGATACAATTTGAGTTATTCAACCAGAAAATATTTACATAATATTTAATATTATTTATTAAAAAATAAATGTTATTCATTAAATAAAAGTGAATATTGATAATCGTCAGATTCAACATTAACGATTAACATAAAACTGCATTAACGTCAATCATATAACTTAGCCTTTATACTTTTAATTTTTGTACCTAAATACATAAATTTTGAAATACTTACGAAGGCTGTTAGCATTTACAAGTCAAACCAGAAGCAATATGATTCACACAGCCTAATCAGTCATGAAACCAAACAAAAGACAGATAAGCAGTTAAAAAATACATTCTCGTTTGATAAGCGGAAAGGAAAACTTTGAGCATTGGTTTTGCTAACTGGTTATATTTATTATGTCCAACAATAATACATGAAAAGCGTAAGCTTTTCAGACCATATGACAAGAGGGAAATGGGCGATAGGAGTGCAGTTACACTGTTACGTATTAACAAGCTTTGTCCTTGGTCCTGGAATTATTCCTGGATCTGCTGCTTTGCATTCAACCAGGAAGGTATCTACGGAAGGAAACAGCACGTGGTGGGCTCTTAAGTCGCATCTTACGACAAAGCCGAAAAGTGTGTCACTTGTGTCCCACTAAATCTGACCCTACTCTACGTTTTCCATTTCGCGTAACTTAGCCGCTAGATATTACCACACGAGGGAGAGCTGGCATGAAGGCCTCTTCTAGAAACTCATCTAGAGCTTGAATTCATTATGAGCAATTTTGCTACGCGACACAAGGATTAGATAATTGTTGCACATGTGTGGCTTATAGCTAGCCAATTGTTTTGCGAACTGAGTAGGATATCCATCAAGGCAGAATGGCCTCCCAATGCCAAGGCTCAGTACTTTCCGTTCAGCAAAAAAAAAAACACGGACAGACAAAGAAAACATGTTTTGCGTACTCTATGGTCAGTGCACAATGCGTACAAAACGGATCTCGTGTTTAAATCTATGTAAGTAGGACTTAAAGCACCCCTGTCTTGTCAATAGGTGCGTCAGGTAAAAGTCACTCCGGCCATGTTTTCTATCAACCCATATTTTTATTTTTGGGATGATACGACTCGTCCAGATGCCGCTGCCACTGCACCATCGTTAACTGCAAGTAGGTCAAGGGGGAACATTACCGTTAAGCGCTCAGGACGCCCAGTGCGCAGCTGCAGTATGAGCCTCTGCAATACCGTGCAAATGATTGGACGGCCATTGCAGGTGCCCATATTTTCGCATCGTCCAGCAAAATAGATCTTACCACGGAAGTGGTGCCATAATTCCAGCGACCGCTGCTTGGGCAGCGTTGTTCGCACCGTACTCAAGATGGACTTTATAGGACAGCCTGTGGTCCAACTTCACTTCTGGATATACCTGGATGGTAGCAGATTTCAGCCTTATGGAGGTTGCTTTAGTCTTGTGGGCAGCCAAGGTTAGCGAGCTGTCTTCGAGCGATGTCGCAACCTGCGTGATGCACGCGTTTGTACTATCGTCTACCTCCTGTAACTCCTTTGCCACTGCCACAATATCGTGTCACAAAGCTTGGTAGTGCGTCATACATGACGTTCCCGAGCATTGGTCCCAAAACAGATCCCTGTGAAAAACCTCCTGTAACTTGATAATGCATCCTACCGTTAGCGGTATCGTAGAGTAGTACTCTACCGAAAATGAGCTGCACACCAAGCTGGTTAGGTACTCAGTGATGTCTAGGCGCACGGACGATCATCTGCCAACTTCCCAAGTTGAAGGCGTTACGGACGTCCACAGCGGTGATGAGACAGTACTTCTTTTTCCCGCCTCTCCAACGGGTACCTTCGATAACCTAGATTGTCGGTAGTGCTTCCGCCTTTTTGGATTCCGAATTGCCAGTTCAAAATTCCTTCCCGTTCGGCAATTTCTGCTTCGACCCGGTTGCAAATGACGCACTGTAATAGCTTCCCGATTACATCCAACATACAGAGTGGTCTGTACGAAGATGTGCGCGTTATCCATGGCTTGGACTAGCATCCGCTCATCTAAGCTCGCTAGGGCCCAGCTGTTAAAGGTAGGCTGCCTGCTCGATTGTATGGTGATCGCCGTGCGTGTAAGTCTGGCTAACCATACAGTTTGCTCTCCTGGCTAGGATAGGGCTGGCAAATGTGAGACCCGTTTCTCTTTCCTAAAAGTGTGACTGTTACCCGCATCAGGGACACGTTTAACATGGCTAACGAATTCAGCAACATTCGACTCTTAAGGGTGGTCCGCGCACTTCCTCGCTCTACTGCCCAGGCATTAAAATCGCTCGCAATGAGCACTGGGGACCGTCCCATTACATCACTAATGATGTCGTCCACTAGTATCGAAATCTTCTACATAGAAGTACTGGGCGCTATGTAGCAGCTGCATACGTGGATGACGTCCACAGTGCTGCTTCTGCACTTGGGTTTTGTGCCCAGCTCCCGTCTTTCCGTGGCCTGTAGGGCTCAGATCACGTACAGTTTGCTGGAGGGAGTCTTCAGCCGTTTTGCAATGATTTAGGTTCAGTTGTATAAACCTAATTGTATTGCTTTGGATTCCACACACTCCCCAGCCAAAGCGCAAATTTCCTGTCGCGAGCAGCGTTTCGGTGACACTTGGCAAAAACCATACAGGCGATCTGCGTCCCTGTATATCCCATGCGAAACTTGAGGGCTGCTTCTACAGGAAAATCATCGTCCAGCTTTGTGGACACAGGACTCCCTCAGCAGTACTCTACACATCTCTAATCTCGATTGAGAACTAGTTTGTAATGGTTTTAACGGACGCACTTACGCCGAGTACTTCCTGTACTGAGGTACGAAGCTTAGAGGTCTCCTCATCCGAAGGTTTGCTTACCGGTAGTACGACCTATCCTGCTGCAGTACGTCGGACTCCGCACACGCTCTCTCTGTAGCGTTGTAGCTCCACATTGCATTTTATACCTTTTGCTAGGCTTGTGCTGTTTTAGGGATCCGGAGGAAACGCAACGCAATAGGCAATTCTGTTATACATTTGCATTGGCTTTTTTTACACTAACGCCGGGAAATCAGGACAGGCAACAAGAAGCAATGTGCCGTATGCTATACATATTTAATATAACCTCGAATCAGAACAGGTAAAAGATAAATATATAAAATAACATTAAATGCGGAAGAAAGTGAGGCCTAAAGGGACTTGAAATATACTATGAACCATCTATTTATGAACTGAGGTGCCTCCGTTTTCGGACCGACTTTGTTTAAGATTTTGAAATTAACTAAATGAAATGCACTTTTCAATTAAGATTAAAGCTAGTCCATCCTTTCGAATATTATGTTGGGCTATTGAACTCATAATTGTGTAATATCTAGACTATTCCATCTGCTACACACATTGAAGACTCTATAACGCTTATCGCATTATTGTAAGCGTTTTGTAATATCCAAGTTTTAATAGAAAGAAAAGATAGCGGTTAAGTAAACAATAACCTCAAGCATGTCAACTGATTAAAATATAAGACCCAAAAAGCTTTAGGTTATTCAACCGAAGGCTACACAATGGCAGCATCAACAGCAACAAAAAGAGCAACAACACCAAAAAGTTAACTTAATAACAGAAAAGTTAACAAGTTTTTGGTAGCAGACTAATAAAGAACATCAATATCGATGACAGCAAATGTCGGAGTGCTATGAGTACTATGAGTGCGATAAATAAAGGAAATGGGGTAAAAACCACATCGAAAACTATAAAAGAGAAGTATTCATAATTTATGAAATGCTATGAGCGGCAAGCAGTAGAAAGTACAAAAACGAATAGCAAAACACAAGAAACAAGAAATAGCTAAACAAGTCAGAGAGGCGCCACATGAGAAAGAGAAGCATTTATTTTGTAGACTATAAACGCCGCAATGCATGCTACAAATTTGCTTGTGCATATTACGACATGTGTATATATATATATATATATATATATATATATATATACAAATTTATATATGTGTTGTGCGTTTGTTTTTGTGTATAACGAAAAATAAAGACGAAGCAGAGGGTTAATCCCAAAGAAAACGGTAGAATGAAACACAGCTACAACTGTCGCGTAAACAAAGTTCCTCAACTTTTAATGTTACAAATATTTTTTGTTTTTTTTTTGTTCTCGTTGTAATGGGCGGTGCTTTGGCGTCAAGTGGGTGCCAAAGCTGCTCCGAGTGAAGCATACACTCTAAGGGTTGTTTTGCTTCGACTTAACCTTAATGAGCATCAAACTGTGCGCCATAAACCAGTTGATGCTTCCAAGCACAGCATTCCTTATACACTTGTTTGTTACGTTGGTAAAAAGTGCTGGCCTTTTTTTGGTTGGCAAAGTGGGAATGCTCGTGGATTGCGCTAGGGTTGTTGCTTCAGCAGCTTTTAGAAATGGGTGTGAGTATGGATGTGGATGAGGGTGTTGGTGTGGGTGTTGGGTTAGGGAATGGATATAGCATTTCTAACTTTACAATTTAGCAAGCCTAATGATAAACAAACACAATGATTTCAAAATAAATGAGTGGCATAAGCTCTGCTTTGGGTAAGTGGAGTCATTTGTTTATGGGACCGCAAACTCCAGGGTTGCTTTATTCTGCATATCATACCATTTGTCTGGCGTACAGTATATCAATTCCTCTCATTCTCTTCTTCTATATTCTATGTATTCTGTTTCAAATAATTTCAGTTTTATTTTTTTCGTACTTTAATTATTCGCTTAATACTTAATATACCGTTTAAGTACCTCTCAAGAGATCGGAGAGCTGTACTCTGAAATGGTTTTTAAGGTGTTAAATAAATTAATCTAACGAAAGGTTATTTACGTGTAAAAATCAGCTAAAATTAAGAACCAGATTTCAACTAAGATTTATGCATTGATTATAGTAGCTATACTATTTTAGCTTTTATATATTTTATGTAACCAAACTCTAATACGTCTTTAGTTGGATTTGGCTGCAATCCCGCAAATCGGCTTTCGATAATGCCATACCCAAACAGCCAGCATATAAAGGGATCTACATTAATATGCTAGATGATTTTTATTTACTCTTAAAAATATACTTTTAACTTTAAAATAGCGCATTCTATTTAAATTGTATGCATAAATTGTCATAAACATTGATGAGTGTATCAATTTGGAAATATGCATTGCTTTTTGAGGTCTTGCCAAACAAGAGACCCAAATCTTAAAAGCCATTTTCATGGCATAAGCTATAAAACATTGACCATTAGTTGGTAACCCAAATGAATCCATTTTATGCTCGCCAAGACATTAACTTTTAATTTGATCATTTGTAAGCAAAACGCAGGCCAGCATAGATCCAGATAGAGGTACTAAGGATATAAATACGGATGCGTATATAAACAGCTGCAGTAAAGAGTATTTGGATTCTTGGCTAAAGTTGGTCCGGTGGTGAGTGCAATTTTTTTTAGGAAACAGACTGCCGCAACTTTAAATGGCAAGTGGGAAGTGGGAAGTGGGAAGTCACAATGGAATTACTGGAAATGGTGGCATTGGATAGCGGGCGAATGTCGCACAGAAAGTGGAACAGATTTTCACCAAAAGCCAACAGCTGATAATTGTGGTGCGCCAATAAAAAGCAAATTAAGCTAATTGCAAAATTTGCAAAATCCCAGAAAACGACCAAGTACTAAGCAAGAAAGCAGAAGCAAAGAAAACAAAAAAAAAATGAAACTCACAAGGACCATAAGCCAAAGAAAGCAGCATAATAAAAGTAGGGATCTAAAAAGTTGGGGTAACGAAGTGCCGTTGTATCTGATACTGTGCTTCTAGACCAACCATGAGTCGGTAATTATCCAGCACAAAAGACATGTTGCCAAAGTTGGATCCGCGCTCCGACCTACGACCTCTACCCCTGCCTTTGGCTGCTTCGTGCTACACTGCGGTACTCTGGACCATTGGCAGCTGTTATGCCTTGATTATTTCTTTACCCATTTTGCCCATGTTGCCCTTGTTGGCCAAGTTGGGTGCACTTTTTTATCGTCGTCAAAGTGAAATGTAATTAGAGCCAAAAATGATAACACAAATATAGCCTTGCCCAGGAGAATGCGTCTTGGACTTTTGCCATAGAGGCTGTCAAATTCTTAAACTGTTCATTTAGGTTGTAAGCAAATGCTTAGCTGCTAAGTTGGGTTTAGTTAAAAGACCTTTTGGGCGAAACTAGGTCAACAATATGGCAATAATTAGCCTAATTAATAATTAGTTATTTAATATAATAATTCAATAGAATACTCACACATCACTTGGGTAATAAATTATATTACATATGAGTTGCAAATTGGTACCAAATGGGGTTAAGGTAAAAGCAAGATAAACCAATCGAGGTTAGGCTAATTGAGGTGAAAATATATTTTATTTCTATGTTGTATTTAATGATATATAAATATATATATAAGGGTTAAAACATTATCTATTTAAAAGAAAAAACATTTTTTATTTGTTGAAGTATTGTTGACATATGGCAAAGGGACGATAACTGAAATACGAATTTAGTTTAATTAACTAATAATTAATCAGAATTTGCAGTACAATCAAACTTTTAATTATAGTTGAGTAGGTTGTCACTGGACAAATGAGATTACGGGTTGCTCTAATGAAAAAGAAAGAAATAGGAGCAAGTGAAAAGTATTAGAAATAAAGAATTTAAAGCGAATATAAGAAAATATAATGCTTGAGTTTGTTTGTTCTGGAAGTCGTATGTCATTAAACGATATACCACTGAACCAAAATGTCCGCAAAGATATTACATTTACAGTTAACTAATTAAAGAATTACATAAGAATGTCACTCGTCGAATACCTATGATTCCGTATTATATAATATTTTAATATAGGATTCCCTATTCAATTTGAAACTGTAATCACAAACAACGCCAAGAATCCAGTCTAATCTTTTAATTTCTTTTGGATTTAAGAATATTTCAAAAGAACAACTTGAATACCTGTTATATATACGCAGATAATGGAAGAATAATATATATAGTATATGGTTGTAGAATATCGCTTTAACTGTAACACTCATAAGTGCAATATTAAATCTTAACTTTAAACCGTTAAAGAAAAGCATAAATTAAGCGCTCGCTCCCTTAGGCAAATTTGTGACTGAAATGAAGTAATTTACCGTACATTGAGCTCCCCTTTGTTTGGAGTAACCCATTTGAAATGGCGCCTGCATGTGTATGTATGTGTGTGTGTGTATGTTCATATGTGCAAGTATTTGTTTCTAAACGAGCCATTTAAATAACGACTTTATACTAGCACAAGCACGAGCACAGACACAGAAAAAGACGCAGGTAATAATTAAAGTCGTACAGTTAAATTGTATTCAAAGCCCTGTAGACTGTAGACTGTAGAATTCAGCCTGTTGTAGAGGGGTTAAATAACAAAAGCCTGTCAAAAAAATATGTTTACATAATATATTTAAAATGTAGAAAAGCTACTAACACCACCATGCCCAAAATATTCTGGGCAACGTTTTGGTTTGTTTCTGGTTTCTATTTTCTGATTCCTCGACGTTGCGGCATGTGGCATGTGGTATGTACTAAAGTTACGCGTGCTTAAACACTCGCCTGACTGGAAAATGAGTATAATTTATGTATTAGCGTGTGTTTGCACTACTCTATGTATATATATATATATATATATATGTGTGTGTGTGTGTCTGATGCATAATAAAACATGCAAAATTATGCAAATTGCCACAGCCAACGCGATGAACTTCGTTGCGCCTTTCTATTCGTCAGTTTCTAAAGGCTTTTCCGCTTATATTGTTTTTGTTATTCCTTTGATTCTTTTATATTCATCATTATCGTTGTTATTATGAAAATCGATGAAAACGCTTTAAAAGTTTATCGAACATACACCTAGACAGAACTGGTCAAATATTTTCTTAGAATTAACCTCTGAACAGTGTTGGTTAGCCAAACTGCAGATGGTGCGAATGCTATGTAGATCGTTCTCCTTGCTGGTCCTGTGCATAATTTTTGCACGCTAGATTGTCATTTAAAATGAGTTAAGCGCTATAATTGCTGCAGTGCGGACAAGTTGGCACAAGTTGGCAGTGGCAACAGTTAGTGTGTTCTACGGGTTGATGGTGTTGGTGGGCGGGCTGCAATGTGGCGGGTATTGTTTCCTGGTCCTTTTAATTGTCGCCAGGTAATGAGCATACAATAAAAGCAAACGGCGCTGCACGAAACAATAGCGACAAGTAAAAAACAACAGAAAGAAAGAAAAACCAATTAGATGCAAGCTGCAAGCTAACTAAGGACAGGCGGGACAGCAACAGAAACATATAGAGAATGTAAGAAACGAAGTGAATGAGTAAAATGGAGAGCGCATAATATAATATATACATTTTGTGTGTTTTTTCGATGCTGTGACAGCAGACACCGACAGCCAGGAATTGAATTGGGGAAAAATCTGAGGGAAAAAACAGGGTTGCAGTTGTAATTTGGGCCCTGTTTACTGTGCCCCTAGTTGGTTGGCCACGGAGACCAGGAACAAGGACAATGGCAATTCTGGCCGCGTTGAAAATTGTATATTCATTCTTAATTACCTGCGAATCATAAATTTTAGATTATCCTTTAACCTCAACGCTTTATATTTGGACCCTTGTAAAAAATAACCTTGTTGGCCATGAAGAGCATTGCTAACTCTTTAAGTAAATTTGTAAATTATATAAATATTCATTAATTATAACTAACTTGATCTTTAAAAATAAATCCGTAAGTCTTAATTCGGATTTTTTTTAATTAAAAATAGAAAAGTTATTTCCACAAAAATTTATTCGTTTCCGGACTTTACGAGCTTTGTGGAATCGACTCCGCCTTTTAATATTCTGTAACTTATTCCGATTTGTTCAATTTGCATTAAAAGAAAGTTTAATGACAAAACTTTAAGCCGTAAGTATAGCTTCAAGCAGTGACTTACCACAACTGCAGCACACCGCACTGCCTCGTCCTTGCCATCATCTCTTCTCTGTCGCATGTTTAGCAAATGTTTTTATTGGCCGTTAGCTTCACCTGGCCCACGCTGATTTCCGCGTCCAGTATGCCAGGTCTCACTACTCGGCTGCCTTGTACGCCCATGATAGAAAATTAGCATTCGTTATTTATCACCACCACGAAATGGAAAATTCTATGCGTGAACATTCTATAGAAGGGACGCAAATACGCCAATTTAGAGACTGTGGGGTGGGTTGTAAAAGCGCTTTTACTTTTCACTCACCGCGTGACTTTTACAGCCTCTTAATTTAAAACAGTCACTCGCCCGTTAAGGGGCAGATTCGGGCACATTATGTGCAAGGCGCACAGAGCAGTGAATGGCCAAATTAATTTGCAGCAGACGAAATTTTAAATGTGGCAGCCACAGCCGTTAATTTTTTTGCTCCTGTAATTTAACTAATCATTTTTGTTGTTTTCTTTTTGCACTGCAGTTTCATTTTTAGTTATATTCCCGTTCAAAACATTTTTTACTTTTTTGTCATAAAATACACCTCAGATCAATTCGTCACTTATACTGTATTATTACATTATTTACATGTAATTATTACATGCATTTAATTCATGAAAGCTTTTATAATAAAAAAAAAATTAAAACAGTTATGTATAAATTGTTGGAGATTTTATGGTATTCATGTGCAGAATATTTACAATTATGTCTAACCATAGACCATACACAAAACCGGTAATCTAGGCTTTGTTCTTAATTATTAACTATATATGTAAATAATATTTACCTATCACTTTCAAACGAAATATAAGATACCTAGACCATATAGAACGAAATAAACTAACAATAAATATAAATAGTTGTGTTCAATCTTACAACCATCTATACTAACGTCGTAATCATATAGTATATATTTAGTTAAGGATGAAATCGTCAAAACCTTTTATTTCCCATGGAAACGGGAACAGAATAAGAAGTGCTTGGAAATTATAAATAATTTGAAAAAGTCAGCTACAAGATCCTCGATGGTATAGTGGTTAGTATCCCCGCCTGTCACGCGGGAGACCGGGGTTCAATTCCCCGTCGGGGAGGTTCGTGCGTATTTTTTTTTATAATTATAGGTTGCTATAGGCGATTTTAAAGACAATAAAAATCAAAATGTATACATACATACATATATAATAGTATACAATTATATTCTAGTTATTAGAAATTTTTCAAATTAAAATATTTGTGTATTTTATTCATTACTATACACAACGATAGTAAATTCCTTTTGTCACAAAAGTATTGTACCGAAGAATAAAGGTATTATAAATAAAATATCATTGATTATTTCCTAATATTGACAGAATTGAGAACAAAAAACAAGCTTTACCTCCCCGACGGGGAATTGAACCCCGGTCTCCCGCGTGACAGGCGGGGATACTAACCACTATACTATCGAGGATGTTGAATTCTTGCGCCGAAAATAGAAAGTTTCTCTAGTCTTTTCATTGTGTTTCCTAAGTTTGTGTAAACAAATGAAATAAGAATATTATCTTATATTTGAATTGTGTACGCAATGTTGATAAATTAAAAAGATTATTTGTTGTCGAAGTTTTCCATCTTACAATTTCATTCAACTGTTAACATGGTGTGAGTAATTGTGAACTTTTATGGGCAAGGTTTGCTTATATTTCCTTTAGGGGTAATTGCATGACGACTGTTTTGTTTTAAACAAAATAAAGTTTTTTTAAGAAAATGTATTTTCAGTTGATGCTTATGGTACATTTGTATATTTTTTTAAATTTCTTTAACATTGGTTGCGGATGAAACGTTGTTTGGCATTTGGTCTGCTCTACAGTTGATTTCGAAGCCTTAGATAAATCGCTTGCAGGCCCAGGCACCGCACAAAGCCAACAAACAATCGATTTTGTCATTGAGCCCAGCGGCTGGCAATGAGCTTCATTGGAGATTGGCTAGGTAGGTGCGGGGCGAGTGGCAAAGCCATTTCCGGCCAGACAATAAACGGACGACATTGCCAGCGTGCTTGGCATTTCCGGTCTCGCGATCCAGTGGTTGTTGTTGTTGTTGTTGAGGTTGCTACTGCTGCTGTTGCTGTTGCTCCACAATCTTTGTTGTTGTTTTCTTTTTTTCTTTTACAAATTTATCTTGCTTCTGAAATTGTAGTTTGACAATGCCAAAGTCAGACTGGCGAGCAGTCGGCAAGTTAAAGTTGAGGCAAAAAAAAACTCATATATCTTATGTACATTTCGAGGACGAGACTGCAACATAGAATCACTCACTCTCGCTCTCTCCCTCTCTTGTTTTCTTGATTTCTGTTCGTTTCTCTTTGGCTGCTGGGCTATTCAGAGTACCCTGAGATATGTCAAAAGTTTGGTTGCTTTTCTAATGTCGTTCAACTTAATTAAATTTGCTTGAAAAAATCACATTTTCATTTTAGTCTTAAAATACACTGTGTATATATGTAATAAAGGAAAAAGCCCCAAAAAGAAAAAAATTGATTAAAACTTTATTGTTAACATTCGCTCAGCTTTATTCTCTCGGTATTGCTTTTTTTTTTTTATTTATATGTAGTTGTATATGTAAATACTTTAACACTTAGGTTATGTAAATTGAAAGATTAAAATGACCTTTACCGACAGACACAGAAATGGGCAGTAAACGTTTATTGCATGTGAAATGTTCACAACATTTCGACTAATAAAGTTCTGTATTATTATCTCCTAATAATTGATATTTATATGCGTAATATTTGGGGACTTTTTACGTGCTTTACAATTATTAGCTACTATGATGAGTCATAACATAAATGAGAAAACAATTTATGAGCTAAATAAATATGTGGAACAAGTAGTAAATAAAATATGTAATGTTTAATTTTATTTATATCTGCTTTTCTTACAGACAATGAATTATATTCAGGCACTGTAGCGGATTTCAGTGGAAGTGATCCGATTATTTATCGAGAGCCCCTCCAGACGGAACAATATGATAGTCTGAGTCTTAATGGTAAGTTATATATACATATATATAATATAAACAAACAGGCAACGCATTGAAATTAAATCCAAGCACTTTTGATCATTTTGTATATCAAATGTCTTATGATTTTTGCTGCTGTGCAGTTCCTCTATATGTAGCATATAGGTTAAAGCTTTCTGCCAATTGAATAGGATTTGTATTAAGTCTGATTGTATTTGTGTTTGCATTTCTCACTGCTCTTGACGTCTGTCATTGTGCCGTTACCGGGATTTCGTTGTCATTTTGCGTCTGGCCTTTTGCATATTTAAAGTGCCTACTGCATCGATTTTCGTATGGCAGACTGTATACACATGACAGCTCAGCCTGGCCAATTCAATCTTATTTGTATCCTTGTGGTGCGTTATGCGCCTCTGATGAATATTTTATATAGTCAGATTAGCGAAATTTATAGTACATCGACTACAAGAAATTTTATCTAAAACATCATATATATCACGCTTTTAATTCTTAACGATTAATAGAACTATATTCATTTACTTTTGAATTGGGTTTTATTTTAGTACAATGGAAACAGAAGCCAATAATAATATTAGCGAAATCATTTAATAAACTTCATCGTTTCAATTGTATGGATTTGGAGTTCAATGCGTTCGACTCTATAATTATTATAGCACCCAAACTATAAATAAAATTTATGACTTAACCGAACTTAAATCTTATATTTAATAGCACCAAATTTTGTGAGCTCATTTACCCAAGGAGATTTTGTTTATTTCTTCTTTCGGGAGACGGCTGTGGAGTTCATCAATTGTGGCAAAGTAAGTAATAGCTTAAAATAAATATGTTTATATTATACTTCAGGTAGAATATGCCAGTGGAATGAAAAACCAATTTGTATTCGACTATACAACAAATGCACGTATTCAAAACTGTATAAAATGGAAGGGATTGTGGAGGACCCGCAGTTTACAGCTACCATTTTGGATTGACGTTGAATTGGAATTAGGTTTGGCACATGGTACCAGGGTTGCCAGAAAAATACGATTTCAGCTATTTCAGCGTAGAAAAGAAGCACAGACTTATATGGTGGATAAAAAAAAAAAAATTTAAGCGATTTCGTTTAGGGAGGAAAAAATCTGTTTGACAACTAAAAAGAAAAAGTAAAGCTTTTTCGTCTTCGAAGTGACTGAATTCAGCTATCTTTCCTTTTCAAAATCTGGCAGCCTTGTTTGGTACACAGCCAAATACAGTTATCGGTTTTGGATTTGCCAACTATTTGTTTATGAGAGGCATTTGTTTTGTTACGTTTTCTATTGTGATACGACCACATCAATGAATTCATGTCGAGCTCCATCGAATGGTTTGCAATTTCGTTCTCCCGCCAGTATGTCCCGAGTCCCGCATAAATTAATATTTCTCCTTCGTGCTATTTCAGGCAATTTATTCGCGCGTCGCACGCGTCTGCAAATGGGATAAGGGCGGCCCGCATCGTTTCCGTAATCGGTGGACCTCATTCCTGAAGTCTCGCCTGAATTGTTCCATACCAGGCGATTATCCGTTCTACTTTAATGAGATACGTAAGTAGTTCCTTAAGTTTTTCCTGATTTGCTACTTTTCAATTTTGTATGTATATATTTTGACCACAGAATCGGCTAGCAATCTTGTCGAAGGACAGTATGGTTCCATGAGCTCTAAATTGATTTATGGCGTTTTTAATACGCCAACAAATTCAATTCCCGGGTCAGCGGTTTGTGCTTTTGCCTTGCAGGTGAGTGAACAATTACGAATCTCCTTCTCGGCGGGTATACAACTAAACTTAACTTATGTGTAAATGTTGTTTTCTCTTCCTTGTTTCCTTTCTTTTTTGTTATCCACAGGACATTGCCGACACATTCGAGGGACAGTTTAAGGAACAAAGCGGCTTAAACTCTAACTGGTTGCCAGTAAATAATGTCAAGGTGCGTACCCCATTTACCATGTACCATATACCATAAGTGTACCTATATACTGTATAATATTTGAATTTGTATGTGTGTGGTTTGCAAAATTCTTACCATCACGACACGAATGAGGCAGAATACTTGAATGCAGCTGTTCCACAATTTATTACCACACCAATTTGTCCAGCCTTGGCGAAAGAAAGTACTTATCCGTGCCAAAAATTTGCATTTGAATTACGAATGCTTTGCCAAATGCTGCACAGATGAGTGCACATATTGCCATTGATTTGATTTTGGCTAAGAGCACCAACCACTACCATTTTCAGTTCAAACAGGGTTAAACGTTGGAAACTTACATTTCAAATTGAAAATTCAAAATTGTCTCTTCTCCCTAAGTCTTTCATATAAATGTAAATATAAATTTTGAAATGGATTTGCAAAATGTTAAATTCAGTCACAATATCATCCCAGGTATTTCATCTTTATTATATTTTATTCTTTATAAGATAAAGCAATATCCTTATCATTTACAATATCTTGGACTAAAGTAAAGTCTTTAAATAACGCAAAGCTGCTCAGCCATATGATTATGTTAGCTTGTCTAACAAACACTCAAAATTACTCAACAGAAACTTATGTGGAATCATCAAATTATACTTTAAAAAACAGAACAGAAATAACGCTCCATTGCTCCTGAGGCAAGCGCCTTATATAAAATGCTCGTATGAACTCTGACTTTATAGTTAAAACACACACACAGTACAGATGTCAGCCAAGTTGAGCGTGTATTTTCCGCTGGCGATTCATAAACCAAATCATTGCCGGAACAAAAGTATCAGACACACACACACACGCACACACAGAAACATTTAGATACACAAAGAATAAGTATAACCACAGAGAGGACACTCTCCGGTAATGCTTTGTCCGGCTGCACTTGCTTGTGCTTTGCTATTTCCGGTACGTTATGTACGTATATTTGTTGCGAGAAACCAGCAAATGCAATTTATAGTGTATGTCAAAAAGATACAAACAGAGAAATAGACAGAATGAGAGAGAGAGTGGGATAGCAAAAGCAAAACTCATAAATATAACCACATTGCAGTCAAATGCTGTATATTAATATTAATTTTCTGTCTCTTTTATCTGTATATAGGTGCCCGAACCGCGTCCAGGCGCCTGTCATAATGATTCACGAACGCTTCCGGATCCCACATTAAATTTCATCAAAACACATTCGCTAATGGACGAGAATGTTCCGGCATTTTTTGGTCAGCCGATTCTGGTGCGGACGAGTACAATGTAAGTACATAGAGGGACTCGTTTCTCATTTCCCACCTTCCTGGTTCCTTCCCACTTAACATTTAGATGCTTACTCTTATTTCCTGCTATTGCTGTCTACCAAATTCGTAAAGTATCTCGAAATAATGTTAAGGCAATGTACATATTATAGCACGCAAGTCAATGCAGATAGCCCACCATTATGAAAGTAGGGGCGTTCCTACGGTTACCAATTTGAAACAAACCAGTAGTCGAGTGTACCCGACTTCGACAACCCCTTGGCCTACATACAGACAACGTTTTACACATACATTAAACTGTTGCGCGCGCCTTTTAGCTCCCCCGCGCACTATATCGTGCTAGTTAATGTTGTATAACTCATAGCAAATCTAGTTTTCAAATCTGGTTGCCCTATCTCTTATAGTCTCTGATAAATAGTCGTTCACACAGAGGGACACACAGACAGACGGACAGTAATAGATCGACTCATCTTGTTGTTCTGATCAAGAATATATATATTTTATTGGTTGCTCTAGCTCTTATAGTCTCTCAGAAACAGGCGTTCATACGGACGGACGGACCAGATGGACAGACGGATGGACAGACAGACGGACATGGCTAGATCAACTCGTCTTGTCGTTCTGATCAAGAATATATATACTTTATGGGGTCTCCGATAATTATTTCTATGTGTTACATACTTTTCGACGTTGCACATTTCCAATAGCTCCTCTTTGCTTCTTTTTTACAAAAAGGCAAAGAGGCTAAAAAGAATCCATTTAAATATGTTCCTATTAAGGAATTTACCAGCAAAACAATTGTTACACAACAAACTATATACACACTGAGACATAAACACAAACACATACATACGGGCATAGACAGACATGACTACCCACTCTTATTTTTGCCACAATTTGAGGTTTTTAAAGCAAGGACAATCTGCAAATAGCCATATGGAAATTGGCTGTACTGTTTTTGGGCAAAAACGTAGTACAAACGTACGAAGTATCATACAACTTGCATGTGGTTACTTACTACTAGCAAGCACAACAGGCTGGGGTCTACAGCTGGTTCAACTCTGCTGGGTTGCTCTGCATGCTCATAAATTATTTTCAAGAGCCTCTCAGACATGTGGAAATTTAAAAATTCAATTTGGTAACTTTTCCATATAATTGAGCCACAATTACGCTCTGTGCAGCTGGATAGGGTAGGGGCTACCGTAAACTTTAAAGAGTAAATCATAAGAGAGCCAGTGAGCATATCGACACGAAGGAGTATACTGAATGGGTTGTAGAAAGAGGTGGGGTACTATTGCTGTTGTTGCTGATGTTACTGCTGATGTTGCTGCATTCAAGCGATAGCTTAAACCAAACGAACCGAGCCAGCCAGAAGAAGATGCATGAATGCGCCGAGGCAACCCGTAACGAAAATATGTATGCACAACTGAATAAATTAGAATGAAATATGGAACACGTAGGAGAGGAGTTATAACGGTGACTGTACTTGTTCCCGCTTTCCTTTCTGTTTCCAGTTAACCGTCCATGTACCCACACAGAGCCGCTGTACCTGCACAACCACTGCCACACACTAACACACTCATACATGACCATGCAAAAACAAATGTAACACGCGGCAAAAACGAAATGTTTTGCAAGGATGTTGGTTAACGCAATAAGGTTCTAGCTCCAAGTTTAATTTGGTCAGATTCTTTTACATTCAAATTCAAGTTCAACTCACCAAATGGAAATTAAAATTAGAAAACACTAAAAACATAAATTTTATCTTAATTCTAAAAAAAATTATTCCCTAAATTGGTAAAATTTATATAGCCATTCTTTAGATTATTAAGTTCAGTTATCTGACAACTACAGCTCTAATTCTTAGATACAGTCACATTCAGTTTAAATTATAATTTAACTTACAGTTAAATTTATCAGTAGCAAATGTTACACATGATGTTAGATCCACAGGATCAATATCCAATATATATTATATTATATTGTTAATAGGAGCTTTGTCTTTGGTATAAATAATAATAAATAAAACAACAAAACTAAAGAGTAGAGAGAAATTAAATGTTGTCTCTGCTTGTGGAGTTATTGATCTAAATCAAATCAAAAATGCAAAAAATTGATGGGATTTTGAAAGATCATAAAATTATTATAATTTTATGTGACAAAAATAAAACGTTATGGCGCTTTTACTGCCACCATCAGTACCAGTTCCGGCAGCCATTTTGTGTGTACGACTATGTGTATGTGTATGTGTGAGTTTAAATAAATCACAAAAACCAACTATGAGTAGCCATGAGAAATAACTGAGACGCCATACACCGTTGAGACAGAGCACTAGAGGTTTCTCATTTGCATGTATATATGTATGTTTATATGTATGTGGAAAGAAGAAAGGGCTTGAATTGGTTATTCAGTGAATAGAGATGCCACCGCATAATTTTCCACAAAGTTTCTTATAGCTTCAAAGTTTTAACATCTCGGTAAAAGTTAAATGCTTCAAGCTTCAAGTCGCTGGGGCTACCGGCTTCTTAACAAATTGTTTCCTGGTCGACCCGGAAGTTTCCATACTCAACAGATTTCTGGCAGCTGGTTGACCATATCCTGACTGTCCTTTTTCGTTGTCAGTGCCGTTGCCTGTTCTAATGTCTGTGCCAAGGTGCTACCCATAATTCTTTTGTGTGCGCTTATCTTGTTGACCAATTTTTTAAACCTTTGCTATTTTTTACTTTCAAAGCCTTTATCATACATGTTCTGCTCTCTTGCCTTTCGCCATTTACTCTTGGCACCTCAGTAATTTCATTTCATATAGCATAGAGTTGATGACCCTCATCGTTGCTGCTGTTATTGTCCTCGTCAGTGTCATCGCCGCCGGTTTAACTTGGCGAAACGAAACAAAAGTTGGCTAAAATTGTGCAACTTTCTATTGCCAGCTGTTTGGAGTGAACCCAAATCTTTATGCCTTAAAAAATGTCTCTTTTTATTTTTCCTTTATTTTTGTTTTCATTTATTTGTTATTCTTCTTATTTATATCAGTTTTCTTGTATTTTGTTGTTGGCTTTGTTTTAACGCTGGCGTAGTAGCCTTTGCCAGTTTGTAATTTTCAGCCAACAAAGTTTTTAACACTTCTTCCATTAGATTTATTTTTATTTTTTATTTTTATATTTTTTGCGTCAGCTTATTATTTAAATGCTTTAAATATTTTATTGAGAGTTGCTTTTAATATTTATCTTTTTGTTTTTGTTTTAAATTTCAATTTAAATGACAAATTAAAATATAAATTACATATTGAAACAATTATATATCTGAGTAAGAGATACTTTATGTATTTTATCCTTTCTCAATATAAAAACTTTAATATCATATGTAGGCACAAAATAAAATCCGATGTAAGCAATATAACTGAAACTCAGAGATATGAGATTTGTTAATTAATAATAAAGCAATGTACAATGCTCAATGCAGAATGCAAAGTGCATATTGCCGAGAAAAGGGTTTAGGCAGGACCTATTTGCTCTTGCGGCTAGTGGCCATCCTGCTGCTGTTGGTGTTGTTTCTTTAAAAAGCATTTGCATTTAAATCGAGGCAGGAACTTACAAAAACAGTTGCACAAAAAAACCAACATGATTGCAACAATAGACAAGGCAACCAAGCGTCCAGCCACAAATGTTACCTGCAACAAGGACAAGAGCAGCAACAAACAACGCTAACGTTCAACATTTTTGTGGTTAAATCAAAGAGAAATTTCCATTTTTATTTTATGTATTTTTTGTTTATTCATTCAAAATAAGTTTATATATATATATACATATATACGCAAATAAAAGCAATTGTTGCTGGTGAAGTAAGAGTTGCTGTTGCTGTTGCTGTTCTATAATGCTGGCCTCGCAGTTGTTGCTACCGCTGTTGTGGTTTTTTGTCATTTTGTTTGTTACCATTACTACTGCATCAGCAGCAGTAGTAACTGCGACCCTATGTACAGTTGTCCTGCTTTCACGTTTGTCCATTATTAACAAGCAAGAACCTACAGCTAACAGCCAACAACCATCTGCCCAATCAAAATGCTCTCGTGTCCTGTTGTTGTGTCATTATGTGGGCGACGCCATCATTGACATTTTACTAATGGTGTTCCATTAGACACTTCGAATAGCTTAATGAATCCGCTGAATCCAAATAAATAAATACAAATTCGATTTGCTATCATTAAAAGTCCTTGAACTTTAGTCAAATTGTGCCTTAAGAAACAGAATCCTCGTTTTGTAAACGTATTTGATATTTTTTTTATTCTCTCGTTTATTGCAGCTATCGCTTTACTCAAATAGCTGTGGATGCACAGATCAAAACACCTGGAGGAAAGACTTATGATGTAATTTTTGTTGGCACAGGTGAGTTCTGTTTACCATTAGTCAGAATTGCAAATGCAAAGTATAGGTCCTAAGACATTTTATTCTTTTTATTATCCGGCTTATTATAATAATGTCTAAAAGCAATGTTGTTTGTCCTTAAGTGGTTATAATAAACGTATCTTACATCTGTTTATAGATCATGGTAAAATTATAAAATCAGTAAATGCTGAATCTGCGGACTCGGCGGAAAAGGTTACTTCAGTAGTAATTGAGGAAATAGACGTACTGCCCAAAATTGAACCCATACGCAATTTGGAAATTGTACGAACCATGCAATATGGTAGGTTTAAACTTATTTGTATATGAATTTTAATATGAGAATGTGAGAAGCAGTCAGTTTAATTAAGACTCAATTAAAAAATCATGTAACAAACTCACATTGTATGCAAAATTTTTCGCAGATCAACCAAAAGATGGCAGCTATGACGATGGCAAATTAATCATTGTCACAGATAGTCAAGTGATAGCTATACAACTGCATCGATGTCATAACGACAAAATCACCAGTTGCAGGTAAGATATTTGTAGTGCAGTGTACCCGACTACGAGAGTCCCTTTGCCTACAGGCACAGTTGTACACACACATTCGCATACATACAAACAGTTCTACACACTCTTAAAGCCGTTTCGAGCGCTTTTTAACCCCTCGCGCTCCATACCGCGATACTTAATATTGTATAACTTCCGTGTTTTTTGCTCGATCTTAATGAGATTTATAACATAGATCAAGAATGGTCTAATTATTATATATGCCAAAGAAATTCGATCGAAGGAAATTCAAGAAAACAAATTCGTATAGCGTACGAACATAACGAATCTAGATTCCAAGTTTGGTTGGTCTAGCTCTTATAATCTCTGAGAAACAGATGGACAGACAGTCAAACGGACAGGGCTAGATCGACTCGTCTTGTCGCCCTGATCAAGAATATATATTTATGGGGTCTCCGATGATTATTTCTACCTGTTATATAATTTTCGCTTTTGCACAAATCCATTAGATCCCTTTTGCTATTTTTTAAGGCAAAGGGACTAAAAACCAAGCAAAATGAGAAAATACAATCAGACTGAAATGTAACCAGATTAAAGCGAAGAAACATGTTCGGCAATTGCCAGAAAACAGACTACAGGCGGGCCACACATCAGACAGTAGAGTCGACATCAAAAAGGACAATAGAATTTTTATTTAACGTAAAAATTTGCGTGGCTTTCTGTCATTCATAAAAGGACAGAGCCCTACACACACAAACAGACTTTGAACTTTAAAAAGATTGCCTGTTGTCTGACTATAGTTCTGTGTGCTTAACAGTCTGATTGTTCAGTTGGCAAAACTTTATACGCTTTTATGACATTTGCAAATATAATATTCTTGTATAATACTCACAACATGCTTATAACCATTGCCATTTGGCATCATTTTGCACACTTGCAGCGAATGCGTCGCATTACAGGATCCATACTGCGCCTGGGACAAGATAGCTGGCAAGTGTCGTTCCCATGGGGCGCCACGTTGGCTGGAGGAGAACTATTTCTATCAGAATGTTGCTACAGGTCAGCATGCAGCCTGTCCCTCAGGTGAGTTAACTTAACTTCTATCTGCAAGTCGTAAAAAACAAGTTGAAATCTGTGGTCAGCTGAACCCGACTACGAGAACCCCTTTGCCTACATATAGTCATATACATAGAAATGAACACACATACACACAGCTTAACACGCACCTTAGCCATTGCGGGCGCCTTTGCCCTCACGCCAAGAATATAGCGCGATACTTAATGTTGTATAATTTTGTTCTTTGTTCAATCTTAACGAGATTTACAACGTAGGTAAAAAATAATTTTATTTTTATGTGTGCTAAATTTTAAAAGAATCGGTTGAAAATTGTGCCTAATAACCGTTTCTTCCGTATTGCGGGGATCAGGGGAGGAAATTCAAAAATCATACATAAACTCGTATAACGTACGAAAATAAGGAATCTAGGCTTAAAGTTTGGTTGCTCTAGCTCTTATAGTCTCTGAGAAACAGGCGTTCATACAGACGGACAGACGGACAGACGGACAGACAGATATGGTTAAATCGACTCAGCTAGTCGTCCTGATCTAGAATATATATACATTATGGGGTCTCAGATTTATTTCTTCTTGTTACATACTTTTCGATTTTTCACATTTCCTTTTAGCCTTTTTTAAAAGAAAAGGAGCTAAAAAAGTACAAGTCAACGAATCTAATACAATTCACTTGCAGGCAAAATCAATTCAAAGGATGCCAATGTAGGTGAGCAAAAGGGTTTCCGCAATGACATGGATCTGCTGGACTCGCGTCGTCAGAGCAAAGATCAAGAAATTATTGATAATATCGATAAGAACTTTGAAGGTAAAACACAAATTTTGGTATCTTATAAATTAAAATTAAAATAAATTTTTGCATATCTTATAAATTATATATATATATAAATACGTATTAGTCAATATATATATTAGTCCGCTATCAATTTTCAAATCAATATTTCTATTAACTCTTTATTTATTTCTTACTTACCTGGTAATAATTGTAATTATTAACCTACTAATAGATTGAAGCACTATCTGCCAGGACTTTCAGCTGCTTTTTATTATTATTTTTATATTTTATATGCTGTAATATTACCAGCTGCTTTGAGCTTGTTCCTTGCTTAACTTTCTGCATTTTTCCTCTCTTTTTAGTTTAAATTTGTTTCTCCTTCCTTTTATTTTATGTCTTATCCTTGTTTGCCTATTATTTATGTTATACATTACAATCTACCTTAACATTACACTGTATTCTACTTACTTTATTTTCTTCACTTTCTGTCTGTATTCCACTTACTTTGTTTTCTTTACTTTCTTTCTGTATTACTAACCACCTTGTATACAGTATGTTTCTATATGTGTTCCAGTCTACTGTAGTATATATTTGTATTGATGATTTTATAAATAGATATATTAAGTGGTTCTTACTGTGCTACATTTGTATATAGTATTACAACATATCTATATCTATACGTATTCTATTTATATATTATATTATATATATATGTATATATATATATATGTATGTATATATATACAATATATATATTTGTGTGCTTTAAATAATTTTATTTACACTCAACTAACTGTGTTAATAACACTATTTTTATTGTGTATATATTTATAAATTTATAACTTTTACGTATTCAATAAAATTTGGTGTTGTAAAGTGTATTAACTTGTTCTTTGACTTTCTTTTTTCTTTTCATTTGTGAACTTTCAACATTTTGCAACATTTCATTGAAAATTTGCGCTTATATTTGGGCGTTATTCGTTCTATTTTCAATGTTTGGATGTTATTGATGTCGTTACAAATCGGACCGATCTTTTGTGTATATGTAATACGTAATCCCTGACACAATTTTTTTAATTCAAATAATAATCATATTAACTATAATTACTTAAACTTATTTTAATATACTTATGTTGTGTTTCGGTCTTTGACAACTTCTTTAAACACAATCAATTAATTCGATATGTGTTGCGTTTAATATATTTTTTATTTTATAATAATGTGCATTTACTAATTGAAGGTCCTCAAATCTCTGCAGATATTATTAATGCTCAGTATACTGTGGAAACTCTGGTGATGGCTGTGTTGGCCGGTTCGATATTCTCACTGTTGGTAGGCTTCTTTACAGGCTACTTCTGTGGACGTCGTTGCCATAAGGATGAAGATGATAATTTGCCTTATCCGGATACGGAATATGAATACTTTGAACAACGTCAGAATGTAAACAGGTAAGTATTACTGCATTAAGAAAATAACTGAAATTAATTGGGTGCGTCTTTTTTGATTATTAGCTTCCCATCATCTTGTCGCATACAACAAGAACCCAAATTACTGCCCCAAGTGGAGGAGGTAACATATGCAGAACCTGTGCTGCTGCCACAGCCACCACCACAAAACAAAATGCATTCACCTAAGAATACACTGCGCAAACCACCTATGCACCAAATGCATCAGGGTCCTAACTCGGAGACACTCTTCCAATTCCAGCCGGATGGCTACAATACCCAACAATCATATCGCGGACGTGACAACTTTGGCACATTGCGTTCGCATCAGGTGATGGTAAGTCTACTAACAACTACTTTACCAAACATATAACAAAATTGTGTTCTAACTCTTACTCTCTTACAGGGTGACAACTATAGACGCGGCGATGGCTTTTCAACCACTCGCAGTGTCAAGAAGGTAAGTGTCAGTTCTTTGTGCTTGTTTAATTCAATTAAAACTTAAATTTTTAATTTTTTTTTTGTTTATCGCATACTAATCTCTAATCGTATCCATTGAGCTCTTTTCGATGTTGTTGACATTTTGACATTTAGTATATTAACTAATAAAATAACAAAAAAAAAAGAGAATAAGCAAGTAATAGTATTAATAATAAGAATCCTTGTGGTACGCTTGTATTTGATTATATTCTCACTCAATCGTCGATTGGTGTATTTCTTAGATTCACATTTTCAACTTGTTGTGTTGTGCGTGTGTTTCATCTCTTTCACTCTGTCTCTCTCTCTCTCTCTCTCTCTCTCTCTGTCTCTCTGTCTCTTTATGTTTGTAGACTGTATCTTTTTCACTTAGTGTATAGTCATATATTAATGTGTGTGTTTGTGTGTGTGTGCTTGTGTGTAACTAAACGAATTATTTAACTTACACTCTACTTATATAAATATAACACACTTCCTATAAATATTTGACACTAACTAATCATATATTAATCGTAGTAACTGCATGACTGATCTGTAATATTTGAACCTTTAAGTTTACATTTTCTTTTTACATACTTATATTTTTTATATTTAAAATCATACTTTTAATTTCATTAACTTTTAAATTGAGTTAAAGTTTTTTTTTCTATCTGAACTTTATTTTGTGATAAATTAATTCTATACTATAGTTTCATTATTGAACCAAATCTGTGTGATAATACAAAAAATTCACAATTATCCTCATCGAAAACATTTGTACCTCAGTCATTCATTTTATGTCTCGCAATTATATCAATATATGATCCATTTGCATGTATACTCATAACATACATAGGTATATCCACATGAAATGTATATATAAACTGTAAATAACAGTTACACCTAACCCATTTCAATAAATCATGTTCCATATATCTGGTGCTCTACTCAAACTAACACGTTGTATATTATTTCAACTGGAATTTGGTTATATGTAACATCTCTTTAGGGTTATTATGGAAATACACCAATCTTTCGAAATGGGCGAGTGTTAATCTTTGCAGACGTCTCTCTAAGCATTTTGTATAGTTGATCTTCAACTTCATCTTTTTTTTATAAGAAACTGTTTCTTCTTCTACTTCTACTAATGTCACTAACTTTTACTTTAAACCAATTAACTAATCACACACACACACACTGACACAAACACACTCACACTCACACACACACTCTAAAGCTAAATCGAACACCATACATAAAAACTTACTCCTTAAAAAAAAGGTCAATTAGATATACTGATTGTGTTTGTGTGAAGAAGAAAAAATTGAACAGATAAAACATCACAAGAACTACAACAGAAACAATTACAAGAACCACCAGAAACAAAATACCAAAACTCTATCTATCTTTTTCTCTATTCTTCCCTTTTCCATTAGGTTTACCTTTGAGACGGGAGTGGGGCGGCTGAAACCAGTCAGGGACTAATTACCCAAAATATGGTAAATACTTACGCATATCTCACGAAAATTATGGTTAATTATTTTTCTGTCTTTATTTATTTATTAATTTGTTAATTTTAATTTTTTTATTCTTATTTTTTGTGTATTCTTTTAATTTGACTTTGTTTTCTTATCTAATTTTTATTCTTCCTAATTTATTATTATCCTTTTTTATTGATACGGCTGAAAAATTCTGCCCCATAGCTGCAATATGGATACCCTCGATTTCGTGATCAGCTGAAATTCGAAAATTAAAAGTAAATTTGAATACATTTGGCTCCTTCAAAATTTTATACTTTTTCAATTAAAATCACCTGCGTATATATACTTCAATATGTATAGTACACTTAGCACAATTTTTCGAAAATTGATTATATCTCACAAGTTTTTTGTAAATTACATTTTGGAATGCATTTTCTTTTTTTATTTTCTTTTTTTGTTTGTTCTATTCTTTCCAATATATATGTCCTTTTTAGCCTAATAAAGAATCAACGTTAGATCTATGATTAGGTTTACCAAACAGTCAAGCAGCCAGTCAGCCAACCCGCGCCCAACTCGACGCTTCTTTGCCGTTAACAACAGGGCTCCAACAACTGTAATCGATAGTCATGGATCTTTGAACATTGATCTTTGATTATTGATTCATTTATTGTGTGTATGTGTCTCTGCGTGTATGAGCTGTGTGTGCCTGTGATCCCAACTTTTTTAATAAACTTTGGTAATTTAACCTCTCTGTCTCTTTGTCTCTGTCTCTGTCTCTGTCTCTGTATTTCTCTACTTACCAATCCCTTGCATACTAGGCTGGTTTTACTGCATGGGCGTCCAGCAAACTTACTTATAATTAACATATTTTTACTCATCCCACAATCATATAAATTAAATACCTTTCCCCTAGCCACAGTATGTGTGTCCTTATGATCTTAGTTATATCCACCTATACCACAATATATTAAGAAAATTTACCTCTATATGCATTTCTAATACACATTCAATATATATTTGTATTCGTACTGCCAACAATGAAACATAAATCTATTCGTAATATTCATTTGTGTTATGCTATTCAATTTTAAGTTTATTTTGCTTGCTACTCACATAATTTTAACAGCTCAACGTCATTCGGTCAATTTTCTAGCAAAAACTCAATTCGAGGAAAAATTATAATAAAGTTATTTTACGTCCGTCCGATTTGTGTTACAACATATACACATATAAATATAAAATCTTTTATTTAAATTTTAATGTATCAAAATGTTATTTATTATTTCATTTTTATTTTCTTTATTTCTTACAATACTTTTTAAATGCATTTAAAACAAAAAATACAAATGCAAGTGAAACTATAAAAATTTGCATATTCTACTACTAGAATTTTTCTGTAAAGTATAGATCATAATAATATTAAAATTATGTTTATTAGTTATAATAAAAAAGAAAGAATATACACCCAATTATATATATTTATATAAAAAAATACATTGTATCACCAATCCTAGGCTGTAAACAACACAAACACACGAAACAGAAGTCTTGGTCGCGCCAGAAGACAGCCGCCCCGTCATGGTATAGGTAAGTTTATCAGTCAGTTCAGTTCGTTCTTTTAATGATTATACTTGTTAACTATAAAATACATACACAAACTTACAAAGCACTCACATTCACACACACACACACACACACATACATACTGATAGAAATATGCAATCGACTTGTAAATCTTCTGAATTTTAATAAGGACTGTCCTTTCGGTTGTTCGTCTCCTCTAGTATTTCACATATCTCTCTTTTATTGAAAGTAATTTGATATACTTAAATAGTTTTGATTTTAATTTTATAATAATTAAACAAATTTTTAAGTAAATTTCTTTCGGTTATTTTATAATGTTTAAATTAACACATTATCGACATGGTTTAGAAACTGCCCAAATGAATGAATCGATATAATCTAATCACAGTCATTCATCATTTTACCATTTTTAAAATGTTCTAGGTCTAAAGTGTTATATTTTCTGTATAATTTATGTATATTATTAAATTATATTTATTAAAAAATTTTTTATTATTTATTGATTATAGTTTTCTTCTTTATAAACTTTTTAAATATATTTATATATATATATATATATATATAAATATATGTAAGTCTGAATATGTGTGTAATCGTGTCTATTTATATATTCATGCATGTTGCAACAGGATCGAATGTTGTCAAAAAAAATTAATTTTTTTAAAATAGATTAATCGACAAAAAAATTTTATCTATATCTATAAATACGGTCGTATGGAATGTGTGTGGCGGCGTGTGCCTGGGCGTGTGTATATATATAGTATATATATATTTTTTATATATAAAAGCGTATATCTGTTTGACATGTAGTTCTATTTCTATTGTTGCAACATGCGACACATCAAATGTATTTATATGTAGATGTATGTGTATGTATTCGTGTGAGTGTGAATCTATTGTGTCTTTGCATAAGTTGTAATTATTAATCAGAATGTTTACTGGCCATGGAAATCAATTTAACTCTTGTCTCTGTTCCTTTCCGCAAATTACAGTAACTCAGCACCGTTCAAATAGCCCACAGCAGCAGCAGCAATTACAGCAGCCGCCATCTAGCTCCGGCTCCTCGCCGGTAATGTCAAATAGCAGTTCAAGTCCAGCGCCGCCATCCAGCAGTCCCAGTCCACAGGAAAGCCCCAAGAACTGCAGTTACATTTATCGTGATTGATTGATATATAACACAAAATCGATGCCACTCATCCAGGCGATGCCCACACCAACAGCCGCATCTACGTCCACATTTGCGCCTATGCCCATGCACACCACAATGCCCCAACATGAAATGCACCAACATCATCATCAATACCGGGAAGTCGTTTTGGATAGCAACAAACAGCTTGCCAAATCCATGCCAGTCACGCCTATACAGCCACAGTCGCCTGTAGATTTAAGAGTCGCTCATTTTATGCCCATGTCACGTTCACCCTCCTACGAGGTGTATGAAACGCGACAGCCTATATTTCGGCATGTACACTCAGATGGTATATTCCAGTTGCACGCTTACGACGTTGAACACGATAATGAGGAGTTGGATGATGCTGATGATACCGAGGACACATCATCTCTGGCGATGATTACGCCGCCGCCACCATACGATACGCCGCAACTGAGTTTTACCACACTGGCAGCTGCGTCTGCTCCACCTTTACCTCCACCACGTAGATTTCGATTTGGCAACCGCGAGCTATTTAGCATGAGTCCTGGAACACCCAAGTCAAATGCTATAACCCCAACAAAACTGAGCGCTGCTGCTGCCGCCATGTTCTCCACGCCGCAAATGGCCCAGCTGAATCGAAAATGGGCACATCTGCAACGTAAGCGGCGGCGGCGCAACAGCAGCAATGGCGACTCAAAGGAACTGGATAAGCTTGTGCTTCAATCTGTCGACTGGGATGAAAATGAGATGTATTAGCAATGCATTCGCTAAGTTTTCAACTTATGTCTTCTTAACTAAATTCAAATTAATCCAAAGATATATATTCATAATAGTAGATTATCAATCGCATTGATAATATATATAACTTCTATACAAACATATAATTAGATTCTAATACAACTACACATACAAGAACAGTAACACATATATCATTTGTATCCGTTGGATTTCATCTGATCGGATTCAGATTTCAAGTTTATATTATTTGTTATGCCAATTTTAGACGCCACTTTACACACTGATACAAAATAAGTATAAGGAATGAAATCTAATTGAGCCAATAGATCAAAGAATATTAATATTTATATATGAAATTTGCTGTAGGTTGTCCTTTATAAATTTCAGTATTGAAAGTTGTATTATAATATATATTAATATTGCTGGTTCGAGCAATGTAAACTATAACATAAGAAACATAAATAGTCTCTTTGCTTATAACTTAAATATATTTTGCTGAGAGTTCAGTTATAAATTCATATTACCTGGATACCCATAAATTAAACACATATATGAGAAAGATCTGTACATAGTATATTATATCTTTTAATATTTAAATCACATTTGTTGATATAATTTCAACGTTTAATAAGAATGCTTTGAAAAGGAAGCTCTTAAGCATAAAAATGGCTGGAATAGTTCGCTGACAGATATAGAAAACAATTAGAACGGAACTGGGACAAAAATGGATAATGGACAAGAATAAACATAATAAAACATAATATACAAAAAGTTACAGTTGATGATCTTATATTGCTATTGATTATTTTATGTATATACTCATGTATACATGTGTGATGTATATTATATACATCATACTTATATATAATTATGCGCAGAGATTCACTTAACTGAGTCGCAATAAAGTGAATGAAATGAGAGATTTTTTCTAAATTATACATTTTAATAAAATATTTATTATCAACAGGCCAGATGACAGACACGCGTTATACACAAAATTTATAAATATTTTGTTATATTGCCTATACAATATACATATATATACTAATATATATATATATGTATATATATATATGTATACTAATTGTATCAATATATGAATGAAAAACCTTCGAGTAGTAGAATAAAAGTAAAACAAAGCCCTTGTTATTTCAATATATATATACACACACAGACACATAACTAAAATTGGCAGTTGAATATTTTACACAGACTCGAAAAAATGAATAAGACATGTAAATTTATTTGTATAGGAAATATTAGAGATTTCAAAATGATATTTTGTAAATATGGTTGACACTCAATTGATATAAATATTGTAAAGTATCGAACTAGAATCACACACACTAATATGATACAAATTTATACAAGATATACAACTTTTTGCATTTAAAACATAATAAAAAAAATAGCAACAAAATGAAGAAACACAAAAAAATAGTAAAAATATACAAAGACAAAAAAAAAAAACGAAGCGCTTATTACAGATTTCTAAAAATAAAAAAATAATAAAAAATATGTCTAAATATAAAATAGTAAGAAAAACATTAGTTTTTAAATATATATGTATATATATATATATATATATATATATATATATATGATGCATTAATTAGAAAGAAGGCCTTGCTACTGTTTTGCTTTCACATAAACGCATACTATTTTATAATTTTTATATTTATTTTAAATCCAATTGTATATAAAACTGAATTGTGCATTTTATTTTAGAGGTTACAAAGCTTAAATGGAACTGCCAACAATTTAATTTTTGATTTGCTTACTATACAATGTTGTTTATAAATCAATATATAACCTACCTTTATAACACTATATATACTATTGAATGGCTATTGAGAGAGACGCTTTCTAAACACATGAGACCTACTACAAAACAAAAATAGCATACCAAATACTATATATCCATATAATTAAACCACGATTTTGATGCATTGTTTAGAGTTTGGTAGTACTACACACTTAGCAGTTTTGCAGCTTAGCAGCTTTTAAATATACTCCTTTTCTATATAAATATATATAATCATGGAAAATTAGTCAATTTAGTCTTTTGTTGCCAAGCCTTATGCTTTAACTAATTGTACCGCCCCTATCAATTGCATACAACCTAGGACTACTATAAAGTTTGTATAATATGTACAGTATAAAGAATATTGTATCACAACACTGTACATATGTGCGATATGTGCCATAAATAGATTTGAAATATATAATATAGAAGCGATAGCTATAGAAATCCTTGCTATGAACCTTCATTCAGTTATGTTTTATTAAACTGCCTTGTAAGTTCTGATAATATTATAACGCGAAATGATATTTGTGATTGTGGATGAAATTTCTGGGATAAGGTAAATACGTTCTTTAGTTTTGATATAAAAAAAAATTTTCCTTATATAAACAGGGACAAACTACTTCTATAAACCTATATAGTACGCAAAACAGTTAACTTTAAATAATTGATTAAATATGCCGCTTTAGTAAGAACGACTTAGATTTTCTGGTTGAGTGTTACTGCATTAAGAAAGCACTAAGGCAATATTAATTTCATATATATAAATATATATATAATCATTATTATATACATATGAAGTGATTGATCAAAATATAGTGAAAAGCGTAACATTAAATTAGCTGTAGACCTCTTTACAACTACATACAACAAATTTGATATATAATAAAAATGTTTTGCAAATATTTCAGCATAAGTAGGGCGTTGCTAATGAAAAAAAATTCATCAATACATACATACATACAGTAAAGAATGAATATTTTGTATAAAGTTTCAAAGACAGGATTAAACTCAATTTAAAAGAAAAATAAACTAATATCTAATATTATAAATTATAATTTTAGTTTGCATTTGATTAAAGCAAACCAAATAAAAAGCGTAGTAATATCTAAATCAAAGCAAGTGTGCAAAAAATGGAAAAATACAATCCAGCAAAGAAAACAGAATAAAAAAATGCCTAAACATAAACAAATACAATGCAAACAAAATAAAAACATTATATATATAGAATACAAAATCATTTTAATATGTATTAAATGGAATTCAGAAATGAAAAAATCTTTTTTTACTTATATAATATATATTTTTTGCGTTCGATAATTTGCTTAAGAAAACCAAAGATTTTATTTCATTAATTAAAAATTTAGTTAAAATTAGTCTACACCATTTATTTGTTATTGAATGTATACAAAAACCAATTAAGTTTAGTCTTATGTTTATTTAATTATTTTTATACTTTTATTGTTTACATTTAAATAAATACATTTTTAAATGTACTTTTTTAATTTACATAGTTTTATTTTTTAATTAAATTGTTTCATTATTCGTCAATGGATTACCAAAATCATGAACTCTAAAAGCAATACAAACACGTAAGCATAATTAATAAGGTATTTACTAAATTACATTAAACACTTACTTACAATACTACAGCAATTACAACAACAACAAATATATATATATATATATATATATATATAAATATATATATTTGAGAACAAAATTAGAATAACTATATGATGAAGAAGAGAACATAATAATAAATTGTAGTAAAACATTTAACAACATATTTACAAGAGTACATTATGGATACTAACTAAATCAGATTATTAACTTTTATACACTTTACATTTACTTAACCCTATATATATATATATATATATATATATAGAATCGTACATGTTCGAGCTATACACAATTGCATAAATACATACTATTTGTATATTTATATACAGAAATACACATACAATATGGTAATGTATGCCTTTTTAAGCGTATTGAAAATTAAAATAAAATCAAGCTAATTACTTAAATGCAAAAGGTTTTACATTGTGTGATTACTCACACCAAAACAACAAAAGTAACAACAGCAAGAATGATACAAAAATAATTTTAAAAAATAAAAATTAACAATATAAAATAAAAATAAAATTTATCACTTATACACCCTTATAAAAAGATACTTATGTGAACACTCACGCGTACATACAATTAAAATACTTTAGCAGACAAATTGTCTCGAATTGCTTTTAAAATAAAATAAAATAAAGTAACAAAAAATAAATAAATAAATAAACAAAAAACAAATAGAAAACCAATAAAAACAAATTTTAATAATAAAAAAATTACAAATTGAAGAATGGAAATAGGATTAAATTTCTAAAAGCTAAAATTTCTGCAAATGCAAAACAAAAGCCATGGAGAACTAATCATAAACATAAACATAAAAGTAAACACAGAAAAATAGAAATGAATAATCAATTTTAAGTAAAGTAGGTAATGGTATTATAATGATGATGATGATGATAATGACGATTATGATGACGATGATGATGATAATGATGAATACTTTAAGCTTGAAGAGAAGATTTTTAACTTTCTTTAGATAAGATAAAAATGATTATTATACTATAAATGTAATATATAAAAGAATTGTAGTGAACGCATATTGTAATTGGACAACAAGAAAAAAAATACTACAAAATGGAAACATCATTAACAAATTAGAGAGAAAAATGTTAATAATAAAAACAAGAACAAAGAACTTAATTAGAACAACAAACAAACAAAAAAACAAAAAATCACATTCAAGTTTTCATTTATCATTAAAACGATATATATTCAAGTGCTTCTTACATAAAATAATTATATAATAATATGTTAATAGCAGGCATTATATAGAGATAAAATTATTAAACTATAATAATAATTGATAAAGATGAAAACAAATACCTACTAATTAGATAATAAGTATTAAATTTAGAATATCATTTATGAACACAAAACTAAAATACAAAAATATTATAGATTCAAATGCCTAATCGTTTAAAGTTAGACTTATGATTCTGAGCTAGAGATTAAAACAAAATGATTCATAATTCTAATCTAAATCAGAAAAAACAATGAAATCGTATATATTCTAGCTCGTGTCAGTTTGCGTATGTGCAAAATGTTTAATTTGTTTTAATTTGTAAGTAAAAGTAGCCTGCTAATAAATTGTAACTTGATCAATGCATTTTTATTGTATGAAGAACATTTGCATTTGCATTTGCAAATCAAATGAATTTCTATAATTATGTTAAGATTTTATAACGCAACAAATTTAAAAAAAAAAATTATATATATATATATATATATATATAAATATATATACATAAAAATATTAAAATTCCACAATACACAAATAATACTTTGTAAATAAACAACAAACAAGAAGAGAACACATTTAAACGAAAAAAAATAAAAAATATTTCATGCAAAGAAGGAAGAAAAAAAAACAACACAAACTTGATTTTTTCTACATAATATATATATATATATATAATATATATATATATATATATATATATATTTATAGTTTTGCCTTTACTTACAGCTACACAGCACACACATTTAGACACACACACACACACAGAAACTAACCGATCCGTAAATGTCAAATTTAAAATGATCTGCAACAAAAGGGAAATGTTTAAGTATTCATTTATATTTGCTGTGGCAAACACATAAGATATATATTTAAATTTGACATTAAATATATAAATTACATTGTTGAATATGTATCACAAGAGGAACAGAAATAAAAAATAAATATTAACAAAATCCAAATATAAGTAAGCGATAAAGCATATGAGTATATATACAAGTTTAATCAAATAAGTTATAAAGCCTTACACCTACACAAAACCGCGGTACTTCCAAGAAACTTTAAAGCTCCACAAATACAAGCAAACACACACACACACACACACACACACAAATAGAAATACTTTCTTATGCAAGTCTACGACTTTCTTTGTTATAATTAGAATTAACCTTTCTTCAACCAATATATAATTTATATTATTATATCGCAAATCACTATAACTGATAGCTCCGTTGCAATATATTAAAGATTATGGAGAAGTTATAGGTTATGAAAAATCTAAAAAAACAAAAAAGTGTTTTCTTGAATATGTTGAAAACAGCACTCTTATTATTTAAACCAAACGCTTTATGAATATAAAAAAAATAATAATTAAAAAAAGTTACGGAAAAAAGATAAGAAATAAAAACAAAAACGTTAGTAAAAAGACTGAGCTATAAATAAAAATGAAATAAATAAAATATTTATTAACATCAGGTATATTTGGAGAAGATTTTAAATTTTGTATATAATTTTTTAAAATAAAATCACAAGTCACAAATTCGTACAAGTCGGTAATATCTCAGTTTTTATAATGCTTTAACATTTAAGTCAAAAGTAGATAATTTAAGTTTACTGTAATCTTTTATTTTTGTATTGTAAAAATCTTATTTAACAATTGTAATTATATGTTAAATTGTAATTATTTGTTACGAAGTTCCTAAACTAACTGCATTTAAGTGTTTAATCAGCGAAATGAAAACGAATATAAACCCAAATTGTTGATTATGATATGATTGATGTCCAGTAACAAATACTCATAGTATATGGAACTTCTAAATTTGTTTATAACAGCCTTATTTATAATAATTAATTGAATAAACGATTATATGCATATATTAACTATATGTATATATATTTATTATTATACTATATAAAAACGCACAAATTTTGCTATTTTAAGTACTTAAATAAATCGAAATAATAATTAAAAGCATTTACATCTTTAATTCAGGTTTAATTTAAAAAATTACGAAAATAAAAGATGATAAGTTTGTATCCTTATATACGTAAAGCAGTTGAGATTAAAAAGAAAAACATTTAAAAAACAAAACCGAAAGTAAAAATAAACTAAAATTGATTTATATTATTATTTAGATTATTATTTGAATGACTTTCCTTGAACTACCTAAAAACTTTAATACGAAATACAAGCTATAACAAGCTATACATTAAAAAAACACAAACATTTATATATACAAGAAACATACATACTACATATATACAATTGCTTTTAGCTTTCCTAGAACTCTGAAACTGATTTAAAAATATAAAAAGTTAAGTATTTCGTATATTAAGAACAGTATAATCTTAAAGAGTAACAAACAAAATACAATCTGACCCAGATTTAGAGAAGTCACATCAGATCTGTTCAAATAACTTATCAGACCGGCATGAATTAGATTTTGAATATTGTATGACACATATACAATTTAATAGAAATTAAAATGAGAATTTGACAATTTGAAAAAATTATAAAATGGAAAATAAATAAGCGCATTTAAATGTTTAATTCCGAATATATTTATATATATATATATATATATATATATATATATATATGATGAATAATAAAAAATGAAAAGAAAGGAAAAATCACAAATACAACAAATTTAACAGAAAATATTATTAACAATTATTATATTGTACTATTATAATTGAAATATTTAGATGAAATGATGATTCTTAAATATAACATACTATAGAAACAACATACCGAAAGAAAGAAAAAAAACAAAAAAAGAAAAAAAAAGAAACGAAAAATATAGAGAATATTATATTATAAAACAAAAATTTGTCTTTTATTTAAAATATAATCCATTTAAAATATAAACTGGGAATCCATAAATTTCAGTTTTTGTTTTAAATAGCGATCATAATTCGGCACAACTTTAATATAAGAAATTTAAAATTTACTTATTTTCATATTATGTACACTATTCTTCACTTCCATTTTCTGTCTTTAAACTGTTACTTAAGAAATTTTTTTATTTATTGATAATTGTGTTCAATTTATTGCCTACACTGGAACAGATTTCTTATAAATAACACAGTACGCTATCAAAGTAAAGCTTATACTTATACTAATGATAACCCCAATACAACTGTACCAGACAAAGCATGGTAGTAATAATTGTACCATATTCTGAGATAGAGACAATGACAACGATGGAACGACAAATGGGGCGTCATTAAGTCAAGATTATAATAGTCGGCATCCAACACGAGGACTTTAATTATACCAAGTGTCTCTATTTGCTGTTTGTGTTAATGTTTGTGTGTGTGTCTCTGTATTGGGAGATTAAATTTGAACTTTTATTTTATATTGCTACTCACTATTTTAAAATCAGTTTCAGTTAAGTTACAACACAGTCGACAACATGCAGCTGCGTTCCCGGAACGGCTGTCTGACGTGGTCGCTAGTGCTGCTAGTTCTGGGCATATGTTATGCCCAGCAGTCTGATGTATATCGTGAGGAAAATAATGATAATGAAAGGGATGCGTGGTTACTCGGTGTTTTTACACCGCAACCACTGAAAGCAGTATCGTGGCAGGCACAAGTAGCAACGACGCCTTCACCTTCTATGAATGGTGTTGTCAATGTACCTGGCGTTGGTGAATTGCAAGGCTTGAGTGGATATAAAACTATTAAAAATCGACCTATAGATGCTTATTTGGGTGTGCGATACGCGCAAGTAGGCAGCGGCTTGGGACGTTTTCAACAAGCTAAACCAGTGCCGTATAGAGCGCGCATTGATGCCACCAGGTCGACAGAAAACTGTGCACAATTTCCGGAACTGCAACGCTTGAGAGAGGCAGAGTCGCGTGGCGAAAATGTAGATGACTGTTTAACTTTAAACATTTACACTCCTGCTGGAGCTCGAGATCTTTCTGTGCTAGTTTTTGTGCACGGTGAGATGCTGTTTGATGGCGGCGCTGAGGAAGCACAACCCGACTATGTGTTGGAACATGATGTTATCCTTGTTTCCATTAACTATCGATTGGCACCATTTGGTTTCCTTAGTGCGCTGAATGAGCAACTGCCTGGTAACGTTGCTTTATCGGATCTACATCAAGCATTAGAATGGGTGCAACGTAATATTAAATATTTCGGAGGATCTTCCAGCAAAGTGACATTAGTCGGACAGGCCGGTGGTGCAACCTTGGTACATGCTCTCAGCCTGATTCCGCGTACGCAGCATCTATTTCAGCAACTTATTCTTCAGTCAGGAACTGCTTTAAATCCCTATCTAATCGACGAACGGCCCTTAGACACCCTTAACACTTTTGCTCGGCTCGCTAACTGCCAAACAGGCCCCAGCTTTGGCCCACTCTACGAGTGCTTGCGTAATCTGCGAACCTCTCAGTTGGTAAGCATATTTGAACAGATGTTGCAACAGAATGAACCTCGCGGACTCAGTTCCCTTGGAGGCTTTAAGCTAGTAGTGGGCGATGGACTAGGCTATCTACAACAGCACCCAGCCGCTCTAGTGGCCAATAATAGTATCAATAACAGGACAAAACCACTAATTGTCGGTGCTGCTAAAGACGCAAGTGCTTTTATTTTGTCACGTAAGTTAAAAATACACGAAAATAATTTTTATTTACTTAAAATATAGCTTGTATTTGCTCTAATGTTAATTTAACCATTTTAAAGGTTTCTACAATCAGATCGAGGCCCTGCAGTCGAACAATATCAGCGATTATATAAATTTAGTTTTGCGTCATACAGCACCACCTCAGCAATATAAGGTGTGGCATGACTGGGCTCTTCGTGAGATTTTTACTCCAGAACAAATCCGCGTAGTTAATGCACGAAGCATTACCCAGGGCTTGTTAGAACTTACTAATCTAATTTTGTACCGTAATCCTGTAATACATTCGATACGATTGTCGTACAGGAAAAACCCCACATATCTTTACACCTTTGACTATCGCGGAGAACATCATCGCTTTAGTCACTTTAATAATCCTCTGCCATTTGGAGTGGATGCATCACTAAGTGACGATAGTGTGTATCTATTTCCATATCCAGTAGAGACAAGCAATCTTAATCCAGAGGATAAGTCAATCGCTCGTGCTTTGGTTGCCATGTGGGTAAACTTTGTCCAAAATGGCATTCCAACCTCTAACTCAAACGTGTGGCCTAGAGCAACATCGGAATATGGTCCATTTTTACGTTTCACAAACTCACGACAGAATATTTTAGAACTAGATCATCATTTTGGGGAAGGCATCAATGTTCCTAACTTTTATGCTCAGTTCTTTGATACTTACAATACCACAATCACTACAACCACAAGCCGTCCGTACCAAAGTTTCCAGCCACAGCCTACCCAACAGACAGAGCCTATTCACCAGACTCAACAGCCGCAGTATAGACGACCACAAACGTCCACTGGTTATTCGTCAAGACCTCAGGATCAACAACTACTCCGTGAGAGACAAATACAAGAGCTAAAGTATCGTGAACAACAGGAACGGGAACAACAGCAACGTGATCAGTTGCTACGGGAAGAAGAGGAACGAAAACGCGAACAAGAACAGCGCAGAGTGGAATTCCAGAGAGAGCAACAGTTACGCCAACAATTTGAGCGCGAACAACAGCAAAGAGTGCAACAAGATCGCGAGCAAGAATCACGAAGGTTACGTGAACAAGAGGAGCAGGTGGAGAGAGAGAAAGAGCAGCGTGATTATGAAATGAGACAACAACTAGAACGACAGCAACAACAGCTTGAACAACGAAGGCGGGAGCAACAACAACGTGTTCATGTACAAGAAAATTATTTACAAAACACAACGAATGAGCAAACTCAACAACAACAACGCCAGCAACAGTACGAAAGAGAGCAACAACAAAGATGGCAGGAAGAACAAACGCGAGAGAGAGAGGAACAACAGGAACGTGAGAAACAGCAACGAGAGCAGTTAGAGCGTGAAAAAGGAGAACGACAGGAACAGCCGCAACAAACTAACTCAAATGCTCCAGATATAGATGCTTATAGTACATATGAAGATTATGTCGCAGCTTACAATCAATGGATAAAAGAACAGGAGAGTCTTTATAAACCCGAAAGCTATGCAAGTGCGGAGCAGAACACTCCATCAGAATCCTCAACAGAACCCCCAAATGAGCTAAGCCCTTACCAAGGACGACACTTACCAATGCGATCTAAACTCGTCCGTACTTACAAGCGGATAATATCAATCTGATATTATACATTAACATAATCAACAATCATATTTAAGAATTAATGTTTAATTTCCCAAGTTGGCTAATTTTTTGGGTATAACCCTACAAAATACATTTTGTGTGCAGATATGATAGTCTCTGGGAGCATGGCTAGTGTCATATTACACATTAGTATTTACCTTATGCCCGATTCAAAACTCTATTAAAACATTTAAAATTTTGGCAATAATTGGTTTTTTTTTATTAATTCTAATCATGAATTCTAAGAAAGTATTTGGTCTTCTTATAAACGTATCTTGTTACGATTGGGTCGTTTCACGAGAGTCTTCCTAATGTCCAACGTTTTTAGACGTAGTTTGCTGGTCGTCATCGCAGCATGTTGCTTGCGCTGTGACTGCCGTAGAAGCTTTTGGCGACCCTTATTACGCAGATAATAGACCTCCCGTATCAGGCTGTGACCTTGTTCCTCATCGCGAACAGTGGCCGAAAACTCATTGAAATAGTTGCCGGCAATTGTCAACGTCTCGTCTATCTTCATGTAGGGGCCGTAAAGTGTTGTCATTGGCGGCCAGTAACCAGATCGATATGAGCCCAACGGGTTGCCAGTAATAACAAAATTTGTCCACAGCTCAACCATACGATGTGCCATAGACTCATCTGGTGGACTTAGGCGCTTCACGTGGTCCGGATACGGAAACAAATAAAGTGCCTCATCGGTCAACGAAACACCTGCCTTGAAAGGACTTTGCATATTTGTTTCCTCATCCATGTCGCGGTATCTATTGAACTCACCACCATACTCAAAAGAGTAAAGGAATGTATTGTCTGGGTTGTGTTTATTATTCATGTTCAGGGCCAGCAAAACTGGCAGCTTGTGATTCAAAGTACCCGCTACCTATGAATGATTGAAATGGTTAATAATGTACATTGTGGTACATTCTAAAGATGCAATCGTAGTAGGTACACTCACATCAATAAGCCTTGGTATTAAAGTGTTAAAAGTACCATTTTCAAGTAACTGACGATTAAAAAAGTCATGGGTGACGAAGCTTGTCAGTAACATCGTCTTGTCAGTGCCTACCACCTGACGTATTACATGATCGATATAGTCATAAGTGCTGTACTCATCATCTGGTATTTTTCCTTCAAAGTCGTTTTCTACAATCTCGTTTAGGACTCGCGTTCCAGCATTTTTCGGACAGCCACCCATGGCGGGATAGGAAAAGTTGGATTCCAGCATAAGATCATAGGGGTGCTTGGGTAGTACACCACTGGGCCCGCCAATTGTGAACTGTATGCCTCCTGTATGACCAATTCCTAAATCGGATTTCTCAAGCTACAAACAGTTTAATTTGTCCTATTCAAAATAAGAAACCCACTTACAGCATGTTCCATAAAGGCATTTAAAAGTTCCAATCCGCTAAGCTCCATTAGGCATTGGTTTAAGTCCCGTACAGTAACCATCTGACAGTTAGCTTTTTGAGCTATCTCCTGCGCATGTTTCCGCGGATTATCCTCAAGAAAAATTGGCATGATAGCCGAACCCGAATGATAAATCACTTGGCTAAACAGGCCACGTTGCACCATTGGAGAAAGTGTTAGCAGATGCGCAATTGCAGCTCCTCCCACCTGTCCAGCAACGGTGACCCGGTTGGCGTCCCCGCCAAAGTAACTTATAAAATGTTTGACAAACTGTAGAGCTAAGAAAATGTCAAGAAAACCTGCATTTCCGGGTATATCATCAGTTTTGGTTGACAGAAACCCAAACGGTCCTAGTCGATACTGTGGTGTCACCAGAACTACATTCTTTTCAAGTATATAGTCGGGGGGAGCCTCGGAATTGCTGCCCTCATATAAATATTCTCCGTGTATATAGACCAGCACAGGATATTTAGCTGTAACATTTGGTGTAGTAATGGTCATTGTAAGACAATCTTCAATGTCTAACACGTCATCCAGCTTTAGCAGTGATTCCATTGAAACAACGGATGGGCAACCTAGCTTTTCGGCAGTCGCATCCATTACATCTTCCCATGGTTCAATGGGGCGTGGTGGCTGTAAGTAAATGCAATGTAATAATAGCAATATAAATCTTAAAAATACGAAGTGCAATAATTTTTTGGGTGGATACCTTAAAACGATGTTGTCCAGTTGGAGGCTCAGCGTATCTAACATCCACGAATTGCAGAACTTCTCGGTTTGTCCATGCGGTCTCAATTATTTTTCCCTGAATGGATCCCAGCTTGGGGACCTCCACAATCGTGTCCTTCTCTTCATCATACTGCTTTCCATGCAATTGGCTCTCCCCTCTTTGATTGCCTAGTAGCACGATTATTATCACTACCCAAAATTTCATTTAAAATACAGTTGAATTTATTTAATTCTCTTTAACCAAGATACGACAACACCCGATGCCACACAAAACACAACTGAAGTTGGCTAAATGGTGGCGATTAGATTTTACGCCAATCGTTTTGCTTATCCAGAGAAAAAGTTTCACCACATCTCACATAAGTCATCTCCAAAATTGGGAGTTGAATGCGAAGCATAAAATGGAAGATGAAAAGAAATGTTAACCCAAGGTATCCCATTGTTTTGAAAGTGTGTAAATAATTAATTATAGACTTCGTCAAGTCAGCTTCTTCCCCAGTATTGATAAAAGTAAAAGGAAAACTCTTAAAGTGGTCAGTTCCATTTACGAGCTCAACTAATTTAACCAATTTGGTCAGCTTATTTTCAATTTGCTTAAAACTGGTAAAATCTTGCCCGTATGTATTCCAGTCATTTGGCTAACAAAATTAATATTTGTTGTCAAATATAAATGCTCTATTATCAGTTTGTACATTTGGGCATGGTGTTGGTGAGTCCAACAATATTTATCTTTCTCACGAAGAAAGTCCGATTCTCATCGTGTAGCATTGGTTGAAGATGAGGGCAAAGTATTTTTGCATTTAAATTGTAAAATTTTTTAATTCGCCAGTTCTGCTATATAGCCCTATATATATTTGTTGCTACTGGTTTTGCGACTTAATAATAATTAACACACATAACAATTAATTATGCAAAGCTGCGGGTGAAAGCATTAGCCATGCCCCATGGCTCACTAATAGAAATGGTAAATCAGGGCACCCCCTTGGCATAAGAATATCAGCCAATATCTCAGGTTATTGACCTGTTGTTTTATTAGTAATTTGCTCAAGAGACGGTCTTAAAATATTATCACATTTGACAATAATATTTTAACATATTTTGAAGGTTATTTATAAGAGCTACACAAATAAAACATATGCTAATATCATTATTAAATTCTAGTAAATTAAGATACGTAGTTTAGAATAATAAAATAAACAAATTAGAATAATATTTTTTTAGTTATATTCCTTTAATGAAATTTATAAGTTTCTTGAAAAAGAAAATCCAAAAAGAAATTATAATAAAATTACAACACAATTCAACATAATAAAAGATTATACATGAGATTACTTTTTATATATCTAAGTTTATTAACCTCTTCAATATTGTAATATTTAGTACCACTTTTATCAAATTGTTTCCTTGAATTATACCTGTGATTAGCATTCATTATTTTTTTCTGATCTACTATGTTTTGTCTGATTTTCAGTAAATGCTTCTCATATTTCCTATTCCTGCTTCTTAGATATTTGATTCTCAATTGCATCCAGTCTGCATTCTGTACTGGCAAGTTTGCTTGCATCACATACCTCCCATCGGGACAGTTTTAATACCTTAAAGCAGTGTACATCGCGCTCTCCAAATCATTCAATTGGTCTTTTATTGCCTATAAATGTGTATTAATTATTTAAATCTTAAGCTTTAATCCCATAGAAAATAAAAACTTACCGCATAACCAAAACTAGTAATATGTCCGAAAATTAGATAATCGACTAAAAAAGGTATCATTAGGCATTAAATGAATATAAATCTTGAATGTCTTGGGCATAAGAATTTTTTAACTAGTACTATTTCATCCAGCAGTGAAGAATAAAATAAGTAATGCATATAATAAAGTCTTTTATATATATGTAATGTAATATCATACGCCATCTTTTGCATAGATGTTTGTAAAAAGCTGAGCAACTTAAATACTAAACTTTTATCAGTGGCTGCAAAAATTCTGGTTATCTGTATACTACAAGAAACTGCAGCCATCACTTAAATGACTACATATATATATATTTGCATATCATATTTATTTACATCCGTCAAAATTCTCTGATAATTTCGTACGTATTCCCATAATAATACAGAAATAGTCGCTAATATTTTGGTAGAAGATGCCCAAAACTATTTTGTGATTTTATAGTTTTTATTTTGCCTTTTATAACGAATGAATAAAAAAGTTCAAAATGATTTTCGTATTTTTTATACCTAATAATCTAATACTTTTATAAACAGTTACTGGCTGTCTGTATTTGTTGATTTTCTTGCAATGAAAACCAATTTTTGACCACGTGCCTCATTATTTACTGTGTCTTCATTGCTTTCGCCTTGGTCTTCATCGTACTCATCCTCTGTTTCTGATTCCGACAAGTGTTCCTGCTTTTTGAGCACATCATTCAAGACAGCTTCTAGTTCATAATAATCATCGTTAACCAGGCTATATCCCTGCTTTACCTCTTGTACAGCAATACTGTACTCATCAAGGTAGTTTTCGCCAAAGCTAACAGTGCGTCCAATATGCATATATGGCCCTGTTTCATCTGTCATTGCTGGCCAACTGGGTATACCTACAGCATGAGGCACACCATTAGCTGCGAACGATGTCCAAAGAGCGATCATACGTTTTGCTATTTTTACGTCACGGTTTGAGTTAATCATATTAAATCGTGGCCATGGGAAAAGGTATAGATTCTCATCAGTTAGACTGACGCCCATGTCGAAAGGTATATCGATGGCTTCTTCTTCCCCTGTGGCATAACGGTTCAATTCACCTTCATAGTCAAAAGTGTACAAAAAGGTACTGTTGGGTAGCTTTTTGGCATTGGCCTGCAGTACTAATAGAACAGGATTCTTGAGCGCAATTGTGCTACAAAGCTAAAAATTTACAAATAGAATTAGAATTAGTTTAGATTAATTATCATTTGATTTTGTTTTTTTTTTTTTCATTGAAGTATTTATGACTAGACTTACATCAATAAGACCAGGTGTGAGCCGCTTAAAATCTCCATCTTTGATATCGTCTTTGTTGAATATATACTCGTCTGCAAACTCCCGCCAAGAACTTGTGGGATCATCCCCATTTATATGCTCAATAATCATATCTATATACTTAGCTGCGTTCATATTGCTATTTGACGTTGTCTCATTTAATTTGTCTACGAATATGTCTAAAAGAAAAAAAGCTTTTATTTATATTGCATAATAATAAAAATAATCAAACTTATTTACCTCTTAACATAAAAGTGCCGCCATGCTTAACACTTCCTCCCATGGTGGGGTAAGCCTGGAAATTTTCACTGGCAAGTAAACGACCTGGGTGGTCTGGCAGTATACCGGATGGTCCACCTATGACAAGCTGAACACCCCCGTACGCACCAGAGCTTAGAGTAAGTTTTTTCTCACCGTGTAAACTAAAAGCAGCTAACAACATAGTTGCGTTTAACCGATTGAGGCAGTTGTTCAAGGAGTCTAATTTGTTTGGGTGCTTGCATCCGGCGATACGGGCGATATCTTTGGTGGCTGGTAGAGGGGCATCCGTAATGAATGCTGGTGAAAGGGCACTGCCTGACTGGTAGATAATGCGATGGAACAGACCTGCTGGTACGGCAGGACTTAATGTTAGTACATTGATCAGCGCCGCTCCGCCCACTTGACCAAAGAGAGTTACGCGCTTTGGATCTCCTCCAAAAGCTTCAATGTGTTCTTGTATCCATTTCAGGGCTTCAATAAGATCAGTGACAGCTGCATTTCCGGGAATGTCATTGGTTAAAGTAGACAGAAAACCGAAAGGTCCAAGGCGATATCGCACTGATACCAAGACTACATCTTGCTCCAACAAATAACCAGGAGCAGCTTCCATACTGTCACCGTCAAAGAAGAAGTCACCATGTACATAAACCATGACAGGTGATAATTTTCTCTCCAACTAAATCCGTAAATATAATTAAAATATGAGTTTATTTTAAACCAGTTGTCAACTTACTGATTTGGTATTGACTGTTAACCGTAGACAATCCTCTACATCGATTCCGTTCTCTTCCTGATTCGCAAACTTAACAAGATCCTGAATAGAGGGACACCCAGCGTGATTACGATGCGCTTGCAAAACGCCTTTCCATGGTGCTGCAGGTGACGCCGACTGTATTTATATATACCAAAAAAAAAAGTTATGAATTCAATTTACAAGATACCTAGAGATAAGTTTCTCTATTTCAAAATGTACAGCCATATCGTGGCACTCATTTATATTCAATTTATTAAAATTAAACTACATGATAAGTACTTAAAAAATGTTAATTGAAATTAATCTTACCCTAAATCGATCAGCTCTACCATAGGGTATATCAAGGAACTGCATTACGGACTTGCCTGTCCACTGTGTTACCATTGTACGGCCGCGAATTTTACCCAATTTTGGTATGGTTGTGGTAAAGACTTTGCTGTTGGGTGTGTGAGGTTTATTTGGCTTCTGCTTTTGTGGTCTTTTTACAGGTTGTGGCTTTGGATGTTTCTGTTGAGAAGCTGCATGGCCACCTGGCTTTTGCTTTTGCTGCTGTTGCTTCCTCTGTTTCTCGGCTGATGCACTGTTTATCGCGGCTAGGATAACAAATCCTAACACCAACAGCAGTAAAAAACTTCGAACATTTGCCATAATTGGACCCGTTCCCGATGCGCACTCAGTATTAACTGACAATCATCTTGGATTTTGCTTTAAAAGAAGACTTTCACGAAACATGGCTATTCAACGGCAGCATAATTAAGTATCTCTTAACCGGGCACCTGGTCATGGTTCTATTTTATATGAGTGATTAAAATGAGGTCAAGTCGACATCAACGAGTCAATTCAAGTTCTTAAGTCAGAAACGAAGATTCTTAATTCGTTCAATCGAATAAGATTTCTGCAAAAATTCTATATCTATAAATATTTATTAATGTGATACTCTGCCGTTAACTGGTTACGATCTATTTTGATAATCATGCCCCAAGGGTAGTAAATTCAAGTTCTCTTTATTTTTTACGACACATTTATAACCACTTTACAGTCGATTGTAGCTTAAAATATTAGTATCAGTAAAGAATTCTTTTATTAACTTGATACATCATCATTTTGCAAGCTAAAATGGTTAAAATAATTCTGAGCTGCGTTCTTAATATGTATTTACAAAGGTCGAAATCAATGAACAGAATAATGGTTATAATAAAAAAAACAACAAATCTTTGAATTGTTAAGAGTTTTTTAAGAAGATTTGGATGCGAAATAAGTACAAACAGGTGTGTTATTTGTTTAAATAGTATTTGTTAATATTTTAATAATAAATTAAACAATCATTTAAAATTCTAATTAGATGTTAAAATGCATTAGTCTATATTCATATATAAGTACTTATACACAATAGTTATTATATTAAACAACTGCATAGAAATGCGCAATAAATTTCTTGGGTTCCCACTTTTTCAAAGCTTAAAAATATAATTTAAGAAAATGTCTTGTATATTTGTTGCGACTAATGTATAGAACTAAAGCTGGCAGCAGCAGAAGAGAAATGTATTCATATGACGAATAATTTTCTTAAGTATATGTAAATGGTATAGCACGGTGCATAGGCGTATCGCCCACACAAAAAATCATACACTGTCGCTGAGAGTGTCAGCTTATATGTAATACAAGCGAACAACCGATTTTGTGATGAGTGTTTCGTTGTCATAGAAACTAGTTTGAATTGTCACATTGCCATTTAAGACTTTTGCTGGCATCATTTGGGATTCGGGGGCCGCTTCGATGGTGCTTTGCCAAGTGTTTGTAGTGTTTGCCCCGACGAAACCCATCTCAAAGAACCACTCTTCCATAATGCGTCCTTTAAATAGAACTTTCTGATCAAGTCGAAAGTTTTCCATAGCTTCAATTGTGCTAAAGTTTATTTCTCTTGATACGGCTCTCATGTCAAGTATCTTAACGGGAACGCGGGCTTCGTGTTCTACATCTGGTGCAGAGAAGTCCTTGTTCTCCTGCCAGATTACTTTTCCGGTGTCAGCATCCCGCAATATCATGTAGTTTATTTGAAAACCCTTTTGGATTTTATCGCCCGTGCTGAGATCATCCGAACCCATTACTAAAATTCGAACACTATAGTAACAATGAGATGAGCGTCGTCGTTCTTAAAATATTCACAAATTTTCCTTCTTCAGCAGCTCCAAATTATATTTTTGGAAATAAATCAATGTTTATTTTTAATTTAACAACATGTGTGTAGCTGAGCCACATTCAGCTTTGCCAGCTGCTTGTAAATCGATTACAGCAATATTAAAATCGATTGCTTTTATTATTTGCGATTATTGCGGAATACCATTTGATTATTTATATTGATAAGTAATTAAATAACTCCAAATTCCTTATTTTATTTCTAAATTTAACTTTTCTTTCAATTTCTCTGTTTTAAATTTGTGAGAATTCATTTTTTTTACACAAAAAACTTTAAAGTTGACATCACTGGAACGCAAATTCTTTTAAAAAATTGTCTTATAAAATAAATAATATTTAGCTCTTTGCCGACAATTAAATGCTTATAAATTATTTTTTTATTTAAGCTTCATTATAATTTCATAACATGTAACAACTAATTAAAAAATCAGAGTTGTAAAAGAGTAAAGCTATTTAATCGTAGATTATTGAAAGAAGACGGTCACACTACAAAAACATTCACAAAAATGATTATTTATGGCGTTTACATAGTCAGTAAATCCGGAGGTCTCATATTTAATCTGGACAATAATGTGCCACGCATAGAACACGAGAAGACGTTCACATACCCACTGGACTTGGTGCTTGACTATGAACCGAAAAAGGTTTCCGTGTCGTTTAATCGTAAAGATGGCATTAATGGTAGGCGTTTACTCTTTGGGTGTTCTAGTTATAAAGTCTCATTTTATAGTTGGTCATGTGCTTGTCGCGGTCAATGGAATGCCTGTCAACGGAGCAACATTGGAGGACGGACGTGCCGTCAGAGCCACACTTGAGTCAGCTGAGAGCTTTCCTATAAATCTTAAGTTTAGCCGACCAAAAATGACTACAAATGAGAAAATATTTCTTGCGAGTATGTTCTATCCATTGTTTGCTATTGCCAGTCAACTCAGCCCAGAACCTAAGAGTTCAGGTATAGAGATGCTGGAAGCAGATACCTTTACACTCCATTGCTTTCAAACCCTTACTGGCGTTAAGTTTATTGTGATATCCGAAACGGGTCTAAATGGCATGGATTTATTTTTGCGGAAAGTCTACGAGCTATATGCGGACTATGTACTAAAAAATCCCTTCTATTCATTAGAGATGCCAATACGATGTGAACTATTTGATAACAAGCTAACGGAACTATTGGTACAGGTCGAAAAGACTGGGATAAATAATATTGATAAATAAATATATTTTTTGTTAAGTTCAACAAATATTTATTATATACAGTCGAGTCCCGATTATTCGTAATGCCACGGGGATCAGGTTTTTTACGAATTACGCGGGATTTCGAATTACCGAGGTATCCATTTAACGAGGCTCAACAAAGCAAATTTGAAATTACCGCGGTTCTTGTATTATAGATAATGTTAATATATTTCTTAATTGTTGGAGTCAAGAAATCAACATAAGTACATTCATTTGTAATTTTTATATATTAAATGCAAATTAAATTAATTATTCGTAAATTTTTTCGCATTGATTGTACGCTTGCGAAAAAATCAGCAAGCTAATAGAAAATAATGTGAGCTAGCTAAAAAATTCAGCATGTATAGCGACATAAAGTCGGCATAACAGTTTACAAATCCTAACGGTGTCTTAACTGACAAAAGTTTCGCATTGAAAAAAATCACATCACAAGAAAATCCAGCATATATATCGACATAACGGCGGCATAACTGTCTACAAAGCCTCAGTGACTGAACTGACTAGAATTTTGCATTGTATTACGAATTACAAGAGGTAACAAAATCAAATTACGAGTTATAAGAGGTTTAATATTTTTTGCGTTGCGAAAAATATTACGAATTAGCGAGGGGACCAAAATGTATGAATTTTTACGCATTATCGAGTTTTTTTCAAGAGGACAGAAATTTTTACGAATTAAAGAGAATTTCGAATTAGCAGGGTACGAATTATCGAGACTCGACTGTATAATATGTGTCTTATCTCGTTAAATATTAATAAGATAGAATATTGAATATTGTACTTAGCCATTGCGCGCTTCTTTTAGACCCCGCGCTCTTGTGTGCAAAAAAAAATTCGATCGGTTGAAAATTGTGCTTAATAATCGTTTTTTTCGAATCGTGGTGGTCAGGGGAGGAAATTAAAATATCTAAAACAATTTCGTATACCGTATTAAAATAATGAACCTAAGTTTAAAATTTGGTTGATCTAGCCCTTATAGTCTCTGAGAAACAGGCGTTCATACAGACGGACGGACAGACGGACATGGCTGGATCAACTCGTCTTGTCGTCCTGATCAAGAATATATACTTTATGGGGTACCCGATGATTATTTCTATGTGTTACATACTTTTCTATTTTGCACATTTCCAATAGCTCCGCTATAGTTTTTTTACAAAAGGGCAAAGAGGCTAAAAACTCGTAAAGCGTAGAAACACAACAAATCTAGATTCCAAATTTAAGTGCTCTAGTTCTTTTTTTGCGCGCACCACTTAACCCACCGGTTTCCATAACACCACATTTAGTGATGTATAACTACCGAGGTTTTTGATCAATCTTACCCAGATTTACAACATAAATCAAGAATGGTCTAAATAAGATGTGTCCAAAAAGAAATTCAATCGGTTGAAAATTGTGCTTAATACCGTGTTTTTCGTATTGTGGTGGTCAGAAGAGGAAATTAAAATATCTAAAACAAACTGGTCTAGCGTACGAAAATAACAAATCTAGATTTAAAATTTGGTTGTTCTAGCTCTTATAGTCTCTGACAAACAGGCGTTCATACAGACGGACGAACGGACAGATAGACAGACGGACACGGCTAGACCGGCTCGTCTAGTCGTCCCGATTCAGAATATATATACTTATTGGGGTCTCCGATGATTTTTTTACCTGTTACATACTTTTCGATTTTGCACAAATCCATTAGTTCCGTTTTGCTCTTTTATACAAAGAGACAAAGCGTGTAATGATTATAAATATGGGCACTCTGGGCTGCTACCTGAGAAATGGTAGAAAATTCATTACTGGCGATTGAAACAGATATCCAGAATCTAATGTTGTTAATTCATTTTGACACATTTGTGAAAATAACACATTACATTTAGCATTGCCAAATGCTAAACTTAAATTATTCCCAGATTTAATACCACTTACTACCAGTTCTTGCTATTTGGGACTATGTGGTCATAAAGTATATAACTAAATTATATGTTTTAAGAGGAAACAATAAATTATAGTAATAATTTTGCATTTCTATATTAATTCAAATGAAAATTATTTCTTACGATAGTGTGTGTATAGCTGTATATTTTGGCTAAGGGGTTCTCGTAGTCGGGTACACTCGACTACAGACTTCTGACTTGTTATTTATATATTTTGAGTATACATTTTCAGCTGAAATCCTTGCAAATTCGAATGATTACGGAAAATGTGTTAGCACTTGCACAAAATTTCTCATGAAAATCGGAAATAAGCTATACCATAAAGAATCCAATGGACTTAATTGCAACATTAACACCTAAGGATAATTACTGGACATCCTCAAATAAACTGGCAAGTGATGCAACTTTCACTTCGCTAACTATGGGATCCGGATACTAACAAAAATGGAGAAAAATGTGTTCAAATTGCAAAAGGTTTATTAGCCCTTTTGCTTCTTTGTAAAAGAGAAGCAAAGCGGAACTAATGGAAATGTGCAAAATCCAATAGTATGTAACACATAGAAATAATCATCGGAGACCCCATAAAGTATATATATTCTGAATCAGGACGACAAGACGAGTTCATCTAGCCCTGTCCGTCTGTCTGTCTGGCCGTCTTTCTGTCTGTCTGTCTGTCCGTCTGTCTGTCTGTCTGTCTGTCTGTCCGTCCGTCTGTCTGTCCGTCTGTCTGTCTGTCTGTCTGTCCGTCTGTCTGTCTGTCCGTCTGTATGAACGCCTGTTTCTCAGAGACTGTAAGAGCTAGAGGAACCAAACTTGAAATCTAGATTCGTTATGTTCGTAGGTTATACGAGTTTGTTTTTGATTTTTGAATTTCCTCGATTATTAAGCTCAATTAAGCACGATTATTAAGCACAATTTTCAACCGATCAAATTTATTTTTGGTACACATCATAACTAAACCATTCTTGATTGATGTTGTGAATCTCGGTAAGATTGATCAAAAATCTCGGAAGTTATTCATCATCAAAAGTGGCGTTATGGGCCCCGGAGGGGTATAGTAGTGCGCGCAAAATAAGAGCTAGAGTAATGAAATTTGGAACGTAAATTTGTTATGTTCGTACGCTATACGAGATTGTTTTCGATTTTTCATTTCCTCCACTGACCCCCGCAATTTGAAATCGATTATAAGGTACAATTTTTAACCGATAAAATTTATTTTTCGCACACATATTAAGTAGACCATTCTTCATCTACGTTGTGAATTTCGTTAGAATTGAATAATAAACACGGAAGTTATACAACATTAAGTACCGCGCTATAGAACGTGCGGGGCTAAAAGGTGCGCGCAATGGCTAAGTACGTGCAAAACTGTGTGTATGTATGAGTATGTGTGTGTATGTCTGTATATGTAGGCAAAGGGGCTCTCGTAGTCGGGTACACTCGACTACAGATTTCTTGTTAAGAACTGAAAAATGTGAGATCTTGCTGTATAATGTGTGCCAAGCCAATCTGCTCTAAATTAGCAAACAGTTTTCATTAAATATGTCATGTATTATATTTAGTAATTAATACAATTTATTTGCTTCATTTAAAAGAGTTTGCAACATTTATATCTTGTAGCTTAACTATTTTGGTACTATCATCAGGCATCGCTGAATTACCGACAACTGCTAAACATTACAGCGAAAAATTGGTTCATGTGTATATTTCGTATCAGAAAAATTTTACTACAATTTCGGGAGTTAGTGGGGAATTTTAATATTTTGAAAACACTTTTATTTAAGAGTTTTATCAAACATAAAATTCTGACTGCATCTTTATCTAACATTTAATGTTCAACCTTTAAAAAATAAAATATACATATCAAAAACTTTATCAATATACAAATCAAAAGAAATTATCTTTCTACAACCTTTTCTGCAGACAAATAAATAAACACAATTAATTTAATGCAACCCTTCGCAACTGCAAGTGAAATATGCTTTTAATTTATATCATTAACAGTAATTTATTAATTTATATTCCATTCAAATCAAATAATGCAAATTATACATTTTTATTATTATACTCTATATATATTTATATATTCTTTCAGTTTATGACTAAAGCACTATAAAATTTTTAATCTATGAGTTACATTATATATATATATATAGATATATATATATATATTATATATATTTATTTATATTTATATATAATAATATATATACCAGCTACTGGCATACCTAAAAAATTTAACGTATTTATATACAAAATTTGATGAATACATATTAATGTATGTACATATACGCTTATATACATAATAATTATATATAGCAATTTTTTATAATGCTAAAACGCACATTTTTATACAATAGAGATATATATTTATTCGATTTCCAGCTTAAATCTGAATTCAGTAGAGTCTTATGAAATACATGATGGGTATAATGCGTAGGCATTGTTTTTCTGAATGTTTTAAGTATGATCATAAACTGATTGAGTACATACAATTTGTGTAATTTTGTTGTTATTTCACGAGTTTATTATTTATTTTTAATATTGCATTAACATTTGCATATATATATATATATATATATATATATATATATATATATAAATATGTATCATACATTCTTTGAGCTACTATTACAACTGAGTCCCATAGATATTTTTTTAAGAATTACACAAAGGAATATTTCCAAATATTCAAATTTTGGATAATTACAAACAATTGAGTAATGACAAAATGAGCCACAATATTATTGGTGAACAAGAAAAGTTTAATTTATTTTACCTATATAATATAAATGTGTATCACAGACACACAATAAAAATCCAAGGGCTTTATGTTTTTTACAAGAGTTTGCTTCACGCTGCAGGAATTAATTGTATATTACATAGATCGTAGTACTTATACTCATATAATTATACAAGTGCTTCTATCGTTTTTGGGAGGGAACACATTTAGTGGTTGGTTCGTTTCTAACTACGAGTACTCGGAGTACTCAAATTAACAAAACACAATACAAAAAACATTTTATTAAAAACATATCAAATAGTCCTTAAGCAAATGAAACTCTACTCTTCAGTCATTGGCCCCTTGGTGGCTCCAGCTTATTCAAATTATTCTTTAACTTTAAAATAAAACTGAGCTCTGA
>JBAMBS010000602.1:0-177633 GCA_037044455.1 Zygothrica quintamaculata
TAGAAAAAGATGATTTAAAAATAACTCATTGTATTCGCGAGCGAAGGTAGCCGTCGATCCAGTTTACAAGGTCTTGAGGAATTCCCATCAAACTTAACTTATTAATTAAGAGAGTGTGATTTACGGAGTCAAAAGCCTTACTCAAATCCGTCTGCATTTTATTCTGAAATCCTTTGATAACAGAAGAGCTAAATTCAAGTAAGTTAGTGGTTGTAGATCGTGATTTCACAAAACTATATTAGCTAGGTGATATAATCGAACTACAAAAGTGCTGAAGCTGAGAAGTTATCAATTTCTCAAGCACTTTAGGAATAGCGGACAGCTTGGATATACCCCTATAGTTCATAACATCCGACCTAGAACCATTCTTATGGAGAGGAATTATATATGATTCCTTCCAAACAGTCGGAAATGAACTGGATTTAACGGACAACTCAAATAATTTAAATAAAGTTTTACACAGAGAACCAGCACAGTATTTGAGTACACATACGGGAACTCCATCAGGCCCAGGTGAATAATTTGGTTTAATAATATTAAGCTCACTTAATAGCGAGCTTCGAGGATAACAGGATTAACAAGTCTGTAGTCGAGTGTACCCGACTACGAGAGCCCCTTTGCCTACATATACAGCCATACACACACATACTCATATATACACACAGATCTGCACGTACTTAGCCATTGCGCGCACCTTTTAAACCCCCACGCTCTATATCGCGGTACTTAATGTTGTATAACTTCCGTGTTTATTGTTCTATTTTAACGAAATTCACAACTTAGATGAAGAATGCTCTACTTAATATGTGTGCTGATCTATAACTTCCGAGATTTTTGACCAATCTTACCCAGATTCACAACATCGATCAAGAACGGTCTAATTGCGCGCACTACAATACCCCCCCGGGGCCAATAACGTCACTTTTGCTGATCTATAACTTCCGACATTTTTGAGCAATCTTACCCAGATTCACAACATCGATCAAGAGCGGTCTAATTATGATGTGTGCCAAAAATAAATTTGATCGGTTGAAAATTGTGCTTAATAATCGTTTTTTTCGAATTGCGGGGGTCAGGGGAGGAAATTGAAAAATCTAAAACAAACTCGTATAGCGTACAAGCATAACAAATCTAGATCCCAAATTTCGTTGCTCTAGCTCTTATTTTGCGCGCACTACAATACCCCCCCGGGGCCAATAACGTCACTTTTGCTGATCTATAACTTCCGAGATTTTTGAGCAATCTTACCCAGATTCACAAAATCGATCAAGAGCGGTCTAATTATGATGTGTGCCAAAAATAAATTTGATCGGTTGAAAATTGTGCTTAATAATCGTTTTTTTCGAATTGCGGGGGTTAGGGGAGGAAATTGAAAAATCTAAAACAAACTTGTACAGCGTACGAACATAACGAATCTAGATTTCAAGTTTGGTTGCTCTAGCTCTTATAGTCTCTGAGAAACAGGCGTTCATACGGACGGACGGACGGACGGACGGACGGACTGACGGACGGACGGACGGACGGACGGACGGACGGACGGACGGACGGACAGACAGACGGACAGGGCTAGATGAACTCGTCTTGTCGTCCTGATTCAGAATATATATACTTTATGGGGTCTCCGATGATTATTTCTATGTGTTACATACTTTTGGATTTTGCATATTTCCAATAGCTCCGCTTTGCTCTTTTTTTACAAAAAAGGCAAAGGGGCTAAAAATGTAGTTAGATGTATTTAGTCTGTACGGATAGTAACTATCACGAGACAAACCTCTAAGAGAGTACGTAAGTTGAAAGAAATTTGCAAATAAGTCGGCTGCCTCCTGATCAGAGTTTGCTGTCATGCCTTCATAACTAACCGAGTTGGGAAAAACATTTGCTTTACGCTTTGAATTAACAAAGCTAAAGAATTGTTTTGGATTTTGCCGGAATTGTAAACGGCAACGAGATAAATAATCATTGTAACAACGCGTGTTATACGAAACAAAATTTGTTTTAGCTATAACGTAACGAGAGAAATCAGAGATTCTAGTCGTCGACTTAAATCTATTATAATATCGAGATTTGACATTTTTAAGTGTTGCTAATTCTTTAGTTAACCATGGAGGTCTATTCGTCCCTTTTTGGGAGACTGAAGGAACACATTTATCAAAAAGAATGTTCAAAATATTATAAAAGATCGACGTGGCCTCATTAATATCGCAACAAGAGAATAATTGATACCAGTTAGTCTCATAAAGTAGAGAATTAAGTTTCTCAAAGTTGCCTTTTTTGAAGCAACTGGATACAGGGTTATCTGAATAGAATTTTTTAGGCATAGGCAAATCAAATTGTAAATTTAGGGTTGGATGATAAATATCTTCCGGTAGAACAAGAGGAATCTGATGCAAAAACCAGGTCAAGTAAACGCCCATTACAATTACGAAAAAAATTAACCTGACAAGTTGATAGGTCCAATAGAGACTCAATGAAATCATTAACTACTACTGGTGACATAACATTAGGCAAGGTAGGATTATGTGACCAGTCTACATTTGGAAGATTGAAATCTCCAAAAGCCAGCAAGTAATCATTGCTGGATAGCTCGGACGAGATAGATCGGATGACGGACAAATGTTCGGAATAAATTTCGGAATCTGAGTTAGGAGGAATATACATATATATATAGTGACGTAATCTCGTCTACTGTATATCATCTTGAAATCCACTTAAAACTGCGACAGTAATTACTGCCGCACTTAAAACATCATTACCCAAAATCTCACACTCAGCATCAAAACTCAAAAACAATAACTAATAAATATTTACTAAGAACCAAACCTCACACTCAGCATCAAAAGCCAGAACCATTACTTATAAAATACTAAGAACCAAATCCCTACACTCAGCATAAGAACGTAAACAATAACAAATAAGTTAATGTTCCAATATCCAATATCAAATATATGAAATATCAATTGTAAACAATAATCGAAGTGGGTACGCTTAGAATCAGATCAGCATCCTCAGATCAGTCTTAAGCCAACCACCGAAAGAATCGCAACCTAAACTTCTACAATAAAATATTACAAACCCGGAACTTGTGTTTTTTATTTAAAGTGTTGAACTTGTGTTATACTCTAAAGTGTTGTGCGTTGTCTTTAGTTTTGAGGACGAGACATTTATAAGGCCAAAACTTAGTGAAAACTTTACTGGCGCAGCCGGTAGGATACTTAACTGTATCCTTCAAAGAACCGAAAGAGTGAAAAACAAAATAAATTTTAATTTTTTTTATTTTCGTAAACCAGCTCGAAAACGTTCTCCGAATTTTTAAATTTTTAACCAGGGTTATAAATCCAAATAGGTAGCCCAAGAACGGTTGAATAAAAAAAAAAAACAGTTCCGTTTAGCACTTTTTTTTTTTCCTTTAAAAAAAAAAAAAGACAAAAAGGCTAAAAATATTAGACAATAATTATGTTAAGTGAAAAATTAAAAAAAAAATAAACAGTTAAAACATTAAGATAAAACACAAAGAAATTAAATATAGTTAAGTGAAGAAAAATATAGAAATAAACAGTAAAAAAAAAGAAAAATAAAACTATGTATAAGAAAAATAAGTTAAGTGAAGCACAATAAAAAGAAAATAATAATATAAAAAAAATAATAATAATAAAATGGCTCAACCAATCATCGCGCCATGCCGGTTGACATCCCTCAACGACAACAACCTGGCTGAAGCGAGAATGCAATTAAAGGACATCGCCATATTCAACGGAGACTCCGCTACGCTCTACACGTTCATCAGCAGAGTGGACTACATCCTATCTCTCTATCTGACGGACGATGTTCGACAGCAACGAATTCTACTGGGAGCAGTAGAAAGGAACTTGGACGGACCAGTAACCAGATCATTGGGTTTAGCTTACATCGAGGATTGGCCCACACTGAAGGCAAAGCTAATATCCGAGTATAAGCCCCAGACTCCAAACTACAAGCTGCTGAAGGACTTCCGCGATACGCCGTACAAGGGAAACTTAAGAGCATTCTGCGAGGAGGCCGAAAATCGCAGGCAGCTACTCGTGTCTAAGCTTCAATTAGAAGGTAATAACAATAATATTCTTATCTACCTCGAGGCAATCAAAGATTCTATCAAGACACTAATACGTAAACTACCACTAACTCTCTACTCAACACTTGCACATCACGAAATCCCTGACTTAAGATCGTTAATACTAATAGCCCAAAATGAAGGCATCTACGAAGATAACGCAAATGTATGCGTGTATAAAACTATAGAGGTCGAAAACAAAAATACTAACCAATACGCATATTCAAATATAAATAAAATTAATAATTTCCAACCAAGGTATCCACAATATCCCCAACCACTTCAAATTAACACTAACCCATACCAAAATTCACCCACACAATATTATCAACCATCGAAATACAATTCTAACCCATACTCATCCAGATCTACTTATACACAACCAATGTTCTATAATCAACCCATAGCACACAGACAAAACCAATTTGACCCTAATAAATTTACAAATTCACATCCTACGTACAACAGGACTTCAGTAACTCAAACACCACAACAAGCTCCCAAATTCGAAAACAACAATTTTCAGCCAAACCAATCACTTAAAAGACCTAGACCATCAGACAGCCAACAAACAAAAATGTCCGTTGACGAATCACGATTTCAAATAGCTCAGGAAGACAACCCATACGAACAAAATTACTACCAACAACAATACTACGACCAACAACAACACTACAATCAACAACAACACTACGAACAACCACAATATAATGATGAGCAACAACATTACGAACAACAACAATATTACGATCAACAACAGTACGAACAAAACTATACAGACTCCAATCAACCTCAAACCCAACGTAAGCAAAATAAATGCGAGCCAAAAACCGAACCAAACCAAACCGAATTAAAGTTTGACGAAAATTTTCAGATTACCAGCCCCGAACAATACCAATACATAGAAATAAAACAAAGGCAAAACATTCAAATGCTTAATTGACACAGGATCCACAATAAATCTAATGCAAAAAAATATCTTTTCACTACCAATCCAAAATAATAAATGTGATGTTTATACATCAAATGGTACCATGTCACATAATGAATCCGTTATCTTACCCAGCAATAATATATTTAAAATTCCCGAACAATTTTATTTACATAACTTCTCTAAAGATTATGACATGTTAATTGGCAGAAGATTGCTTAATAGGGCAGAATCTATTATAAATCTCAAAACTCTTACAGCTACACTTTTCGATAAATCATACCCATTTATAACTCCAGGTTCAAATGATGACCATTTACTCACACAGAAAACGTTAGTATCAGACACAAATTCATTACATAATTCTCCCATTTTTTCCAAACAATATCCACAGACGCAAATGCTTGAAATAGAAATACAAAAACAAGCAGACGAAATGCTTGAAAAAGGGAAATTAAATTACGTCACAGACGCATTGTCCAGAACCAAGCTCGAAGAAAATCATTTCATTAAATCTTCCCAACATAGTGCAGATGAAGATAGTAACGATCTATTAACAGAAAAACCAATAAATACATTTAAAAATCAAGTAATATTCATCAAATCAGGTCAAAGCAACATATACAATCAAAAACTAAACAGGACAGAACTGGACAAACTCCTGCTCATATTTTTACATATTCTGAACAGCCAACATTAAAAACCCAACTAAACAAAAAGAAAAATATAAATGAACTAAACGCTAATAGAAACGAATACGAGATAGACGCCAGGTATATAAAGGGTCCTTTACAGAAAGAAAAATTAGAAAACCCATATAATAAAAGTAAAAATGTAGAACAAATAGACCCCGACCACTACCAAATTACTAACAGAAATAGAATCAGAAACTATTATAAAACTCAGTTTAAACAAGTAAGAAGTCTGTAGTCGAGTGTACCCGACTACGAGAGCCCCTTTGCCTACATATACAGCCATACACACATACTCATACATACACACAGTTCTGCACGTACTTAGCCATTGCGTGCACCTTTTAGCCCCCACGCTCTATATCGCGGTACTTAATGTTGTATAACTTCCGTGTTTATTGTTCAATTTTAACGAAATTTACAATGTAGATGAAAAATGGTCTACTTAATATGCGTGAAAAAAATTTGATCGGTTAAAAATTGTATCTGAAAATCGATTTTTTCAAATTGCGGGGGTCAGGGAAGGAAATTGAAAAATCTAAAACAAACTCGTATAGCGTACAAACATAACAAATATACATTCCAAATTTCGTTGCTCTAGCTCTTATTTTGCGCGCACTACTATACCCCCCCGGGGCCCAAAAGCACCACTTTTGCTGATCTATAACTTCCGAGATTTTTAATCAATCTTACCCAGATTCACAACATCGATCAAGAATGGTCTAATAATGATGTGTACCAAAAATAAATTTGATCGGTTGAAAATTGTGCTTAATAATCGTTTTTATTCGAATTGCGGGGGTCAGGGGAGGAAATTCGAAAATCCACAACAAACTCGTATAGCGTACGAACATAACAAATCTACGTTCCAAATTTCGTTGCTCTAGCTCTTATTTTGCGCGCACTACTATACCCCCCGGGGGCCCATAACGCCACTTTTGCTGATCTATAACTTCCGAGATTTTTGATCAATCTTATCCAGATTCACAACATAGATCAAGAGCGGTCTAATTATGATGTGTGCTAAAAATAAATGTGATCGGTTGAAAATTGTGCTTAATAATCAATTTTTTCGAATTCCGAAGGTCAGGGGAGGAAATTGAAAAATCAAAAACAAACTTGTACAGCGTACAAACATAACAAATCTAGATTTCAATTTGTTGCTCTAGCTCTTATAGTCTCTGAGAAACAGGCGTTCATACGGACGGACGGACGGACAGACAGACGGACAGGGCTAGATCAACTCGTCTCGTCGTCCTGATTCAGAATATATATACTTTATGGGGTCTCCGATGATTATTTCTATGTGTTACATACTTTTGGATTTTGCATATTTCCAATAGCTCCGCTTTGCTCTTCTTTTACAAAAAGGCAAAGGGGCTAAAAATTATAGTTCAGCATCAAAGGTAGCAGCAATAATATTTTTTCGTTGGGCGCCAATTAATATTTTTAGCCCCTTTGCCTTTTTTGTAAAAAAAGAGCAAAGCGGAGCTATTGGAAATATGCAAAATCCAAAAGTATGTAACACATAGAAATAATCATCGGAGACCCCATAAAGTATATATATTCTGAATCAGGACGACAAGACGAGTTCATCTAGCCCTGTCCGTCTGTCTGTCCGTCCGTCTCGTCCGTCCGTCCGTCCGTCCGTCCATCCGTATGAACGCCTGTTTCTCAGAGACTATAAGAGCTAGAGCAACCAAACTTGAAATCTAGATTCGTTATGTTCGTACGCTGTACAAGTTTGTTTTTGATTTTTCAATTTCCTCCCCTGACCCCCGCAAATCGAAAAAAACGATTATTAAGCACAATTTTCAACCGATCAAATTTATTTTTGGCACACATCATTATTAGACCATTCTTGATCGATGTTGTGAATCTGGTGTAAGATTGATCAAAAATCTCGGAAGTTATAGATCAGCAAAAGTGGCGTTATGGGCCCCGGGGGGGTATAGTAGCGCGCGCAAAATAAGAGCTACAGCAACGAAATTTGGCATCTAGATTCGTTATGTTCGTACGCTATACGAGTTTGTTTTTGATTTTTCAATTTCCTCCCCTGACCCCCGCAAATCGAAAAAAACGATTATTAAGCACAATTTTCAACCGATAAAATTTATTTTTGGCACACATCATAATTAGACCATTCTTAATCGATGTTGTGAATCTGGGTAAGATTGATCAAAAATCTCGGAAGTTATACATCAGCAAAAGTGGCGTTATGGGCCCCGGGGGGGTATAGTAGCGCGCGCAAAATAAGAGCTACAGCAACGAAATTTGGCATCGTAGATTCGTTATGTTCGTACGCTATACGAGTTTGTTTTTGATTTTTGAATTTCCTCCCCTGACCCCCGCAAATCGAAAAAAACGATTATTAAGCACAATTTTCAACCGATAAGATTTCTTTTTCACACACATATTAAGTAGACCATTCTTCATCTACGTTGTGAGTTTCGTTAAAATTGAACGAAAAACACGGAAGTTATACAACAATTAGTACCGCGCTATAGAGCGTGGGGGGCTAAAAGGCGCGCGCAATGGCCAAGTACGTGCAGAACTGTGTGTATGTATGAGTATGTGTGTGTATGGCTGTATATGTAGGCAAAGGGGCTCTCGTAGTCGGGTACACTCGACTACAGACTTTCTTACTTGTTATATATATAAATTCAATAGATAATGCTTTCCATTTCACACCTGAAAAATCAAATGCATTCCTTCGATTTATATCAAATTGATAACTATATCAGTGTTGACAATTATGTATTGCTTTCTGCTTTTAAAATTAATAAAATTATCTAATCTAAAAATTGTTAAAGAGAATAGTTCGTCAATAAATATAAAACCGAGTAAATACTTATTATAGCGCTATATATGTATAGTTCTATTACACATAAAAATATATTTAAAAATAGTTTTCAACTTGAAATCTATTTATAATTTTATAAAAAGACATTGGCAGTGCACTACACGGTTTCCACTTATCTACTGTGTATACATACTGATATAGCTATCAAATCAAATGCGACTGTGATGACGCTGCATGTTTGGATTTACAAAGAAATCGGAATTATAATGCAAAGCACATAAAAATAATGGAAAGTCAAATACATTTTGTGGTAGTAAGCACTTTTGAGGCAATATCACTAGTTTGTATAGGCCAATAAATACTGATCGAATACAACGGGGATGTAGCTCAGATGGTAGAGCGCTCGCTTAGCATGTGAGAGGTACGGGGATCGATGCCCCGCATCTCCAGGATATTTAAAAGATTTTTTTAATCCTTTTTTTCTTAACGTATATTTATTTATTGATCAACTATTTTTTGTTTATTTATTTTAGGGAAATAATGTTATGGATAATCCATTGCTAACAACCGGACAATCGATAATCACTGTTAAGGCTACCAAGGAAGGAGTACGCAAGATAATTTTGTTGGGTTGCAAGGGAAATATAATATATGTACATGATGCGGCTACCGGTTTGTTGCTACGACACCTAAGCCTACCTGAGGGTCTCAATGTATATAGCTTATTACTGACCGATAAACATGTTTATTGTGGTACACAGAAGAACGAAGTTCACAAATTTGAGTTTTCCGTGAGTAAATAAATCGTAATAATAATTTATAATATCTTCGCAATTTTTGTCATCCCTGCAGAGCGGTTTATTAACCTCAAGCATGCCCTGTGGTAATGGAGCTGTTACAATGGGCATATATCAAGATAAATATTTGCTTGTTGGGTGTTACGATGGTTACGTCTATGTACTGGACATGGAATGCGACAAACACTTGGGTCGCTTTCAAGGACCTGGCCGTTTGGTCTTGGCTCTTGCCATTCTTGGCGATAAGGTATAATAATCAGACTAAAATTTTTACCTATATAGATTGAATTTAAATTTGTTATATATATAGGTCGTGGTTTCTTCAAAGGATAACGCACTGGAAACATTGGAAGTACCACCAGAATTGTTTATTTAAATAACGTTAGTTTCAAACTTAATTATCATCACTTTAAGTTACCATTATAAATGAAATATTAGTGTATATATATATATAACCCCAAATGTATACTTGTTTCGAAGCTGAATAAGGACAATTTCATAGTATACAACCCATGTAATTGTTTCGGCTAAACAAGATATTTTAATCCTTCTTCTTTTTTCGGCATATTAATCATAAAATGAAATGTTCTATAATTTTAATAAACATTGTATATTTTAAAAAACGTTAGACTTAAATATAAGCCATTAAACCACCCAATTCACACAATTTCGTTTGTATTTACAGTTCAAAAACTAATGGTTAAAAGCCTATTTATATTAATTAGTTAAGCAGGTAATATGATTTCCATGCAAAATAAAATAAAATATGAGTTTAGTATTTTGAATAGATACGAGCACTTGGGTATATATATTGCTTATTTAATTGATTGATATATTAAGGGATTTGCGGTACGCGTACTGGTCTCACATTCGTCTGCATTTGATGAAGCTTTTGGTTCAGTTTGTGGGTGTGATCACGCAAATAAGCAATTAAATCAGCTTGTTTTTCAAGTAACTCTGCTGTATCACCACCGGGCTGCATCAGACCGAGGGATCCACCGGCACGATCATCACCACGTAGAACATCGGGCGCAAGGTTAGCCCTATTAAATTTGCGTACTTTATCTACAATGTATTAAGAACAAAGAGCTTAGTTAAATAGTTAACAAAACAAAGCTAAAAATAACACAAACTTATATAGCAGCCATGAGTTGCAGCAAGAATCACAGTCTCAGCCATATTAAATGTGGTAACATAGCTAATGGGTGAAAGCCAGCCGTTAGCACAATGCGTCCAAAACTGATCACCATAATAGTGATGAATTAGTGCTTGTACAGCTAATAACGTTGAGTTCCACAACGAAACTATTTGAAGGGGAACCCCTTTTTGCATATTCGTTTCACGATGGAAATCATGATAGCCACTCATACGAAGATTGTCATGCTGTTTCTTTATAAAGTGATCAAAGAGCTGTAACAAGAGTGGGATAGGTCAATAAGGTGGAATTATGAATGAAAATGCAATATGCAGTTTACATACACAGAATACTTACGAAAGTAATGACCCAAAAAGTGGCACGCAAGTAAAGCATTATAAAATATGCCTCACAGCGGCGATCTTCGGGGAACAGCGCCGCCAGGCCAATGCCTACAATTGAAATGACCGTCGAGATAACCAAATGTATGCTGATAATTGGAAATGTACAAAAATATATTGTATTTTCGTTGTGGCTGGGCTACTGATTAGCTATAGTATAATACCCCTTTGCAATGAATCATGATTCATAGCTACCGGCACACATACCTATATGCAGGCACTGTTTTCAGCTTGAACGAACCATTGTTGTCTGAAAACAGCACTGGGTCAAGCAGCTCATCAGTATCACGATGTTGTTGACCAGCGCTGGGCTGTATGGCTCCACCTGATACCTCACTATCCATTATCTATTATTTTAAATTATTTTTCTCCTTTGTTTTATCCAGCAAATGGATGCGCAACACCTAAAGCAGAAATTCGCTCTGTTTGTTTGTAGTCTAAGCGCTTAGACCAGCAAATAGCGTTGCCGGACAATCTTTCATTAAATGATTTTCGATTGTAGTAAAACAATCGATATACTAATAGCTTATACACAATTTAACCGAATTAAAAAATTAAATTAATACATAGATATTGATATTTTTAAATTCACTTTAATTATTTCCAATAATAGCTTGCAAAAAGATTTAAAAAGTAATCTATATGAAATATCGATAGCATGATTGCAGCCCTGAAAAAAATAAACAATTTGAAGTTAAATTGTTGCGCAAATGTGTATTGTTTGCACCAAAAGTATTAAACATAAACAAATACTAAACAGCTTTACATATGGCTACCCCAGCTCCTCGGCGAAGAAAAGATTTATTAGCTTTTCGTTCGGACTCAGAGGATGAGTATAGTTCTACTTCCTGTGAGATAGAACAAAAGTGTCAAGGCGCGAATAGTGGTGAAAGCGGGAAATTAGAAATAAAGTGAGTAAGCCGAAAAATGTTAAATATTCATGGCCTTAATTAATTGTACTTACAGAAATGTTTGTAATAAGGAGAATGAGGGCACACAGGAGCAAAGGATACCCACTTCAATTAGCATGTTGTAAGTGTGTTTGTTAGCGTCATTTATCTTAAAAAAATCAGTCAAATGTTCTTGTAGACCTAGAAGACGGTCGGAGATGACTTTGCTAGACTCCGATAGCGACGATGATGATGATAAAGGAGATTTAAACTGCGCTATACTTAATGACTCGTTTGTACTTAGCCCTATGCAAGATATAACGGGAAGTACCTGCAGTGTTCCCGAAACTATGGGCGCTGTACTAAAACGCAATGACAGTAACCTGTCGTTTCTTGGTCGCTTTGGAAACATGGGGATCAATTGCAGCGTGAACAGCGTTAAAAAATCACCCAATAATTTACAATCTGAACCGCTACAACAGCAGCAACAGATGCAAATTAAAAAAGTACCACCGGCAACACTAAAAACTATTGCTGATCAACGCAAGGGCTTAGAAACCAAAACACCAATGCGTGTTGTACCTCCAAATGTTTTGAAATCTCAAGTCAAAGCTGATTCGGAATTTGTTACTCCACAGGTTTGTAACATAGTTAACAGGCACAGCACACGCAACACTCAAGACACACAAAAATCGCGTAATGATTTAGCAAATGAGTTTCGAGCGCAAAAAGTATTATTCCAAACGCCAATGACTGTTAGTCGTGCGCCTTTTACAAGCGATAGCCTCACGTTTTCATTGTGTGACACAATCAGTGAGAGTCCAGATGTAAGTGCACAGCCTCAAGTAAAAGACGAACTTCCTCAAACAAACAAAACAAAAAAATCTTTGGAAGGCGCTTTTCAACTTGCTGAACTAATAAAGCCGGTTCCACCAGAACCGCCTTTATCCGCACCAGTACCTGTAGCAACAAAACCTGAAAAGACAGAAACGTCATCAAAGTCTACTTCAAACGTGCTTAAAATCAAAGACCATGAGTATATTATGGCTAAAAAACTTGGGTGCGGTGGCTCCAGCTCTGTTTACTTAGCACGCCAAAAGGATACTGGCCGGGAGTTTGCATTAAAAGTTGTTGATCTTCAAGCCGATCCAGTAGTAGTACAAGGCTATCTCAATGAAACTAAACTCCTCGAAAAGCTTCAGGGCAATATATGCGTTGTATCGCTTTACGATTAGTAAGTAAAATCTCTTATAAACTAAATTATTAATCAAGAATATAAAATATATCATCTGATTTTAGCCAAGTTAAAGCCGTAACCATGAACCAGTTCTTTGCATTATAATGTATTCTGTCAAATCGAAATTTATGAAACTATTCCAGGATTTTTTATAGTTCCTTTTTATTAACTTATGTGATTGATTGATATATTTTTTATGAATCTTTGTATAACATAAACTTTATTGGAAGGAAAATTCAAATATCTGGTAGTTCTCCTGGTTTATTAACAATATTTATTTTATTAATATTAATTGTTAATTGTTTATAAACTGCTGCTAACTGGAAGGAAATTGCGACTGCATCCGATGGAAGTTATGTTTAAAACTTGGTACTGTAACGAAAAAGGAAAATTTAAACAAATTTATTTAATTACTTTTTAAGTTTTTATGCTTTTGATACTGTAAGACATTTTATTTATTTGTCTTTTTTTAATTGTTTCTTAATTTTAGCCAATTGCTGCGACAGGAATCAAAGTTGTATATGGTCATGGAAAAGGGTGATTGTGACTTAAATAGGATACTGCAAGGATTCACTACAAATCTGCCGCTATATAATCTAATGAATATATTATACCAAATGCTGCAGGCAGTCAATTATATACATCAAAATGGCGTTATTCATTCAGATCTAAAGCCAGCCAACTTTCTAATGGTAAATGGTCGCCTGAAGTTAATAGATTTTGGTATTGCTAGTAACATTGCTGTGGACTCGACGAGCATTATAAAATTCTCACAGGCTGGCACATTTAACTATATAAGTCCAGAGGCATTAACCGATATCTCAACTGGCACAAGTCCAATGCGTGGCAGTAGTAATCAGCCAAAGATTAAGATTTCAACAAAATCAGATGTATGGTCACTTGGTTGTATTTTGTATTTGCTGATTTACCAGAAGACGCCATTCGGTCATATAAGAAATATAAATGCCAAAATGAATGCCATTGCTAATCCAACAACAAATATCCAGTACCCAGTACTTCCAGTCTACTATCCCCTAATGCTGATACATGTAAGTAGCAGACAGGAAGAGGGAAACATAATCCTCATGCTTGGTGCTTTCTTTTACAGATGGTTAAGAACTGTCTTCAGCTGAATCCAAAGAATCGCCCCTCTTGCGAAGAATTACTTAAATATCCATTCCATATGGTAATACCCTTACAGAATTTACAATTGGCTGCCAAACCATAAAATTCAATATTGATACTTCTTAGTTTAAGCTAAACAGTCAATCCATATATACCTTATATATTATATGAAAATTGTAAAAAGAATGAAATACATAAATATAATACACAATATTTTTTCCATATGTGTTGGTGTATGTGTTTTTATTTTCTTCTTTAGCATAAATTATACATTCAAACATCAAAAATCGTAATAATACGCCTGCATTTAATGTTAATCTATAACAACGGCGTCTTTTGCGACATTTATAATTGTTTTTGTTTATATTGTGTAATCAATTTGTTTATTTATTAATTCTTTTTATATATATATTTTTTGCCTAATTTAACTTTTATTTTTGTCATTTATTAATGCAACAACTATTGACATTAATTACTAATTTGCATTACTTTCTTTTTCTTTACCATCTGCACAACAATTTCAACCATAATGCGGCTTTGTGTTAATTTTCAGTTAATCTTTACTTATTAATTAAATGTATGTATATGTTTGTTTTTTTTTTTATAATATCTTTTATATGTATATAAAAATAGTTGGTTTTTATTTATTATATATATATTTTTTTCATTTTTATTTATTTTTTTATCATATGCTTAATTAAATGTTGCTGTTGTTATAGGCTAACCATATACTAACATAATTACTGCTGCGACAAAAATACAATATAAAAAATAAACGAGACAGAGGACAATACAATTATAATTTTAAATAAATGAAAAACAACTGGACTAATGTATAATAAAATTCATAAACTGGTCAATAATTTTATTAAGCTGGCTATAAATTCAATTGCTTATGAAATTACAAAAAAAAAAAGATTGGTGCTCACTTTTTTTTTTTAAGTGGTTTTAAATGCAAGTAAACACAAATAATATAGCAATAATAATATATAGGTAAATATATATATATATATATTTATATATGTATATAAATAAACAAATAATGTGTGTGTATGTATGTACGCATGTATATATATATATCTATGTATGTTTCTTTATGTGCAACAGCAGCAATATGTGGTTGTAAATATGTGGACATGGTTTGAGTCAGTCACCCTTAGCCAGCCAGTGCCTGTTGCACTAATTTTTAGAATTCATTTTATTTATTTAATATAATTTTTTTGTGTTTTTAATTTTTTTACTTCGCTTCACATTTAAATGTTCAACATTGCACAAGTTTTTTGATTTTTTGTATGCTTTACGTTTCCTTTTTCTAATATTGTTTTCATTTATATATGTATATATATATAAATATATATATATTTAAATATTTAATCTTTAAAGCATTACTTAAATCTCCATTTTCTTTTTGCTACTTTAAAATGTTAAATGTTGCTGTTGTTGGGCTCGTTAGTTTGTTCTTCTCCTTCTCCTTCTTCTTTTGATTTCATCTTATACATTTTTTTTATATATATATATATTTTAAATTTTGTATTTTCTTTTTAACTGTTAATATTAAACTTTAAACTTAATAGATTGTTAGAATTGTTGTTGTTGCTGTTGTTGTGGTTGTTGCCTTATTTTGTGGAAGTTCGACAAATTCTTGTATCCTTTTCTATTATTAACTATCGTTGTGGGTCTGCTGTCTAATAAGGGCGGCGGTTTTATACCACAACGACATTAAATGTCCTTAAAGGAAAGATATTAATTATATTATTATTTAAAATTATTCTTTAAAGTTGATTTTGTTATGCTTACCTGTTCACCATTTAAGGCATGCTGCTGCAGCTTAGATATAAGCTGTTCCTTTTGGCTCACAATGCCACGCCAATGCTCGTCCTGTTCACGTGCACGCTGTTCCAAGTCCACCAAAGTGTTGCTCTACAATATTAGATATATATATATATATATATAATTTCATATTTATATATTTGTATTGACGCTTACCGTCTTTGTGACCAGCTGCGTTAGCTCATCATTGCGCTTGCGCAGCTTTAGGTTCTGTGTGTGCAGCTCATGCTGCTCGGCAGCACTAACGGAGGATTTGCTATTCGAATTACTATTATTGCTACTAATATTGTTGTGGGTGCTATTGTGATCGCTGCTACTGCTACTGTTGTTGCTGTCGCTGCTGTTGTTTGATTGAGTGGACTTATGACTACTGCTCTGTGCTGCCAGCTTCTGTTGTTGTTGCTGCTGCTGCTGCTGCTGCTGCTTGACGTGTGTAACAATCACCTGCTCTATCCACTCATCAAATGAGATATTCAATGCTGTAGCCGCATGCGTCTTAACAGCATCTGGATACAATCGCTGGTACAGCTCACGTATACGCTGCTCTTTATCCTTTGCTGAACTGGAGCTAGCCATCAGTTCACCACCATTAGCAGCTGTTGTTTTTTGCTGCTGCTGCTGCTGCAATTGTTCTTGCAGCTGTTTATGTTGTTGCTGTAATATTACAATAAATAAATGTTGTTATTTCATAAAGACTTGAAGTTAAACAAAGCTGTATAAAATGTATCCTTCAGACAACTTAACCAACAGATAGCAATAAAAATTGCAAATCATTTAAAAGAATGCATATCTATATATAAGTATATATAATTTGATAAGATATTATCAGCAAATAAATGATATGATATATGATAGAAGCTACTGCCTTAAGTGAGTGTTACTAAGCAAATCATAGTTAAAATTAATAGAAAGAATAAGAATATATACATGCACTTACGCCTAAAATTTGCTCTGTATTTGTTTTCGTCTTTGCTGTTGCAGTTCTGGCGGTTGCTTCGGCATTTTGCAACGCTTCAATCAACTTCCAATTTTTCATACGAACGTCCTGACGAAACACAAATACGTTGCAGTTAGTAACAAGGATATAAAAGAAAGTCAACACAAACACAAATAATTTACTTCTCTTCAAACAAGCTGGATTAGTATTGAACTTTATCATTCTATATTAAAAATTATATGATATGTATATATATATTTATATATATATATGTATTCCCTTATGATGATATGATTTTCATGTATAGTTTATATTTATTTTTTATAGTTCATATTTACTTACATTATTCTTTTCGCGCTGCTCTTGCAGCTCCTGCTGCAAGTGTTTCTCTTTATCTTGCAGCTGTTCGGCACGTTTTTGTGCCTCCTCAAGCTGAGTACGCAGTGCTGTTTGCTGCTGCTGTTGTGTGGCATGTGCATCATTGAGTGTACGCAGCTCAGTTTGCAGAGTAGTCAGTGCTTTGGACTGGGCTTGAGCCTGCTCTGACTGTTGTGTAGACGCTTTGGCGGCTTGATTATTAGCCTGACTAAGCTGTTGGTTGAGTGTTACATTATTAGCTTCCAGGGTTGCTGCTTGTTGACGCAGTTCCTGAAGCTCTGTATTACGTACATGTGTCAGTTCAGTCTGTGACTGTGACAATTCAACCTTGGCTGTCTCCATAGCATTACTAACATTACAAAGTTCAAGCTTTAGTTCAGAGTTTTCCGTTTCAAGCTGCTTGCGCTGCTCCAACTCGAAAACGCTATTGTTAAGACGAGCCTCTAACTCATCACGTTGCTGCTCCAATGCAAGAAGCTGCTGAGCCTGCTGTTGGATGACTTCGTTCTTCTGCTGTGTCTCATCGTTCATAAAACTGGTCATTTCCGCAATAACTTTCTCCTTGAGCGCTAGATCTTGCTGTAAACGTTGTAACTGTGGAAGCAGATCCTGGGAACTGGCTTGCTTTTCGCGCACTAGCTTAGTCTGGAACTGTTGGCGTTCAAGTACTAGCTTTTCATTGACACTAGCCAACTCCTGGTTAAGAGCTGCCAGCTCTTGATCTTTACCTAGCAGCTTTTCGTTGAAAGCCTGGCTACGATTGTGCAATTGAGCGCGTTCCATGTTAATCTCGTGACGCAGCTCACGCAATTTGGCTTGAATACCGCTGGATGCTTCTTGTTCTTCAGCCAACAGTTTCTCCTTTTCTTCAAGTTGTCGCTTTAATTTCTGGCAAATATCATCCGACCAATCGCCATGATTTGCCGGCATATCCTGTTGTCTATTTAACAGATAATCAATTAAAATTTGGATCTCCGAACGATTGAGTTCAGCACGTGAGAATACATTCATTAGAGCAGAAACACCAATGGTTTGATGTTCGGCAAGCTTATCGAGTGCTTGCACAAGATCCTTAGCAGACAAAGCTGTATCCTTTTGTTTCTTGCTCGAATGCTGTTGCTGTTGCTTGTTCTTGTTAACATTGTTGTGTTGCAATTTGGGTGAACCGGTCGGCTGCTGTTGCTGCTTGAGTATTTGCTGTTTGGGTACATGAGGAACCTCTACTGGCTGCTCCATGGCTGCACTAATAAGTGCCACAGTAGCAGTAGGTTTTTCCTTTTTAGTGGCTCCTCCACCATTCTTCTTTTGTGCCTGTTGCTTGCTACTGTTATTGTTGTCCTCTTTGCGCTCCTTTTGATCCTGCTTCTTCAGTTCGACCACATCCTTGGGTGGACGCACTTCGAAACTGTTCAGTGCAGGTGTCTCATCGACAGGAGTTTGTCTTATAGCAATCGGCTCATTCTTATTAACCAGTATACCCACAGTAACTTTAGCACCTGCTCCATTGCGTTTATCCTTTTTGTTCTTTTTATTGTTATTATTGTTGGGTTGATTCTCCTTCTCGGCATTACTGGATCGACGATGCTGATCATTTAAAACTTCTGGGTCTGGTTCGAATTCCACATGCTGCTTGGATAAACCGGGCTGTACACTTTCCTCCTGTACACCAACAGATGCCTGTTCCTCAGATTGACCATCAGAGAACTCCTCGTGTTCCTCATGCTCATTGTTGTCCTTTTGCTGCTCACGTTGACGTTGCTTCTTTTCGCGCTTTAGATCCTTCTTTTTCGGCTTACGCTGAGTAGACGCATTTGTCCCACTTTTATTTTGAGCATACAAATTGGCACTTAGTGCACGCTTCTCAGCAACAACCTCCTCAAAGGTCTTACGACGAAAGATCTTGTTGATGAACAGAAAGGAGAGCAGCGATGCACTGAACACACATCCAATGACAATCAGTATGTGGAAATCCATATTTGCATAATTTGCCGTCAACAGTCAATAATAATACGATATGTTCTTACTTAATGAGTGTAACTGTAAAAACAAGAAAATTTATAATCAGCCAATGAAGATTTATAAACCTTATTAATCCTAAAATCCACATAAGCTATCAAAGCCTCAGTTTTAGTGTGATAATGTCATAATACAATTATAGTTTAAAATCTAAATCATTGTCTAAAAATTATGATTACGATTTCAAAGGTTTATTTTTATATAAACTTCAATAGGAAACTCAGCTAGGCATTTTAAGCTAATACGCTGGAAGTTTATTTAATGGCCAAATTAACAACTACTACTGATATTAATAATATTAATAATATTAATAATAGTAATAATAGTCTTTGGTCTTCATGAATGCAAAATATAATATTGCCTTAGAAATAGTATTATGACTCGAAGTCCAAGTAAAAATATATTTATCTAAATTAACCTGACACATTTGAAGGTAAGGTATTTAATGTCTTGTCTTGTTTTTTTTTTTTTTTTTTGAAGTAAAAATAAATGTCAAATTCGACAATTGTTTTTAAAATTCTTGTGCTCGTTGGGTTTTTTTTGTTTTTAAGCTTATTATCAGCATTTTTTCTTTTGTTTGTCGGTATTACCGATGACGTGTGCGTTTTCAATACGTTGCGATTGGTCTTCTCAGAAATTACAGTTTAAACAGAGCGAAAGATCATCGACATAACAATCAAAATCAATTATAATTGTTATTCACTCAAACGATGAATACGTGCGTGTGCATGTGCATGCCTGTGTGTGTGTGTGTGTGTGTGTGTGTGTGTATGTTTGTGAGTGTATATGTGAGACTGGCTGGGGAAGTGAGCACCATGGTACGTGCTTATCAGTCAGCCGGCCGGTGAATGGTACTAAAATAAATAATTGTTATCGTTCTGTATGTTTGTCATGTTATTATTATAAATGAACTTGTTGATATCATATTTTTATTTATTATGCTTTCCTTTCGTACTTCAGATAGCAAATGCACTTTAAACTGTATATCAATATCATATAAGATCAGTGCTGAATACTCTTGGTAAAAAAATGATGCTATCGATATACGCTCAAGTCTCATGTTTATCGATTGCCTAAGCAAAAAAACATAAAAAGCTTAAATTTAAAACACCAATCGGCTTTCCTTTTTTGTTGCTACAAACAACTTAGAAAGTTTAAGATTTATGATCATCAGATAAGCTAGATACTGACAGCAAAAGCTGGCCATATTTTAACAAAACTTTAAAAATAAAACTTGCAAAAGTAACAGGAAATTCCCACGTACACACACAAATATCACTTTCTAACGCACACGTATGCAAATATTATAAAGTACTCACTAAAGCAGAATATTTTTTTTTTTAATCTTTTATGTTTCTTTTCCAATGAGCGGCCTACCGTCAATGTGCAGAGCTCTAACTGGACACAATACGAATGACACAAGGTGGCAGCAAGAAAACGACAACGACGACGAATCTGAAGCTAAAGCTCAGCTCAATTCAGCTCAGCTAGACCCTCTCTTATTCTCTTGTTTTTTTCTTTTTCTCCCGATGAGTCAAACAAACGACCGCATACAGTTAGAACTTGAAATTTCAAGTAGTCTCTCCATAAGCTCTGTTTGCTGTTGTTCCTTGGTTGCGTTGGCGCTCGTTGAAGAATTCGCAAATTGCAAATTCAATTCAAGGTTGTTGCTCTCGCTCACCCAGCAACTGGATTGAATTAGCGTCATGTTTATTTGTTAAATTGAGTCAGGTTTTTATTTCTTGCGCCCAAAAAGAACGAGTAATAGTTGTATTTTTAAACGCTAGCAAAGTACGCACAACATAGATTTAAGCATATCTTTTTTTAACAAGGTATATGTCGACTTAGACGACTTATATACTTCTTTCATACTGAATGCGTATGGTAGTATATATTAATCAGCTTAAGAAATTATATTTTGTAGGGTACTTTGCAGTCGTGTTAATATTAAATTTTTGCTTTTCTTTTCTTCTATTGAGTAAAGAATTTAATATATGTATTTCTTAACTGTTTTTTTTTCATTTTTTTTTTTTGAGTGTTTATCGTCTTCTTCTGTATCTGCCATACAGCGTTAACTGCGCAAAAGTAAAAGGTAATTTTTATGACAAATTCACTGTTTAACTGTATGAAATGATAACACTTTGATATTAGAAAAACCAACATTTCTATATGCGTAAGTTGGAGCAGTTGGTTTAATTAATAAATTGATAATTATATCGGGCGTAAACACTTAACGGCTTTGTGTTAAATGTAAAGAAGTCAATCAGACTTTTCTGGATGCGGGTTCTTTAGTTACGCTGTTATGATTCGTACAAAGGCGGCATCTCTTGAGCGTCCAGCAGCTGAAAAGAACTCAACAAATAAAAGCCGGTAAAGGTCATCAACCGGAAGAGCGCCGCAACGAAATGTTCTCAAATGTGTATGTGTGCCTATGTGTGTGAGAGGGACTGTGTGTGTGTACGTACGCTTGTGTTAAATTCAAAAACTTGTTGCGGCACAATTATTAACAAACCCAACAATAAGAATTGCTTGTGTGTATGTGTTTAAATATGTATGTATGCCAGTCTGTGTATATGCAAATACCTGTGTCTAATAATTATGTTTATGGTTGAGTCGTTTGCTAAATTTACTGGTGCCCTGGCAAGCAAACAGTGCCAACTGCAAATTTGGCCCAATTTACTCGTTGTTGTTGTCGTTGTTCAATTAGTTGGAAAAACTGCAACGACCTCTGCCTATATACAATTTTTTCACTCATACTCAGTTGTTGTAACGGTTAAAGCTCTAATTCAAGGGAGTCTCTCTCGCTCTCAGTGATCTCTCATTAAATGCTTTGTTTGTTTGTTTAGTGTTGTTTATAATTGGAATTTGGTATCGGTTATTACCGATAGAACAGAGTGACAACCTAATCTTAAAATATATTATAAAGTATGTAAGCAGATTTATGCAACAAAAAATTTTATAGGTTCAACTTATGAGAGCGTGAATTATTGGAGGATTATTGCGTAGGAGTACCGGATTTGTCGTTAAAGTTCTTATTAGGTATCTGACAATACAGTTGTTTGCGCCTAACGACTAGTTTAAGGTATGTCATAGCATGACTCACTCAAAATTTCGTGTTAAAAATACAAATACTAATAAAAAAAGTATTGAAAATACTTGGAGATTATTAATAAATATTATTGACGTACACTGTTCGTTGGCTTATCAATAAATATATTACCGAGAATCGAGTTGAAGCACATTTTCCATGAATGAAAAACTGAATTCATTATTTATGAGCTTTTGTTTAAGTAAACGAACAAAATACACTCAAAGTGATGTTCAGTTGATAAGTACTCAAGAGACTAAGTGTGAGCGTAAGGAGAGCGAGAGGAGCGCGTATATACTGTCTCGGCTGCTTTGCTGCCAGCAATGTGTAAAAGTCAAAAGAAATGGCCGACACAAAAGCAAACAGACTCATATAGATATATATTTATATATAAATACAAACATATTTATATGTAAGTGCAACAAATAGAGGCCAAAACAATTATGTTTATTTCTTGGTTGATAAAATCATAGAAAACAGATCTAAAAGTTACACTTAGACAAAAATTATGAACGGGGGCAATCAGACAACGCAACAAAAGTTCTTGGCAAATCAAATTATTTGATTTAAAAAAACATTTGTCAGCTGCTGCCCAATGGGTTAGCCTATTATTCTGAGAGGTACTGTCATTTAATTAATAGCATCGACAAATAAATATAACACAAATATTCAACGTGGCTTATTAGGCGTCTAATTGGCGAGTCGTTGAAAAACAAAAAAAATTCTTTTTAAAATATGTGTGTGGCATACATGCCTGCCAAATGACCTAAACCCGATTTTCTGTGTGCGGCTGTTTGCCTTCGGTTTTCGTCTGATGGATATGGAACACAAATAGTCACTGAAACACATATAGCAAGCAATTTGAAATACTGCTTTTTTTTTTTTTTTAAGCGGAGGCGTAGATGGTCGACAGACATTCATGCAAAAGGGCGACGTACGCAGTTGAAGACAAAAGGGCGTCGATGCCTTCGTCTTCGTTTATGTTGTCGAACAAAAACAAAATCCACTGCACATAAACACACACACACACATACAAGATAAAAAAACAGAAAAAGACCTGCTTTTACTTTATGCAATTACCGTTGCTTTTATCTTCTACACTTCCAACTTCTTGCAACGTCAACAATTTCACATTTTCACATAGAAATCACGGAGCAGTATTTCTGCCTTTAACAACACACACACCCGCAGTAACACATATATCGTACGTGTATGCAGTTTTTTCTGTTGGGACCATCCGCCATTTGCAAGCTAGTGTTGTATACATGTGTACGCGTGTACGTGGGTATGTGTTTGCGTGGATGTTACCCTGCAAGTGTGTGTAGCGTTGTCGCGTCGGCAATTTTTCTTTTATTTCGGCATCAATTTCAAGTGCATTTCCCTATGCACATGAAATATGCTTATGTTTAATACTTAGCTTAGCTCAATGATTGCGAAAACTTACACTTTTTTGAGTTGCAGTTACTGTTAACAGGCAATTAGAAACATTTAAAGTTTTAAAGATTTTTCCACTCGTGTTTGTATTATTGCTTTGCGTTTGTTTCACTGCAAAGTGTGGCGGTCGTGAATATATGGTCGATACATGGCGGCTGACGATATTTATGGCTGCAATACTGAGACTGTCATCGATGTTTGTACAGGGTGCTTTTAAGATGTAAATTAAAAATATTATTATCGTAGTTTCATTTCATATTCATTTGCTTATGTTAACTAAGAAACTTCAAATAATTTAAAGCTATTTGTAAATTTTACTCCACCCAGTTTTCTATATTAACATAGCAAGTAGGTAAGGAAAATAACGTTTATATATATAATTAACTAGTCAGTTCGTTTCTAGATTGAGGGAACTGTTCGATAAATTTTAATCGAAACGCTTTAATTCACCTGTAAGAAACCACAACAGGATAACAAAATCCGGAGTTGCGAAACTATAAATTTTAAAGTACCGCCAATTGGGGGCAGTATGATAGGAAAATTGGCTGCTTGGTATCGTGAAAATGTATCAGAATCTGCAGACTGCTTTGCCTGTCGGCTAATAAGCGGGTTTGGTATGATTGGAATTGCTGCCTACCTGATGGCGCAAGCAAAACGGCGTCGCTCACCTTTAGAAATTTATGCTATGAAAAGCATTGCAGGAGGTGTATAAAAATGCCCAAATTTTTGTTAACTTAATTAATACTTTTTATTGAACAGCTGCTGGTGTATTGGGCGTAGCGCGTTTGGCAGATGCGGATTTCTTAAAATCAAACACGGAACCTGTAAAAAAGAAAATTACCGCGTCGGAGCATCCATTCTTTAAACGCTAATGTTAATTAAATCTAAATATATTTAAATTTTTTGTTCGATTGTACAAAAACTTGGACACAAAAATATTAATATTGTTTCAGCGTCCCACTTTACCCAACTTGGTATCAGTCTTTGGATTGGCAGTGAGTGTCTGAACAGAGACAATTGTTTCATTAATATTTGTTTGCAATTGGCGTAGACTTTGAATTTGCAATAATCTGAGAATACGCATAGGATAATCTAACACCGCGTCATTTGCAGAAACTATATCATTGCCTTTGTCAAAAGGAAACGGAGTGCCGGAAATTGCCTTTCGGTTTCTAGCTGTTGGCCCCAAGCGCTCACGGACAATGCGTCCAATGGCCTCCAATTGTAGCAAGTGATTGGGATGGTATGGTATTTTCAGCTTCGTCGCCAAGGCACGTACACCGGCGATAAAATCCTTATCTTGCACTGTATACAAATATTTAATAATTAAAATCTATTCTAATACACCACCTACAACATACCATTTATTTTACCATCAAATATGAATTGTGCGTTCTGTTGCGATTGTATGCCGTTTTCATTTTGTTGGCCCTGTCCTGCACTAACCGATTCGTATTGTGTGGGATCATCAAGATACTCCAGACGTATTGCATGTCCTATCATCCAGGTAAGCTGCTCCAACTGTGTTTCAAACATTGGCATATTTAAATCACTACAATATTTTTTGTAGCCGTCTTCCCATAATGACATATTGTCGAGATTACGCAATTTCTCGCGGTCCTCTATTGTATAAAAACGTATCTTTTGGTCCTCCAGCCAGAGCACGGTACTTGCAAACTCCTTTCGATCTATTGGTGATTAATAACAATTTATTGTTAAATAAAATTTAGTTAAGCTGCAGCTTACTGCTCAATGATACATCGTTTGGCGTTGGATGTCCTAAAGCCGCTAGTTTAAGTTTTAACATTTTCTACTGGTTCAGAATGTAATACACTATTTTGTAAATTAAAGCCAATAAGTGTCTATTCCGAACTGAGTGCAAATAAAAACAGAGTGACCGTTCTGCCTAAATTGATTTTCTCACACTAAAGACCAGCTGATTTTGCTTATCGATAACATTGGTGCCTTATATTATCGGCTTATACATTTTTAAATTGTATACATTACATTGTGTTTTATGATGCCGTACGGTGGAACGGACACAGAATTGGTGCATATTCATGACCAAGTGAAGGTGTGCATGTTGCCCGCCTTGAAGGAGGACTTGGATGAAGTTCAGGTTTTGCCGCTTCATTTTGAAGGCTATCACTCTGTGTTAAAACATGAACTTCCCAAGCTGTACGATCTTTTACAGAAAAAAAAGGAAGTACTTATGAATGAGCCTTTATGTCAAACGGTTTGCAACATAGTTTATGAGTTTCCACTATTACCAGATTTATTTTACTATTAAATTGTTTTAGATACGCTCAGATCTGATATTGCTATTTTGTGAGCTGACCGCATCACCAACGATTTACCACTTGGATGTTGGAGACGAATATCTGTTAGAAAATGCCACACAGCAACTAAAAAAATTTGAGGGAATTTGTAAACATACAGAAGATAAGACTATTTTTTGTTATTATAAGCAAAATCTGCATAGGGATTGTTGGAAACGTCAGCTAGGTGCTATACATGGATTTGGTAGATATTTGGAGGTAAATATTATATCACTGGTGGTTTCTAAATTACAATAAATACTTTTCTCTTACAGTATCGTTATACAGATGATATCAAAATGTCCGCAAATATGCTGGCATTCAGCTTAGCTGTAGGCATTAACCTACGAGACTGCTACCAGTCTGACTATAAACAGCTCGGAATACGCATCTTTTCACAGATATTGAAACTTGGTGTAAGATACAACTTACATTTTACTTAATTGATTAATGTTTATGTTTTGTGTTAACGTACAGAACTCTGCTGATATTCAGGAACTGAATATTCACTCTGTCATCTACGAAAATGTGTTCAAGGATGCGTACAGCAATGAGTCAGTAGAAGCAACAACCACTACTTGGAATTGCCTATGCTTGTGCTTAGATCATTTCACCGAACTAGACAATTTTACGGTAAGTATTAAAAATATTTTAGTAATTTAATAATTCACAGAAAAATGGTTATTTTATAGTGGAATAAATGCGATGATATGCTTGAGCGTCTTATACATAATTTGACTTTGTCATCTAATGCACAATTGTCAATTTGTTTACTACAATTTATCACAAAACTAGGATATTATTTTACAATAAATAGTAAAGAAATAAACACAGCATTGGGCAATGATTTAACTCAACCAACTTTAATGGCATTCTGCGAAGAAGTCTGCACCTCGCTTAATGTCTGCACCAGTTATCGTTGGGCCAAGAGTATACTTCAAATTCTCGTGTTGGAATCCGACAAGCTAATGCAAAGTGTAGAAGTATGCGACCAAATGTTATCAGTAATGCAACGTTGCTATTTAGTCTCCATACTACCAATCCCTCTTCAGGCTCTTGGTGAACATTTATTCGAATTTCTTACCAAATTTGTGTCCGTGCTTCTTGCAAGCCTTGTTATGCATAACGCCCAGTCAACAAAGAAGGTAAAGACCTAATTATTGGAAAATATGCTAATTATTTAAACTTATTTCTACTTTATAGTTGACACAGCAATTTTTGAAAATCTTTATTCGTCAACTAAGAAACTGTTCACCTGATTATGAACTTCCCAGCAACCTAAAGGAATGTGAAATTTCACTGGAAACCTTACACAAAACCATTGAAAATGAAATATGAAATTCGTCTTGTGCTCGCTGCAAATAAAAAAGGGAAAAACTTATTGTTTTAAATTTATTTATTAAAATAAATTAAACGGATTCATAAGTTGGATATACTAAAATAAATAATTAAAAAGAATATATTTGAATATCATTTTGCTTATTTATTGAAAAAACATTGTCAATAAGCACTATACTTAAGTTTAACATAATTTTCTTGTATACAAAATAAATTTAAAAATAAACTTTATTGAGTTATAATTATAAACCAAAGTAAAATTTAAGATCGTTAAATTGTTTTAATATAATTAAAAAAACATTGTTTCATAAAAAAAATCCTGAAAAATCCTTATAAAAATGTAATTTATTAAAACTTCTTCATTATAGAATTCTATTATATTGTTACATTTACTATATTTATATTACAGTAAATAATAATCTTTCAAACATGCTTTCCTTATAAATTTTTTTTATTAACGGTTTCACTAAAAAAATTTTTGTCTCTATTTTATGCTAGATCTAGCATATTATATGCTAAACAGGCAAATACAGGCTCAATTTAAGTAGGGTTTCTTAACAATTTAATATCCATTAAATATAATTTTCAATAAAATTATTTTAATAATTAATAAAATAATACAATACGTATTAATATTTATATTCTATCTATGTTACTATTATTATTAACATAATTATTATGAGTTATAGAAAACCTATTGAGTTTAACAGAACAATAACATTCTGTTACCGTACGTAGACAGAGCTGTGACTACAGAAACAGCTGATTAAGTTTATTGCTTGCACGCACGTGTTGTGCAAAAACGCATTTGTTTATAGACAATTTTTAAATAATTAACTAAAACTATGGCACTAAAGAGTGCAAAAAGGACTAAAGAATTTCCAGTACCGGCTTCTAATAGTTCTGATGAAAATGAAAGTGATGAAAGTGGTAATGAAGGCAACGCTGGATGGGCCAAATCTATTCGCAAATTGCTTAACACAAAAAAACCAGAAAATCAAAAGAAGATTGTACTTTCGCGTGCTAAAAAAATAAAACCTAGTACTTCAGAGAGTGTTGAAGTCAAAAAACAAAAATATGACTTCGAGATTGATGGGGCTGAAGTAAAGGAAGAAGATAACGATACAAAGCCCGAAGTATCCGCACTAGATGCACAACTAACACAACAGCAGCGGAAAAATGTTCCGCTTCAGCTACGTGTTAAACCTAGTTTTAAGGACATGGAACGAGAGCGTAGTCTACGTAAAGTAGCAACTCGGGGAACGGTGCAGTTTTTTAATGCTGTACGAATTCAACAGAAGGATCTTAAGCAGCAATTGGAAGATGCGGGCCCACTTGACAGTCGTCAGGATGCGGTGCTTAACAACATTGACAAACGAAAATTTTTAGATGTTCTAATGAGTGGAAAACGTGCGAAGTCGTCTGCTATAGACAACGCTGTCAAGAAAGAAGAGGACACGGATGATGACGAGCTCACAGATGATAATACGCCAGCTAATTCTGTCAACAAAAAGAAATCAGAATGGAATGTTTTGCGAGAGGATTTTATGACTAACAAGAAAATCAAGCATTGGGATGAGGAAGATGAACAGGAAGATGGAAGTGATGCTGCCGAATGTAGCAATGAAAATAGCGATGATGACTAGACCTTAAGTTTTAAACTAATTATATTTTAAGTTTTTAATACAATTAGCTATTTCGTACATTATTGAACCATTTCTGCATTGGCAGTCATATAAATGCCAACAATTAAACCAAATAATCCAATAGCCGATGCAAAGATCTCCACAACTAAGACTTTAACAAATAGTGGAGCACTCGCCGCATCCGATAGCGCTGCTCCTGAACCCACAATACCTACACAAATGCCACAACTGAGATTGACAAGTCCAACTGATAATCCAGCACCAAAAGTTGCAAATCCAGTGAACATATTTTTGGTCATACGTGTACGACTGTTGATAACATTATGCATTTCGTATCTTTGTAGATTTCCCGAGAACACAATGGAACTAATCAATCCGTAAATTGCAACAGCTTCGCAAAATATTATGGAAATTAGGTTTTTGGTTTTAATACGTGGTGTACGCACACCACCTCCAACCAAACTAGTACCAGTCGTATAGATTCCCGTAGCAGAACCGATTACTGATAGTGAGACACAGAGTCCAACGCCTAATCCAGCCCACATGTGCGGATTCGACGTGTAAAGAAACCAGCTTAGCCCCACACGCTCGCCTTGATCACACATCACTTCCTTCATAACATACGCAAATATTGCGAACAAATATATACCAAGAATTATAATGAAAACTTTAAAAAGGCCCATTTTCGTTTATTTCGTATTACTATTTTTTAACGATGTATTTTATTTAGAAAGTCAACAGACATCAAAATGAAGTGACAGATTTTTAGTTCATGAAAACTTTATTAGGGATGTCAACGCATTTAAGATTTCATATTTCTTTGACGTTACAAATTTAAACCAGGGTTGTCAGCTCGTCTTTGTTTTTTGGTTTTATTTTTAGTTTTTAAAACTAACGGCTTTTTTATATCTATACATAACAGTTGTTGCGACTCAAAGCCGTGACGAAACTAATTTTATTAACGATTTGACTTGGCCACACGCTCAAGTTCATCTTTTTTCTTAATAGCATAGGAGTTGGAGGACCCCTTAGCGGCATTTATCATCTCATCGGCGAGACACTCGGCGATAGTTTTGATGTTGCGAAAAGCGGCCTCACGTGCACCAGTGCAAATCAGCCAAATAGCCTGCAAATTTCATTGCATATTTGATATTTCATTTATTATGGTTAATTGAAATGAATACTTGCCTGGTTGACGCGACGCAATGGCGAGACATCCACTGCCTGGCGACGTACAGTTCCAGCACGTCCAATACGTGTGGAATCCTCACGTGGTCCGGCATTGACAATGGCATTCACTGTTACCTGCAATGGATTCTCCGATGTCAACAAATGGATTATTTCAAATGCATGTTTGACAATCCGGCAAGCAAGCAACTTTTTACCGTTACTGCGGCCTTTCATCATAAGACCACAAGTTAGGCGCTCAACTATGGGACACTGAGCCTTGCGAAAACGTTTAGCGGCATACCGACCTGCGGAATGTGGCAAGAAGCGTGCAAATTTCTCTTTGACAGCAATATAATCTTGCAAGGATATGTCACTGATTGTAATATCATCGCAGCTCCAGCGACCAAATATTTTTATCTCTGGCCATTCATTGGCAGATGGCATATTCTCATTATTTTGAGCCAACTCATTTTCTTCCCAAACTTCAAATTCTTCTTGATTTTGCTCCTGCGGCTGTTGCGGCTCTAAATTGTCAAACCCAGATTCATAGGGAGATTCACCATATTCAGCCATTTTTGTTGCTTATAGTTATAATACGAATATATAAATATATATATACGTATCTTTTTATTTTTTTTAAACTCACCAAGTGCTTATTCGGCAAACCTAGAGAGATGTCCAACAGCTTCGTTCGAAAGCAAGATGTAAAAGAAAACGAAACAGACAGAGTTGCTGCCTTTTGCATAAAAGTATGAAAACATTTTTTTGGAAATGTGGCAACTTTGTTATTTTCGAATGGACTTATGGCATTCCTAAACAATTAATTGATAAATATTTAATTAATAGTAAAATTAGATTGTAACCTTCTATAACATTTTATATATTATAAACGGAGATTATTATTAACTCCTTTTTTATACCTTATTTAAATACTAGATATTAAAATATTTTTCTTTATACAAACATCGATGAAACTATACCCAATTCTTATATTGATATTTATTCGATCATGTGCATCTTGTGACATGTAATAAATGCAATAATAAAGGCAATTTATCGACGCGTCAAAAAATCACGTCACAGTTGCTTTTGATTATTTTACGGATGTACTTTTTAAATAGCTATCAATAATAGCAGAATGAACGCTAGGTAGCTGTTAAACTAAATATCCACAATCAGCATTACGAAATAGATTGAAGATTACTCATAGCGTATTTAAGCTTGTTCAAATGTTTGGTTATTATTTATAAAGGTTTCCCCACTTATTTTTCCAAATAAAAAATAGTGTATAAAAGTTACGCCCTTATATAGTCAATGACATTTTCAATTACTGCTATGTTTCGAATGCATATGTTATATATAGTATATATTGTAAGTGCGCGTGCAACAGATTAGAGTTGGGTTATACAGTTAAGAGGGATTGTTAAACAAAAAAAACATATATTTATTAGATTTTAATATGGAATACTTTCTAAGATAATAATAATGTGTACTTTCTATTAATTCTGTATTAACAGTTGCATTAAATTATAGTTTTGTATATTTATTATTTGTATGTGTAGTAAATATAATACATTTTTTAGAAACACGAGTTTGAAAAATAAACAAATAATATTAACAGCTACATATCTATATCATAAATACACACACATGTCTTTCCTACACACATATAAATTATAACGCATAACTTATAAACAAATAAAAACAATATAATTTTTACACGGCGCACATTAACGCACAATTGATGCTGATAATTGGCAAAATATGCGCAACGTAAAAATTGAATATTTAACTTTAAACTTAATAAGTAACTGAAGTCCCATGTTGTCGTTATCGTGGCTCATTACTGTAACTGCATATATCGAGTTCTAATTTCCAAAATAATTAAACACGGTTCTTATTGTGTTTTAGCTGTCGGAATGACTTGATGACTTGTTGTTGTTGTTATTCTTCTTCTTCGTTTTGTTGTTATTGGATAAGGCTCGTGACACAAATACTGAAAATTCTTAATTAATTGCCGTTACATTTATAAAATATTGCGTGTATTTTATCATTTTGAATTTATAAAAATAGATTAATTCTCGAATGAAACGATTCTTAATATCTTTTCAAAATGAATATTAACGCAAATAAATTTCAAATAATACTTACACTTTGTGAAATTAGTAGAGCAAGCTTCTATGCCTTATCACCCATCTTTGCTTTGGAGGTCATATAGATGCCTACAATAAGACCGAAAAGTCCAATAGCAGAACCGAAAATTTCCACAATGAGTATCTTAACAAACAATGCAGCATTGGCAGCATCTGAAAGCGCTGCTCCAGAGCCAACAATGCCAACAGCAATACCACAGAACAAATTGACGAGGCCGACTGCAGAGCCAGCACCGAAAATCAAGTATCCCGAGAACCAATTCATGTCCATCACATCTTGACTATTGAGTGCACTTTCCATTTTGAATTGATCCAGCTGACCAGAGAGCACAATGGCAGTAATAAGGCCATAGATGGCGACAGCCTCGCAGAAAATAACCGAAATCAAATTTTTTGTCTTGATGCGTGGCGCTTTAACGCCACCGCCCACAATGCTGGTTCCTGTAGTGTGTATGCCAAGGGCAGCTCCAACAACAGATAATGAGACGGATAGTCCAATGCCCAAACAGGCCCACATGTATGGGCTCGAGGAGGCCAAAAACCAGCCAACACTTACACGCTCGCCCTTGCCAGTCAAAACAAAGTAGAGTATAAGTATGATGGCCGCGGCGAGAAAGAGCGACAAAAATGTTTGTACTACGACTGTGCGTATTTTGGGCGCCATTTTGCACGTTTTTTTGTTTGGCTATTGTAAAAAACTATGTAAAAAATATAATTTTGCAAAAATTTCGAAAGGAATTTACCAAAATGCAGGCGTAATTGTATTTTTCTTGGCCGACAGGTGACTGCTTCGTGCGAAAAAAAGAACTCACAATCACATGACGTACATTTTCTCTATCATACAGTATCGAGTACATAAGTTAGTCGATATATAATCGATAGGTTATGTCTGTGAAAAAATAAATACATTCGTTTAGATACCAAACATAAGGTTGTTGCTATACAACACTGCGAATCTATGTAGTTGGCAAAATCGTTCAAAGATGGCGCTAATGTGAAAAGAGCGCGCCTCAACATTTAAAAATTTTACAAACAGCAAGAAAAATATCTTTCTATCACCAACAACCATTACAACAATATGCACGCAGTTTAAAGATACACAATATATCTGGTAAACCAATAAAAAGTTGCATTAAAAATTTCATTTCATTTTCATTATCTCTTTCTGCGAGTCAACGATTTGCCAGCAATGTTAAGCAGTTCATACAAATAAGTTACATCCATTCCATTATTTTGCATGGTGCACGTGAAAGATTTTGCTCCACAAACAGAAAATGGCATAACAGACAGCGAAATTTACAGTTCATTGAATTGGCCAAGTTACCGGCTCAGCAGGCGAGCACGTTTAATAGCAACCACGTGACGGCAACATAATCTAAAGTCACATCATCATTAAATATTTACACTACATTATAATTTTTGTTCTTCTTAGGCGCGTGCCCGGTAAAATACAAAAGCCAATTCTTGGCCAAGGCTCTAAAAATGCCCTTAGTTGTTCTTGTTGTTACTGCTGTCGTTGTTGTTGTTGTACTTGTTCTTGTCTTTTGTCGTGTCGACGATGACAACAAGCGACAAGCGACAAGCGACAACCGCAACATTCAATTAAACGTAATGCGTTGTTTGTTGTCCCTCCAAATGGGCGGCAGGGGATAAAGCCGCCTTCTGCATACATCTTGATAATAAATGTAAACTTTTTTTCACTTGATAAATCCACATTCTCCACAGCATAAAGAGTAAAATAAAAGAAAGAGAGAAAAGTGCCGTCTAAAGGCAAAAAATAATATATATAATATAAACTGTGGTTGGGTCAGCGCCATGAGGTTCTGTCTCAAGTCAAATATACTCGCATCACAAGAGAAATCCATTAACCTGCGTCTTCTTTTTCTTGACTTATTTTCATGTCCGCTTTATCTTTTGGGCCGACACGCTTCTTGTTTACCCGCATACATATTGGGCAATTAAGGCTGCACCAGTTAATATTGCACAACTAATAAATACCCTATAAATTGTTTGTTATATTTTAATATACTTAATATTTGTATATTTATAATATATCTATTTTCTATTTTTTTTTCGTGTTTTTTTTGTTTTTTTCTTGTATCTCATGAATATCATCAATTGCGTTAACAATTCTCTCAAGAAATGTTTCCATGTGAATTGCACGTTCTGATAAACTAAAAGTTTTATATTAATATTTATATATATTTAATAATATATAGCAATAATCATACTTAGTTAATGTTACGCGTAGATGACCCATGGTATCTGATTTTAGCTTATTAGTCCTGATATTCTTTTTAATTGGTTTATTGATCTGTACAGGAATATCCACAAATGGATGCAGCTCTTGAAGCTCAACATTTTTGAAGCATAAATACTTTTTAAAGAAATTTAGAAACATTTTAAATACTTCTTTATCCAGAATGATTAAGTCGCGCTTAACATCTGAATAGGAGCCAAGAATCACCGCAACAAGCAAGTTCTAAAAATAATAATATAATATAATAAATTCTTAAAACTTGTTTTCAAATCTTACCAAAGATATGGCGTAGACGAGTACAATGATACCAATAAAATAAAATGGAGCAAAAGTAGGATTTGCTTTACCCATGGGACGGTATTCAACATCGCTTATAAGAAAGCGCATTATACTCGTAATGGTTATGTAATTAGATTTAAAACTTTTCACTTTATCACCAAACAAAGCTGTGCCCAATTGAGCAAAAGCATAAATTACAACAAAGTACATAAAAAAGAAACCGAGAATATTATTTAAGGACTAAAAAAAAGTAATAGGATATGAGAATATTAAAACATTATGTATATTGATTTGATTTTTACCCGTCTCAGTGAAACTGATAAGCGTTTTAATACCCTGTGAAATGATAAGTATCTTAGCAGCTTAAGGCAGGTCACAAATCCAGAAATTGCTACCGCTCCGATATATGCTTGAAATCCAGCCGATAATGTATCCATATTAATGTATTTTAATGGATTCTTTTTAAATGTATTTTCAATATTATTTATCTGAATTTCATGGCATATATTATATATCAATATAAAGTAAGATGTCTATGCAAGAATATAAAAATAAAATATATAAATAAATATAATAATTCCATATTAAATATAAAAATATAATAGCAATAACTTTACCTACCAACACTATAATCAAATCAAAATAGTTACGTAGGTTTTTAAAATATTTAATAAATCCCAACAACTGAAATTCTTTAACTTCCTGATATGTATAATATATAACTACTATAAAGAATGCCAAGCCCACAATAATATCAAAATATTTCTTCGTAAAAATGAAACTTTTCAATGGAATCGATTGTATATAAAATTGGGGCTTAACAAAGCCCGTTGGTAATACTTCAAAAATTAATCTAAAATTAAAAAGTTATAGTGTAATTATAATAATAATAGTTGTAAAATTAATCATAATAATAATAATAATAAATTTAAATTAAAATAATAATAATTCTAGTATTACGAATAGAATAATAATAATTAATAATTATAATTTAATATTTAATATTTATAATTGTAATAATAATCTTACTTGATAATGGTAAAAACCTCATTACTGTCATAGAAAGTATTTAATTCCAGAACAACTAGCCGTGTGCCCCGATCAATCCATCTATCGTTATAAAGATCTTGTAGAAGTTGTTTATTTTTTATGTTATCGACGGGCATATCAACTACATATCCGCCACCCGAATACCTTTGTCTATCAGTCCAAATTGATCCAGAATCTGTACGATAATTCAAGCTAAGCCAAAGTATATAATAATAATAATAATAGGTATATATAATTTTGAGGTATGTTATATACCCTTTATATGGCTTCATGGATTCTGCAGCATATGAATATGAAGGATAGCATGGAATTTCACTAATATAATCAATTTGTAGGTTATGTTTGCAAGTGTCAAGCGGTTCAACGCGTTTTTGTCGTAATCTTGGTTGTGCTATGATTAGTCCTGTATTCATTAATAGTGTATAAGTGATGTTTTCATTATTATCAGTAATTTGTGCATCAGTTCGAAGAAAGTGTAATATATTTGATGTTAAATATGTCCACAAATCCTCCACTGTTCTTATATTTTCAAATTCAATTGCAGTATAATGCACTCCTCTCACCCATGGCACATTATCTATGATTTTGTCTCTGGTTATACTTGTATAGTAATACAAATATTTACTGGCAATTGTTGATGCAACTGCATTGTAACAGTACATTAGTACATATATATAATATAATATAATATAATGTGTACTTACCAAAATGATTTAAAATTAGAAACACAATAAAAATTGTAAATTGTATTAAAATCTTTTTAATTATTTTTTCATTTAGTTTATCATAATTCGGTTTTGAAGACATTTTTCATTATTGCAAATCTTTGAAAGAATTTTTTATTCATTTATTTTTATTTAATTCAGATCCATTAACTCACAACACACTTGATTTGTGGCAACGTATACTTCACTCTACGGAGAAAGTTATTTTAAATCTGCCGAAAAGCATTGTCCTAGGTCAAGCCAATAACATATAGATGGCGCTGCAGAGTGAAGCACTTGAATTAGATGCTAAATAGACGAACCATGCTTCTCCTGCATTGTTCGAATTTGGGAACATGATTCTATTCTTTTCTATTCTTTTAAATGATATATATAGATAATAGGGACAATAATTCATTTGTAATGGGTTAAAAGTATAAAAAATATTAAAAATAACTTGATAATATTAAATGCTTGTCGTATGCATACTTATACTTATGGTTTAGGTTTGGAGTAGCTATTTGTTAAAGTGAACTTGGCAAGTTTAAGGGCGCTGCCTGTAAGTATGCAACACTTTTTTAGCGCTTGACTGCACCAGCAAAAATATGCAGCATATGCATAGGCGCACCCATTGTTAACTAGCCAGCCATTGAGCCAGCCAACGAAGCTATCCAGGCACTTGAGTCAGGAACAACAACTCTGGCAACTGCTTTAGATTTCTATAGACCGGAAGTAGCCCGGCATATAAAAGCCCTTCCGCTTCTTTCCGGTGAAATGTTGCATTTGAAGCAGAGTTGCTTCAGACATGAACACTACAATGCACAACAATAACAGCAACAAAAGCAACAACAAAATGGTAGCAGCAGTAACTCTTGCTTCATACTTAAAGCACATGAAAATAAACTAAACAATAAACTATTTAAATTGTAATACGAATGCCAAACACTCTATAAAAAAAACAAAAAATATTGTTTCAGATCAATCTATTGCTAAATGTTTACAATAAAAATTCTATCAAAAGTAAACAAAATTGTAGAATTGATACCAAAAGGAATTCCCTAGAACATTTTGTTTCTTTTTTTTATTTCTTATATATAATAATTGTCATATTAAGAGTTAAAGAAAGCGAAAAATGATTGTTTTGTAAGGGTAACATAAACTGCAATAAGTCCGGTCAGGTGACCGCATTTAGGCAAACATTTTGCCAAGGACCTGGACACAGGCAGTAGCATACTATGAAATGGGCGTGGCAGGTGGTAGAAAGCATCAGCCGTTTGGCACAAAAGGCTGTTGAGAATTTATTTCCTGTTACGTTAGACATTTAGGCCGATTTGGCCACCGGCTGCAAATCGAAAAGGGGCAACAGATCAAACGGCCACTTGGAACTGAAATCCTTGGGCTTAACATAAAGCAGCAGACCATCGGGGGCTAAGTACGTCAACAACCTGAATTCATCTCATATATATATGTGTATGTGTATGTGTATGTGTATGTGTATGTGTATGTGTATGTGTATGTGTATCTGTGTGTGTTTTGTATGTGTATATGAGTCAGCTTAGGAGTTGCTTTTCATTTATTTGTTTGTTTGTTGTTATTTTTTCTTGTTTTTTTTTTAGTATTTTCTTTAACCGGACTTGGGGATTTGGCTTAAGGAACCCGCCCAGTGTCGAGGCATTGAGAAAATGAATTGCTTTTGGCATTTTGATTGCTTTAACTGCCCGGTCAGAAGTTTAAATTGATTTTATTTACGTTAAGTGGCCATCTGGCAATAATGTAAAGTAAAGCGCAACGCGCAAGTTATGTAAATGAAATTGGCATTAAAATTAAATTTAACTGGCATTGATTTCTTTACTCTCTCTCTTGTTTCTGTTGTTGTTGTTTATCTTACTCTCTTTGTAATTTGTTTGTATTATTATTATTTGCCTTTGTCGATTTTCACACATGGTAAATGTGTTGATCAGGTAAAGTGCAATTGATATTTATATATATGTGTGTGTATATATATGTGTGTGTGTATATATATGTGTGTGTGTATATATATGTTATACATATGTAAGTTTCGCCAGAGAGTTTTTCCAGGCTTTTAAATATATATTAAAATCGGCAATAAATGTAAATTGATGCCTGGCCGAAGTTTATATACACTTTCTTTGATATCATTCGTCCCTCCCCCCATTGTATGTATGTATAACTAGGCAGGTTTCTTTAAAGGTTTCACATATGCCGTTATATAACTGTAATACCTTTTATTGCAATTTCCATTATAAAAAGCCAAAACCAAAAACCGAGAAATTGTGTTTCGCAACATTGTGGAAACGAAGGCTTAAAGTAAATATTTTAAAAAACGTTAACACATTGAGTAATAAATTTTTTATTTTCTTCCCAGCTGGAATTGAGTCTGCTTAAAGCATAATCGTATTATGTATACGATTGGAATATACTCTTTATACAATATTAAACAAAATTAAGTTAAAGCTTTGATTAAAATTAATGTATAAAAGGTATTAAATTTATGTTTTTTTTTGTTGCCAAACTTTCTGCAATTATTTCTCATCTTTTAATTATGTTCCCACAAATTTGTACAACAATTTGGCAGAATTACGTATAAAAATCCTTTTTTTTTGGTTATTATTTAAACAAAACAACAACTCAAATATTATATAATTCTTTTTTTTTTACATATTAACGACTTATACTTACTTTAATCTTCATTTATTTCATTATCAAGTTGTTTGGCCTTCGGGCAGCGGCGGCTGTAAAAACAATGTCCATGGCAACTTGGCTAAAAGTGACAAATTGTTTCAAATTCAACAAAGGCAATGTTATAGAAATAATAATAACAGAAACAGCAACAACAACAACAAATATAACAACAACAACAACAACAGCGATACCATTAACAATAGTAAGTGCAAAAGCTAGGGATAGCATTAAGGTATGGGAAAAGTACAAATGGAAATGTGAGTTACAATCCTTTATCCTTTTGCTCTGTTAGAATTTTATTACATTTTGCTGCTGTTTCATTAGCCGGCATGTCCTTTTTATCTTTTGTACATGACATTTTGGCCTTTCTCATAAGTCCTGCCACAACAAAAGGTAGTAGCCAAGAATGATGACGGCAATTTGCGGCTGATCCTGACAGCAACTCCAGCGCCTTTTTCGCAATTATCTTAATATTTTTCTGTTTTTTTTCCTTTTCCTTTTATTATTATTATTATGATTTTATTTTTTGAATAAAACAGCCGGCACATTAAATAAGCAGGTGCCCTTTAGGCCATGAAATGCCATGCTAAAAATGCAGTTAGTGGGCACGTGCCGACTGCAAACGATGGTAATTGAATTGAAAATAGAAAACACAAAATAGAAAATGTAAAAATGGCAAATGGAAAATTGAAAATATCACTGAAAACTGCTGCTATCATTTCTAAATGCGTTCAACATTTTAGCTCAAAATAATCCTTACCATTTGCTGCTGCTGCCTCTCCTGCTGCTGCTGCTACTTACATCAAACTAAACCAAGCTGAAAAGTCAACTGTCTGTCATGTTCTATGTAAATTTAACAGCGCTTATAAAAATTTACTCAATTCGTTGTATTATGACGTTTATGTTACATTAATTCATGACATACCTAAACAGCATTTAACAATTTATAAAATTTACCAAAGAAATTTCAATAACTCATTTAAAAAACATTTACTTCAAATATAAAATTAACTTTGTTGCTTTGATTTAGTTTACTTTAATGTTAAATTTATTATAATAAAATGTTGCTTAATACGCTATTTATTTTTCGTGATATGAGCAGCGCATAAACGCAGTAAGTAAGTGAGTTTCTCTGTAAAATAGAAATGCAGCAAAGCAAATATTTCAGCGTAAGTAAACTACATTAGCTACAGGGCTTCCCAGCAGTCACATAAAGTGACTACCACTCTCTCTCTCTCTCTATGTGTGTGCGTGTGTGTGTGTGTAGAGGAGTATTTGCACGTGCGTCAGGTGCAGTAGAGTTGCATTATATACCCATATACATATAGATATATATACACATATATATACTTAGCTCTCTCTGTGATTCCCTTAGCCAACTTCCTTACATATTCGTGCGGTTGACAGCTCTGCTGCGCGCTTGACTTGATTTGGAGATCTGCTTACGCTAGCCAAAACTATGTATAAGTAACATAAAAGCAAAAAAAAAAGAAAAAGAAACATATATATATATATATGTATGTACATATATACATATATGGTAGTGCACAGAGCAAATCAGAAAATGGTATAAAGTAAAATGTTTTCTGCATATGAGAGATTTATTTTAAGTGTTATATGCTGAGTGGCTCTGTATAGCGTGTACTATATAAGCCAGTATAAAGGGACTTCATTACCTTATTTTATTTTAAAGTTACACTTTTTATACTTTTGTGTGTATAATGATACTTGGCTTAAACACTTTACCTGAACAAAAAATCTACAATTATTATGAAAGTAAATGCTGGAATATATATTCAAAATATGCTCAAAAAGAACAGCAATAATATTTGAAATCTGGCTCCCTATAGATAGTTAATACTTAGAGTTTATACAATAATTTTACTCTGTTACTATTCCACTCTACCCTCTACTTCCTTTCGATAACCTTAACCTCAGTAGTTGCCCACAGCGTTGGGGTCTAATTGTTCTATTAGACAGGCTTAGACTGTGGCTCGTCTGCTGTTGACTAGTTGGTCGCATGGTAGAATAATATATTACTAACAGTTCATTAATAATTAATATGAGGAGATACTGTTTAATGTTTAGTTAACTTAAGATGCTTACTGTTAATAACATTATTTTGATAATACGACTTAACAGGCAGCAACTGTTGGTAAGCCAATTGAGGCTTATATGCTAGTGTTTGAGTAAGTTGTTAGATTTGTTTAATTTTCAACTCTTATTACATTTAAAACAAAGCGAATGAATACAATTACAAATAAATGTTCACTCCCAACATACTATATTCCTATATATATATATAACTGTACTATATTCCTATATATATATATAACTGTACTTATCATGCTCATGTTAATACCAAAAATTTGCATTTAAAACTGACTAAAAGGAAACTTCAGCAAGTCAAAGACTCAGACGAGACAAGCAAATGCGATTAAAAGTTATCTGAAAGACAAAACAACTGAAGCTACCAGATGAATGTGATACTTAACAAGTAGGGGGGTTGGTAGGGGCTTTTGAGAATTGTCATATATGGCAGATGTGCAATGGGAATGGATACATAGCACTTAAATGTATATATATATATATATATATTATAGTATATGTAGTGTAGAGTATGCCAGCAATTAATCGAAGTAAGTAGCTTGAAGAGACGCAATGGAATACATTGCATAAATCACGATATGAGGCAAAGGCGCCACCAAATATGCAAAGTTATTTGCAAACGAAGAATGCGGCATGTGCCCTAAGTTATGCAAAGTATGCTATAGAGCATACACTTTGTATATATCTGCCTCTGTATATATGTATATATGTATATGTATGTCTATATATATATGTATATGTATGTATGTATATATGCGCATTTGGGTAATCAGGCAGGAAGTAGGTCAGCTGCAATCAAAGACAGCAATCGAGAGAAATGGCAGCCAAATGTATTGTAAGCTTAAGGAATACAAATTTCTGCTTCTTGCATTTCTTTCCTTCGACAACTCAAGCTCCGCAATATGCTATATACTATGTCAATATATATCTATAGGTATATATATTTAATAATATTATAGTGTAACATATCTTCATTTAAGACTAAATTTAATGAGTCTAAAAATACTTAAAACTAAAAACAATTAACTGAAATATATTTAAACACAAAAACTTGACATAGAAGTCTAGGATATATCAGTTTTATAAGTATAATTTTTAATTGTGAAACATTTTGTTATCTTGAGGCTTAAACCTGTTTAATTATACTTGATCTAATTACTGTAAAATATCTAGTACATTAAGTCTTAATGGAATGAAATTTCCAAATGAAATCGAAAGACAGAACTCAACTTTTAATTGAAATTTAAGCACTTAATTTGCCCCCATCCCCCATCCGTTTAAGTACTGAGAATTCCATGAAGCGAAAAGGCGGTGGAAAGTTGCTGAAAGCTTTACGACGACTTTGAGTCCATTGATTTTACCTGCATAAATAAGCTTAGGATCAGTAGAGTGGACCCAAGTGCTGGCGTGTAACGGTATTGTACAATACCAAAAAAAAAAAAAAAAAAAACAACATCGCTAATGATGGCGCCTAATAATTCACAATGCTCCTTTATTTATGTGCCGCAGATGTCACGTGTTCCTTTTGTTACGTTTGAACGCAATTTAACTGCTTGTCTGTAGGTTACGTCCGTTAGCCTGCTGCTCGCTGGGTCGCCCACTTGCCTGCCCAGCAGTCCAAAGCAAAACCCAATGGACATTTTTTGAGCTGGTATGGCAGGGCGTGGCAGGGCTAAGAAACGATACCCTTAAGTGAAATATGGCACAAGTTCATGAGAAGACATTAAAATGATGACAGCGACGCTGGCGGTGACAAAGATGAAGACAACGCCGTCGACGTCGACGTCGACGTTGACGTTGACGTCAGCAACGAAGTCGAAGTCGACGTTTACGTTAACGTTAACGTTAACGTCAACGTCAACGTCAACGTCAAAATCAACGTGTACTTCAACATCAGCATCAACATCGTCATCGTCATCGTCATCGCCATCGTCATCGTCATCGTCATCGTCATCGTCATCGTCATCGTCATCGTCTATTGCAATCAGGAATTTATGTTTTCTACACTCTGTTTGCCTTGGTTGAGGTGGTTATAAGGATTTCAGAGCTTGTGTCTGTGGCTCATGCCTGTTCCCAGCGTTTGCTTGGTTAAACGCAATTTAGCTGCATTGCTCAAATTTCCGGCGCGCTATCTTGTTACTTGCCTCGGCAAAGGAAAATTTTGCCTTGGGGCCGAACTTGTCGTATCCTGGAAAGAGTCCTGAATGTAGAAGGCAGTACATTTTAAGCTGAGCTCTGCTGTCTTTGAGTGCGGTTTGATTGCAGGGGCTGTTCTTCTTCTTCTTCTGCTGGTTTGGGTAATACAAATTTTTGCCAGAGGTACACATTTACTTTCTGTGTTTCTGATTTTTTTTGCTAGATATTCTTACTACCGCAAAGTGAACTCTGCGCGTTGATATAATAAATTAAAAAATTCAATTTAACTTTTTAGTATAACATTTCGTTTTCAGGAAACGATATATAATAAACTTAGTTATACTATGAATTATCTATAATCAGTTATAACTATTTAACTATTTTTTCAGAGTACTGCAAATACCCCAATTTTACGAAAAAGGACAACATGTTTTTTTTCACACAGATTCTGTTCCATTTGTTGCTTTTGTTGCCACAAGTTCCAATGCTAATGGCCACTTATCAGCTGGCAGTAGTCTCTTACACTCATCTCCTCCATTATGAATATCCTTTGAGCGGCTTTGTAATAGATTATTTGATATTTTTCACGTTTTCTTCTTTTTTTTTTTGGTGTTAAAGTTACGCATACGCCCTGTTACACGTGCCTTATATTAATCTAGCAGCTGCGGCGTACAAATTCTTTTCTTCTCTCATTGGTTTTGCTTAGGTTAACGCCTTCTAAACAAATGGCTTACCTAAAGCATAAGCATAGTATTATCTATTACTCCTAACTTCCTAATAATATCTTTCAATAATAACATCTTTCAGCTCATAGAATATACACGAACACGAAGAGATATTGAATAGATTTTTGTTTATTTTTAGTTAAATCCTTTCAGCAATAGATTATAATTCGCTTAGTTTCTAATAATAGGAATAAAAGGCGGAAACACGGAAATAATATTTGATTCTCCCACACGCACCTAATGATATCTATAAAATGATTCTAAATTTGCCATGGTTGTGCTACATTTTGAGGTGTTTATTACAATTTTTGGTAGAGTACAATTTTAATTTATTGTATAGAAAAACTATAAAGTATTGTGGAGCAGAAGGTAATGAGAGAAAGAGAACAGAAAATAGGCAAAGAAATTGTTTGTCGATTCAAATCAAACTGAAGCTACTCTTATTATATTCCCTCTAATAAATATAATATTATTTTGGAGTTTCTTTATATTAAAAACTTAACAAATGTTTTAATGCTGCTTTGATTCTATTCTATTGTAACTGGAATTTAATATTTGTAATACTTATGGATTTATATGTAACAGTATTCCAAATTTAAATTGAGTTTATAATTGTTTTTCGAGTTATATGGGAATTGACCTTGAATGAACCTTTGTCAAACTGCCACCTTTTTCTAAGCGGGTGAAGAGTCCATTATATGCATTGGATAAATAAATATATTCATATATTATATATATAAATCGCATTTGTAAGACAATCTTAAAGCTTGTAAAGAGTTTTAAGTTCATTAAATATTTATGTATATATTTTTTATTATTTATTCAAATTTATAAAGTAACGTATCAAAGTCAGCAAAGAAAGACAATAAAGCAAATAAATGAAAAGCGAAATTATGTTAAGAGATATCAAAATGATTAATTTTCCAAACAGAAATAGTTTACCAGGTAATAGTTTACCAGGAAATAAGTTTTATCTAAAAATAAATTAGAATTTAGAAATAAGATAAATGATAAATATTTACTTGAAATGCTAAGTTAACTTAGGGTATCTATTAGTGCATTATACTCTGCTGGAATCTTTAAGTATGTTTATTTTTATTTTCTTCTTTGGTTTTATTTGTGTTTCTGTTGATGGCTAACCACAAGAATTTGCGTTTCTGTGCACGTTTTGCACACCAAAGCATTAGGGCCTCAACAGGAATAACAACAGCAACAATGACAACAGCAACAACAGCAACCACAACAATATCAAGAACAACAACAACAAGAGGAACTGAAAAAGTACAAGAAAACGAAGAAAAAACATCGCGCAACGCACCTGAAAATAAAACATCAATTTTTATGCGACAATTTATTGCGTTCTTCTGCCTTTCTCTGTTTTTGGGGGGGGGGCGCACGTGTTTTTTTTCTGCTTTCTTCTTCTTTTTTTGTATTTGTTGCATACCTTGGGGCCTCTGATTACATAACAGAAAATGTCAATGTTTGTCAGGCTGACATAGCAGCCGGCAGCCATTAGATTAGACACCCGGCTGCGTCTTGGCCACGGATGTCAATGGCGATGGCGATGGCGATGGCGATGGCGATGTCGATGGCGTTGACTTTGTGCGAATTGTGTGCTAATCTTTACAAATTTGTGGTGTGCTCTTGTCTACGGGGTGTTTATTCCTGTTTCTAGCATTCAAAGTAAATACTCTATCCTAAGTGTATACATTTTCAGAGTTTCTTTTTCCTTATTCACTCTTTACCACTCTCAAAATTCATATTAATACTTAAGTATAATTAACCCAAACGGTGTGAAATGTATAAATATTTACATGGAAATATACCAGCAAGTTGAGGCACAATAGCTGGCTTCAACTTGGTTAAGAGCCTTACATGTTACCCTTGGAAAATGTTCAAGTCAAATTAAAGAAATAAAAACTATTGTTCATATACTAAAGAATCAATGGTACTTCAAATAAATGGGTCTACCCAGATACTGGTACTCAGAATCAGAATCTGTCGCTCCTCTAAATGAATTTCATAAATATTTTTGGGGAAAATCAAAGAGCAATATTTGTTTTAAAGAAAATTCATAATAGTAAAATAGAATAAAATGTTTGCTTTATTTATGTTAAATGTATATAAAATAAATATAAATATTTAAAATGTTTATACAACCAGTAGAAGCCATTAAGTTATCTAGTAATTATGTCTTAGCTAGTGGCTATTAGGGCCAGTGTTGGAAGGATGTGAAAGTTGTTTGAGAATTAAAAATAAATAAAATATAATAAACTGTCTAATGCAGGCACTTATGATATATTATTTTAAGAGGGGTTTATCTGAAAAGAGTTTCCCTGTGGAAAGTTTTTGCATAAATCAAAAATGATAAGTAAGTGCTCTAAATAAATAAATGTTCATTAACTTTCGCTTTAAAATGTTTTCATACTCAAAAAATGTATATGGTAAAAGGATGCAACCAGCAGGCTGCCTTTTATTTAAATTCCATGCTCAACAGCTTAGTGTCTGCCCTTTCGTCTGTTCAGTCAAGTGCACCAATCCTCCTCATCCTATACTATACTATACTATACTATACTCACTGTTCATGCCATTTAGTACTTAAAGTACAACCATGACAAAAGAAGAACAACAAATGAGTGCGGTAGGATTCGGGATTTTAGTATTCGGTTTAGCGGTTTGCTTTGCATGCAGAATCTTAGCACCATCTGATATGCAATTAATTTGGCCATCAACACACCACGAAAGCGGCAAGGACTAAGCTTTAGCCACGCATTGTTCGCAGGCAGCGAACAAATTTAATAATGACTTTAATTTGATTTTCATATTGTTCTGTTGTTGCTGTAATTGTCTTTTGGTATCCGTTCACTGTACCCTGTTCCCTCCGTTGTTTTTCCAACTCAGTCCCAAAACTTTTATAATGCTGGCTGGTAGATTGGCGGGTTGGTTGCCTGCTTGGCTGCTTGGCTGGTTGGCTGGTTGCTTGGTTGAATGCCTGGCTGACTGAAGGAGAGGTCGACGGGTTGCGGGTATATCGGATTGGTATTTCTGGTTGCTGTACTGTGTGCATGGCTGGTTAAGCCTTTTGAAAATATTTTCACTCATTATTTAACGCATTGTGGAATGAGGGAGTCAGTAGTTGGGAGGAAGGGAAAGACAAAGAGGGGGGGGAGGGGTGGCGGGTTAACAAATTCCAGTATTGCACGCAAAGTGAAAATTCCAGCGAGTCAGAAAACCTTTTTGCATTATTAATTTGCTTTGATATCAAATTTCATTTTCAGGGTGTTAGATAAGTGGGACGCAAGTGAAGTGTTGGTCAGATTTTTTCTTCTGGTTTTTATTATTTTTTTTTTTTTTACCAGCATTTTCAGTAACTTCAAGTTCTGGGCCAATAAATTTAGCTTTATGTCTGGCTAATAGAAAATTTTACTTACCTTTCGTGTGGGCAGCATATGCAAATTGTTGTGCCAGAGCATGCAAAGTATACCTGTTCCAACACATTCCACACATACATATATATAAATATATATATATATGTATATATAATAAATATATATACGAAAAAATGCACATACTGTCACATACACATATTCCTACATATATATACACACACAGACATAAATTACACGCTTAAGCAACAAAAGGCGACTGGTTGAAAAATGCAGAAAAAATGTTCAACCCTACCCCAAACGATTTGCATTGCATAATAAAGGGATGATAAAGAATGTAAAAGGCAAAAGGAAGAGGTAAGAGTGAAGCACCAAGAACCAAGAAGAGGCAAGTATTGTGAGAATAGGAAGAACCGGATGTCAGCTGGCTAGCACCGGGCAAAATTTATATTGAAATAAAAATAGAGAATGGAATATAACCAAATGGCATTGCGCACCTTTTGCATAAACTTCAACATTTAAGTGTCTCTATCTGCACTGTGAGTGTGTATCTGTGTGTGTGTGTGTGTGTGTGTGTGTATGCTGACATAGCGTATGCGTAATACCACTGGGTTGAGGCTAACATTTATGGTTAAGACCAGCTCTTTTCATGTTAGCTTCTATAAAATGCGCTCAGCTGAAAGCCGCGCAATGCTCTCCTGTGAGATTTGTTGACAACGAGAAGAAATAAAAATCCGCATAAAATCTGTTTACTTTATATGCGCTTAAGTGCAACTTGCCGTAATAATAGTAGGAAATCAAGTACGTTCTCATCTTACCAATAAAATAAAATAAAATCAAATAAAATAAAATAGAAGTTGTCAAGTGAAGCATATTCGAACAGAATCAGAATTTAACTTTGAAAAGAATACGCAGTGTATAATGATTAAGTCTAACATATATTATCTATAGGGTATGTTAATAACGAGTAACAATGTTAGATTATTCAGACTTTAAAGCAAGTTTATTAAATTTTCTAATTGTTTAAATTGCTTTTATATAATGCAAAAATAATACTTTTATCTATAGCAACTCCCAAAAAATATTTTTAAAATTTTATGCTAGATAAATTTATACTTTGATGCGTTATAAATTTACTATAAAAACTGCAAAAATAATCATAAAGTATTTGCTTTCAATGTGTTCAATTATTTTATTAAAATTGTATCAATAAAAGCGGGAAAAAATATATTTGCAGCAAAATGTTTAAATCGCAACAGCTTCAAAGTTTCCTCTCTATTCATAAAATAAATATACAACATTTTGGTGGCTCTGAATGCTATACAATTTATATTGGGTGGGTGTGTTGGTATATGTGTGTGTGTGTGGGCTTATAGGCAATTTATGGTATGGGAATTGTCATTGTCGGGTAATAAAGACTTCAGTGTTCTTACTTGTTTAATTAAATTTGCTTTAGTTTAGCTTGAAACTTTCTGAAAACTTTGTTTATTAGAGTTAATTTCCGCAAATTTACCTTAACTTTGATGCTCCTGTGAAGACGATTTAACAGTGGTTTTGCTCAAAGGATACTAATAAACAATTATAAGGACAGCTCAAAATAATAGTTAAAACCAGAGAGAGTGGAAGAGAGCTACATTATGTAGTATTAAATTCCTATATAAACTAATTTTAAACTTGCTTTAAATCAATTAGCTAATGACATTAAACTCAATAAAAGTATTTTCAGGCACTTTTAAATTATTATTAACTTGTTTTCTATATTTTCTTTTAATATATATTTTATAAGTTTTCTTTTAGGTTGCACTTTAATATTTCTATATGTTACCTTGCAGCACTGAGAGGCATTCATATTGTTTACTGGAACAGCTTCAGGTTTCCGTCTGTTGTCAGCTCCTACTAGGTGTCACATCAATCAAATTTGGCGCTGACTTACTGGCTCCGACTGCGTCAATGTCAAAATACTCAAGTGCATTGGATGGACAGGTTACAGAAGATGCTAAAACCGATGCTGTTGATGTTAGTGTTATCGTTGTTGTTGTTAGTGTTGTTGGTGTTTTGTTGTCGGCAGCTGCAGTTGAAGCAAAAATTTTTGTGTGTAGAACTCAATTAATTTTAAACGCTAGCGACTACACACATACTTAACTAACAATAGTCAAGATGAGGCAGCAATTTCTTGAATTGGTATGCCATAAATTGCATTAGATGCGCTCTACTCTTGATTTATAGATGTCTGCCATGTGCAGAAGGAGTTATCGCTACCTCATCCTCAGGTCTAATTTGGCACTTAAATGCAGCGACGTGCGTGGGCCGGAATGACTTATCTATCGCCTAGGGATATTGTGTATGTATTGGTATGTGTGTATGTATGGGTTTGCTTGAGTATGTATCTAGTTAAAGGTGTATAGTGTATAAATATATAATATATATATATATATATATATATATATATATATATAGGCATATGTACACGTTTCACAGCAGCTGAAACTGCTATAGATTCCCATCACGCGCCACAAAATGCCGTTACGTGTTTGCCGCCTCCGCTGACGATGATGCTGAAGGTGCTTCCAGTTGGTGTGCCAGTGGATTATATAGCCTGTCGCTCTGTGGTGTATGTATGGCTATGTGGCTCCGTCCATCTTTCGCGTTATTACTGACATATTCAATAATTGGCGCACCCGGGCGCAAGTACTCGTACTGGTACTCGTACTCGTACTCATACTCTATATACATAGTTTGACAGGCAGCCTGAAAGTATGCTGCATTCAATTTACGCTCATCAACAGCGTGCAGCCCGCAAAATGTTCACGAAAATTGATTCAGCGCATCAGTTGGCCAACTGCAAATGAATGTACTTTGGTACATATTTGGTCATATATATGCGTATGTATGGCTGTATGCGTATATATACGAATTGTATCAATGTATATGTGCTGTGTGTGAGTGGTAAATACGTGTACGCTAGTTGGGTGAATGTGAGGTGTGCTTGCCGCGAATTTGTCATATCACATTTGGCTTTTTCACACGTATTTCATTTAAATACTCATACATTTGTTGCACTGCGCATTTGTGGTAAGTATTTTGGCATGTTTCTACTTAAAGTTGCAGCACTTATCTATGTATGTTTTAAATATATACACTATCGTTGCTATTTTCAACTCTTAATTTCCTGTGTGGTATAATGGGTAAACCAACCTGTATATACCACCTGCCACTAGCTAAAATAGAAATTCACGTAGTTATTTTAACAAATTTCAGCCTAAGCATTAGATAAACTACTAACAGATATATTCTATATATTATACCAAACAAATTTGTGACTTTTCTAACTCTATACCTTAAATCTAAATCTATAAAAAGCGAAGTATTAAAACATTAACAATTTATCTAAATATTGTTAAAAGTTATCTTTGAGTTAGTTATATCAGTTTATGAAAGTTTTAGTCTTATAATATATATTATTCCCATATCCATATATATTTTTGTATTTGAAATTTAATGTAAAATTTTTTCTTATTATTTTCCTGTGGCAAGCTACGTTTTCATTTACCTTTTATTCAAATCAATTGCCTGGTATTCGCTTGCGTTGCTGCATAATGCTGCAATTGCATATTGTTAGCATTAGTTGCACTTGAATTGACTTTAATAATACTGCAAATTCTTTACTCTCTGCCTTTTAACTTAACTTTTCAATACTTTGAATTGTGGTTCACTGTCTGCTGAGGTTCGTCTGGCACTAATTGAAATGTTCTTCATTGGCGGTTCATTTTTTGCAGAGCGGCACATTTTTTCTTATCCGTTAACACAACATCTTTAAAAGAAGTAAACGAAGAAAACAAAACATGCGAAAAGGAGCTAAATAAACATCGCCTGTGCCCGTGACTACAAACCAGTTTCTCAGTTTCAAGGTCATCTCAACGGCAAGCCAAAGGGTGCACGTTGTCGGTACAACAAGTGTTTTGATTGCCGGCAGAAAGACCAAAGAAGAACAGAAACAACTGTCCAAAAGAATCGACCGAATGTGTGAGACGAATAAATAGCATAAAGAGCAAAACGGCAGTGGCAGTCGACTACAAGAATATAAAGGGGGTTCATACCCAACAACAGCTTTATTGTATACAAAAGCATAAAGTGCTTACTATATATTATTGCATAATTAACACGCGAGTGCTAAAATTAATTAATAAAAAATGAATTTCTTAAAAATTTGCAACATATTTAAAATTAGAAGCTCCCCTTTTAATAAAAAATATTCCACTACGCAGTGCTGTATCTTAAAGTTTGTTTACACCAAAAAGAAAAAAATATGCAGCGTATGTAAAAGAAGAGAGTAAAAGTATACGAACATTTTGCAGCTGGTGTCGTTATGAATTTAATATCGAAGACTAGATCGGAGAATCTTTATAAAAACGAAAACAAAAGCGAAAGAATAACAATAATAATAATAAATAAAAAAACAAAACAATTATCGGCAGATATGGAGGCTGGACTCCAGCTAATTGAAAAGATCGAACCCAATCGCCGTTGCATGGTGAATTGTGCGCGGACAAAATCAGTTGAAACCGAAACGTTGCGGGTAACGGAACGCGTCTGCCACACGGCATCCAGTACAGAAATAGAAACTAAACCGGGTAGTACATTAAACGACATTGGCATTCAACTGGGGCAATTTATAGCGTTACGCTAATTGCCCATCATTCTTCCGTCTCCGTTTAACTTATATTACCCAATGATACTGGGGGTTGACCAGGTCAAGTGCTCTCAATTGATTGTGTCAGCTGGTATACCAAAAAGTCAAAATGTGTCGATTGCTCTGGTTGCTACTACTCTACTCGGCTGCAGTTAGATCTGACACCATATGTGGTTCCCTGGAGCTATTGAAACCAACTGATTTCCAGCAGCTACGTAACTGTAGTCTTGTTGTGGGTCACGTGCGCATTGCCAACATGCAATTGGATGCACTGAATCAGACTGAGCTGAACAGTGATGTAATGGAGATAACCGATTATCTTATGATTTATCGTTGCAGTGGCTTGAAAACTTTAGAATTAATATTTCCCAAGTTGCGTCTTATACGCGGCAAGGAATTGTTGTTTGATCGATATTCATTGATTGTCTATGGGAATCTAAATCTTAGAGAACTCGGGCTGGTCGAGCTGCTACGCATACAGAATGGTTTCATAAGAATCGAAAGTAATCCCATGTTGTGCTTCGTGGAGACCATAGATTGGATCTCATTGCTAGGCAACTATACAGTGCAACAATTCTCCCTTAAGGTAAGTTTTTTTTCCACACGCTTCTAGTATCTACTAAGATTCATTTTAAGCTGCCCAATAGTAATAGTTTGATTTAGTCCAATACTTATATATAGTATATACTACTTGTAGGACAATAAGTCACCGAATCATTGTCCCGTTTGTGGTGGCCTATCAGCCAATTATACCTATCAGAGTAAAGCTACAAGACGTTGTTGGAATATGCAAGCGGATCAGTTGCGTCCAGTTCCGCCACGCCTAGATGATTGTCCTGCAAACTGTGGCCGGAATGGTTGTGATAGTTCAGGTAAATGCTGTGACCATAGTTGCATAACGGGATGTTCCGCAGATAATTGTACACTCTGTGGCAATTTTGAAAAGAATGGACGTTGCATGGAACAGTGTATTGTTAGCTATGCCTTTAATAAGAGACAGTGCATCACAAATAAGGAATGCAGTCAACTTAACAGGATTCCCTTGACACATGGACACATTTGTGCGGATAATTGTCCAAATAATCATAAACCTGTGAAGGATCATAATGGAGTACTGCAATGCCAGTTGGAATGTGTTGGTGTTATACATATCAAGCGGGAAGCGGATCTTGTGAAGCTGCAGGATTGTCTCATTATAAATGGATCATTGATAATCGAACTGGTGGAGGTTAAAGGTAATCGAATGCCTTTGATTATGTCAAAGATTTGATATATGCAATAACAATTTATTATAGAAAAAATTATTTCGGCGCTTGAACAAAGCGTAGAAAATTTAAAGGAGATTACTGGATATCTAAAGGTTATACATTCAACTCCACTCATGTCCTTAACGTTCCTTAAGAACCTTGATACTATTGGTGGAAATCAGCTGATTGAAGATAAGTAAGAAAGAATTCTGATATCGATTATAATGTAATATATATGTAGTATATATGTCTTATCATTAGATACGCATTATTTGTTCTAAATAATTATCATTTGGAGAATATCTGGCCACCTAATCGACAGGTAGCCATTCAGCATGGCTCCATTTATTTTCATCTTAATCCACGACTCTGCTACGATAAGATAATGGAGCTACAATCCTCTATGAAGACTTTACAGAAGATTTCCGTAGTCGATGTATCGCCCAACTCGAATGGGGAGCGTGTCATTTGTGATACGGAGGAAAAGAAATTAGAGCCACAAGTTGAGGATATCAATTCTACAGCTGTGCGTATTATTCTGGGTTATATAGATAGTATGTATTTCCGACCATTGATCGGTTATTCGTTCCACTATATGGAAGCACCAGTACAAAATATCACCATGTACAATGGACGTCATGGCTGTGGACATGATAAGTATGAATGTAAAATAATCTAGCATATAGCATAATATATTATCATATACTTTTCTCAGTTGGCTTATGGATGTCTCACCCACAAAGAATCGTCGTCATGTGCTCAACAACCTTAAGCCTTACACACAGTATGCTTACTACGTGAAGTCTCTATTCCGCACTGAATATCTTACCCAAATCGATGACTATTCCAATATTCAATACTTTCGCACTTTACCCAGTAAGCCGAGTCCTGTGAGTCGTCTTTATGGCATCTCGGATAACAGTACGCATATTGTGCGTAATTTTATATACACATATATAAAAGTTATTCTATAATTTTATATTAATAATATACTATGTCCTTAGGTGATACACTGGTGGCCTCCGAGACGTCCCAATGGTGTTATAAACAAATACATTATCAGCTATGAATTGAAGAATCTAGCAAAATCAGAGAGCAGTAAAAGGAACTACGCGTCTATTAGATTAAGTAACAGTACCGACTTTGATTGTCAGTGCAATGAACCTGTGCCCTACAATTCAGGAGCTCCACCAAACGAAGAGGAGTATTATAATAAAGATACTTTTATCTACGAGGATGGTTTATTTCAATATATATATACATCGTAAGTATTAAGTATAATTAGTTTATATATAGTATAATTTATATTCTATATTTTTTTATTCTTTATAGACGAGATCCAAAGGATAACAAAAAAATATTTAGCAGTACGGTGATAGATTATGATGATCTTATTGCTGGTCAAGGCACAACTGTTAACTGTACTTCAATGACAAATACAACACTGACAACAGTAGCAACACCAACAACAGCAACAGCAATGATAGAGGCAACTACACCAGCAACAGCAACAGCAACAGCAACATCAATTACAGAGAATAGTACTACAGAAATATCAACAACAACCACAGCAACAATGCCAACAATACTGGCAACAGCAACATCAGCAACAACAAACAACACAATAACTGAGCTTGCAACAAAAAACGGTACTCAAGAATCCAATGTAGCTAAAAATGGCACCGAGTCAACGGAAAATTTGTCTTCCGATCAATATAAAAGATTGCAAGAAGTATTGGATCAGAGAGTTCGAGAACAAGATGCGGATATAGATAGCTTTCAGATAGAGCACACTATGCCAGAATGTAAAGAGAACCATGCTCCCAAGGCGTATCAATTGGAAAAGAAATGTGTGGTGGAGGAGGAAATCAGTGGCATTACTTTGCCTGGTACACAGCATTACTATAGCTTAACCAATCTATTACCCGATCAATATTATAGCATATCAATCCGTGCATGTGTTGATGGTGTTATAAATGGTTGTTCCACTCCCACAGAGATTCTAATCAAGACGCTTAGCGTCAAGGTGGAACAGTTTATGCAGGGCTCAAATCAATTTTAACTATTTAAATGTAGAGATATGCTCATGAATCAAATAATACGAGCTTAGAATATTGTATATAAAATTAGAAGGATATACGCAGAGTCTCTACTATAGTGTAGCTAAACGAGATTCATTTAACATTCAATATGATTGTTCCGTCCGTGTGAAAGATAATCATAAATATTGTCTAGTGATATATATATATATATATATATATAGAAATATAAATATGGTCTGTTCTGTATGTAAATTGAGTTATATAATGTGTTAAATTTATTTGCCTAAGTTCCTTTCAATACATAAAGTAAATCTGAATATCCTTTTATCTATGGTAATTTGACTTTCTGCTCGTTTTCTGTTAAAGTTGGGCTTTTAAAGACTTAACAGTTATTTAGACGTGGGTGTACCCGCAAAAGCTACAACACACACACACATATACACACACACACACATACAATGTGCTATAATCCGAAGCCATGGAGAATAGCTGGCAACTGATTTTTGACATTTTGAAAGTTGGCACAACGGTTTCAGGCTCAGCATTAAGCCTATGTAAACTAACAACAGCAACACCTGCGACGGGATTTGGAATCACAAAACAGGGCCAAAACACTCCAACCACTTAACTATACTTGCCTCCACACTTTACTCAACTTGACTCTACTTCATACTGCCACTCTATTCTACTTCAGTCACCCAATTTTAGTTGTATGCCAGGTTTATGCCACTTGCGTCAGATGCAAACGTTCAACGCATGCCACTTAATATGCAAATATGCCACAGAAGAGCTTTAAACTTTAAAACACTGCCAGAAAAAACGAAAAAAAAAAAACTAAAAAATAATCCCAAGTCTTGGATGAGGCAAGACGAGATGAGACAGCACGAGATACAAGTCGAGTTCAGTTGACTACGTGTCATGCGTCGCCTTGTTTGTGGTGAACTTTAGCACGGCAGGAAACTTTCACAAAACGTGTCCCACTCAATGGAATAGACGCCGTTGATTGACGAAGGAGCTGAAAATACCAAAAAGAGTTCACATTGTTTCTACAAAAAGGATTTTCACTCCAATTGAGCCACTGCCGCTGACAGCGTAACCACAATTTCTACACTTTTCGATACTCAACATACAACATTCAGCGTCTTACTCTAGCTCAAGCTCAAGTTCGTTCTGCTGTGGTTTTAAAGTGCTGCTCCTGGTTGCCTCGCGACGCATCTTAAACCTAAACTAATTGTCTTTCTATATTTCAATGTATCTTCGACACCTTTTACTATATTACACACAACTATTCCAAAACCATTACCTCGTAGTCAATCGTTAACGTTTGTTATCTATGCACTGCCATGGTAAGCACTTTGCGACTCTTTACATGCGCGTATGTGTGTGTATGTGTGTGTGTGAGTAAGTTTGTCTCCAAGCTAAGGGTAACTGCAAGGACACACATGTCAGTCAGATGAACAATTTAACTGAGTGCTTCACAATTCTGTACAGAGTTCATCGTGTGCACTTCAATTGTCCTGGCAACACACGAAAACGTCGACATTGACGCACTTCAGGTTGCCTTCCTTCCAACAGGACAAGCCCCGGGATTCCCAGTAAAGTATTTGGTCTTAGCTCGGATTTCGTTTGCGCTACAATACACTACAGCACTTCACACTACAGTTTGCCTCTGCTCTCCCCTTACAGTATCAACTTGTATAAAAACAATAATCGATAAACCCACTTGTAGGTAATATGATCTGAATTCATCTACAATGATCTGAAAAAGCGAAATAAATTTTATATATAAATGAAATTTTATTTATTTTATATTAATATTTAAATTAATATATTTAAATATTTAACTTTTTATTTTAAATTTTAATTTATATAATAAATAGAAATTTTTATATTTTCCTCTTTATATTTTCAGTATTTGGCTTATTCTAACTAACCTCACTTTTTCGACTACGCTTTGACTTGGACAACTTAGGGATAATGTGACAGCTCTGATCAGATGTACGTGCCTGCATTTATTTAAACATTTGTGTGTCCAACTCATTAGTCTGTTATCCTTATGTGCTATTTGTCCTTACTCACATTACAAGTCCAATTTTGTTCTGCAAGATAAATGCTTACGGATAATATTGAAACTGGCTGTAATAATGCTTGCTTTGACAGTAAACTTAAGGACAATAATATAGTATAAGAATAACTCTGTAGATTTAAATTCAGGTTAAATGCAATTGTACTTTAATCAGGTTCAAGTACTACAGGAAATAACAGTATCTTAGCGCCTGCATATCCTGCATGCAATTCACAGTTTACGGTACTATTTGTTGTCCTTCTTCCTTTGTATTTGTTTGATCAGTTCAAGCCTTGTAATGTGGGCTGCTCCTGCGTGTCCTTTGGCATGACATGTCATATGTTGGTTGCCACTGTATGGCAGCTTCGTAAATAATGCAAGCAGTGAGTGTTTCCATTTATTTATGGCCAAAGTTTAACAAGCCACAACTTTGCTAAAGTCGATAAATGTTTTTCTTTTTTTTTTCTTTTTTTAATTTTCCCCTATTAATTGTGCCACAAATAGATGCAGCCTAATACTTGGCATTTGAATATTTTATGCACAATTGATTGAATGACCTACGGGCAATGTACCTTTACATACATAAGTACAGAGTATAATTATATTCAATATGTAGATTTTTTTTTACTCTATATTTATTGTGGGTCATTAGTCGCACGTTTAGGCCTATACGTCTTACCACAATCAGGCGATATGCTATATATGTTTATACTTGTTGTCAATCAGACGTTGCGTGTGATAGGAGCAAAGGTACATATCATTTAGGTGGCAATTTGTTTGTAATTATTTTTACTATTATTAGACGTTTAACTACATTCAACATATAATGAATCAAGGTTTAACTCTCACATTTAGCAGTCCAATTATTTAAATGCAATTGTTTCACATTAAACTCTTTTTATCGGTTTAATCTTATTGTACAAAGGATGTGGGCATGTTGAATTGTTTAAGACTCTGAGGTATTAAGGGATAATGAGGGATATTAAAGGCTTACATCCTTTAAGTGTATTTCTGCTTTATGATAGGAAGATAAAGGTTGAATCTTATTATCTTTAAATGCATTAATCATTTGGTTATTTTATTCATACTTTATATTCAATTTAAATCTTATTAATATTGTATCATTATATAGTCTGCAATGTTTAGTTGTGGGTATTTATAGGTCACATTTATAAGTAACACGATAGTTATTTTTATGTGAAATATTATCTAAAAAAAATGTAAAAATACAAGCAGTTGCTTCATTTATGAGCACAATTATCCATTTTTCATTTCTTATTTCTTTACTCTATGCGATTCGCAACTCGATTGCATTGTAATTCTGTGCAAATTTGCACAAAAACACGGAAGCTACAAATGGTGGCCATTGTTGGGAGCCATATTTGTCAGCCATTTGTAAGTGTGCTATGTGTGTGTGTGTATCTGGGTGCTTTAGTGCATTTCCGTTATGCCAGGACACATTCATTTAGCCGTCATAAACATTGCATGATGTGTTGGCAAAACGTGTCATCGATTCATATGCGTTACACTGCCATTAACAACAACTGAGGGGGCTAGGTGGCGGGAGTAGGATATAGGGAGTAATGCAGGAGTATATCGGCGGCAGCTAATGTACAAGTACTTCTCAATAAAATTCCATTTGACTTCTGTGCAGGTATTTGTACACATGATACGTGATATGTGTGTGCTTGTGAGTGTGTAGCATGGGTTGATGATGGCTGGGCGTAATTGGCTTGTAATTGAAAACTTTGCGGCTAATTAATTGCTAAAACTTGTCTCACGACATTTTATGGTTTTAACTGTGGTTGGCCAAACTCCTAGCCATGATTTTTTTTTTCCTTTTCCTCTACCATAAGTAAGTTAATTACGAGACAATCAGCAAGTTATCAACGGAGTTGCAATTGTTTAACTTTGTGTAGTACGTGTTTAAGTTTATACTAAGCTGGCCTTAATGCTTTGGCATTTGCCAAGCGATTTTGTTCTGTTAACTTTGCATTAACTGAGGTACAATACGAAAGGATAGTATTTAGCTAATACTCCTAAAAGTTAACTTATTTCATGTGGCAAAAAGTAAATGTTACATTGTGATAATTAAACCATAAACATATGAAAATATGTGAGTACTTTTAAGGGTTCTATATACAAGGCAAAAAGTAGCTACTTTTACTCATAATAAAATTTATTTTTATTACTTTTCATATAGTTTGGTATATTTGGAATTCTTAATTATTTTATAGCCTTGGCTTATTTAAAAAATAATCCTATAACCTTCTGGCTTAATTATGTTGCTGCAAGCATTGGCCATAATTTGTTCTAGAATCGTTTAACTTGTATAATGGGAAGGTTTTAATTGAAGCTAACTACTTTTTCAAACTAAACATTGAACATTTAATAATCAAATATATAATGTATATACTATATAGTTTATATAAAAGTATCTTAAACTACCTCGCAATGTGCCTTTAGAGGTGCTGCCCACTAATGCTTGCTGCATAGTTAGAATCCTAGAGCAGAGTTGAGCCCAAAACTCTTTGGCGAGTTGCCTGCTGAGCAGCTCTAGGGAGCTGCTTCATCAATTTAAACCAATTATTCATTTGGGATCTTTAGCTTATATTTAATAAAAGGAAATAATTTTGGTTGAATAGAATATGAATATTTACATTGAAATTGTAGATACAGATAATTAAATGAGAGAAAATGTAAATATCATGTTTCACCCTAAGAAAGCCATAAATTTATACATTTACCTTATTTAGCTTATTTAGTTAAAACAAGAGGTAATTAATTTGTAATCGTGTGTTTATCCAGTGTTGAATTACTCTGTAATTAAGTTAATATACAGTTACCTTATGTTTTGTTTAAAGTTATAATTAGTTTTGTTACACATATGAACTTTAATTATAGTGTATATTATGTGCGATATTCAATATGCAAATATTGGATTTTAAAGGAATTATTAAAGAGTCTTTAGCTTTTGTTTGTTGAATAGCATTTTCTTTGCATTTTATCATTGTTTCATTAAATACGAATACCAAGGTATTGACAGCGCATTAGTCAGGGCTTTACAGGTGTTAATGGCTGGGAATCAATTGTCCTTATTTGTTTATGGAATGTTAATGCCAGCTGTACAATATAAATGCATATTTAATAATGGGCAAATGCGTAGCCGTTTCCATTGAATGAATTTAATGAATTCTTAATACATTTAATAATATAAATAATTTTATATGTACGCATAGGGTCTTATGACGCCTTCAACATTTTGTGTGTCGTTAACACTGGGGCGTGGTCATTTGCGTCCACTGTCCGTTTTGCAATGGGAAATACGATTAAGAGTAGAAATATGTGTGTGTTCCATAAGCAAATGAATGAATGAAATGCAAGAGGGATATGCATTTGGTTTAGCTCTGTAGTATGCTTAGTATTCGTAGTATAAACAAACTTCTTAATTTCCGCGCTACATAAAACTTATCTTCATTTTGTGCCAGTCAGCTAAAGCTCTTTTCCTTTCATTCTCTCTTTCTTTCTGTCTGTCTCTCTCTCTCTCTGTCTCTCTCGCTTATGCTAACTCCCAGTTGTACTTGTATTTGTAGTTGTATTCGTTGTATATCTCATGGCCATAAAAATCACAACATAAGCTAGAAAACTTTATGTTGCAAATAGAATGCAAACTGGCAAATGGCAAACGCAAGTTTTCGACTTTGGACCAATGTATTTGAAAATGGCGACGGTTTCGCAGTTGTAAGCAAAAGTTCTGTGGCTGCTCTGAGGTTGAAAGTAGAATTATATAGCCAAGGAACATACCGGCTACCCCTGGGTCGTACTCTCTTGTTGTTGCATTATCTTAATGTTCATTAGGTTAAGTTTTGTGAATATTCCGTTGCAGTTGCCTTTGCCTTTGCCTTTGCCATTGCCATTGCATTTGCCATGGCCATTGCATTGCCTCTGCCTTTGCCTTTCCCTTTACTTTTACTTATGCCGTTACCGTTACCGTTCCCGTTGCTCATTTGTGCGCCAATCTCCCGTCGACATCCTGCGTTATGTGGCCTTTTGCAACTACTTTACTTCATCTGTACCAAAAACTTTTCCATTCCGTTTCCTGAATGCCGACTGCGAGTTGTAAGAGAAACTCGTCAGAAGTTTTATGTCCAAGATTCTACTAGAAAGTTACCATTGCTTATGTTTCTACTCTACGTACGCGTAATCGCCAATGTTCAGACAGATACTTGGCCAAGCCATAATTTTAATTAAAAAATATCTCATGCGCTTGCCACCTAAACGTCAATTGAGAATTGCGATATTTTCGACTGCCTGTGGCGCCATCTATTGTTCAAGGTTTTCATAAGAAATCCAATTTCCATTTTGGTTATTGTATGCTCACCGTTTGTTCGTGTTAGCGTTAGCAAATTTGTCAGTGTCTGGTCTTGTGGGTGCTTCCTGGTCACACAATTCGAACCAATCGAAATGGGGGATTCGCGACAGCATTTTTATTTCTCCAGCTACTCCTTCATATCCTGATACCATGACAGTTCATTAGTATCGTATATCCTGTCATATTTGTCGCCGTTTGACATTTTTATTATGCAACGTTGGAGCTTAATGAAGCTCAGTTCGTGCCAGAGACAAAGCAGTGAAAAACTGAAAAACTGAACACAGAACACAGTAAGCAGTGAATAAAAAATAACGCAAAAGGAAACTATAATAAAAACTGCAAATGAGTAAAAGAAAAATATGCAGTAGCTACTTTTTTTTCCTTCTGCTTCTCCTGCTTCTCCTGCCAAACAACACTTGATTATTATCTGTCGCTTTCATTCTTATGATTACATTTGTAAGCCCTTATACACTTACATCGGGTTTATGTCACATTATAAAGTACTTTGTAGAGTATATAAAAGTAAATTTATTTTTTAAATATGATAATTACTTAAAAGAACTGCAAAAATTTAGTTTTGAGAGAAAATCCCAAATATTATTTAAAAGTTGCAACAATTCTATTAAAGTGTAAAAAATACTGAGTTCAGTGAAAAGTTAAGGAAAATTGTATTCCCTTTTGTTTTATTATGCTTTATGCTGTCGACTATTTTAGTTTTATAATCAGCCAGCCAAGTTGGGATTTATTAAGTTTTTGTCTTAGCCTTGCAACGACCCAACACCAGAAAGTTGTGGTCAAAAGTAATTTGTATAAAAGTGCAAGTGACTTTTATTTGAAGCGACACTGGAACTGGTCCTGTGTATGGTGCATAGTGTAACTCTTGCATACTACATAGTGCATAGTGCAACTTCTAACTTGGCTGAGGGCAGAGATAATTGAATAGCTCGTGGTGTGTAAGTAAAAGTGTTGGTTAAGCACTGTGAAGGGACTTGATAAGGATGTTGTTGTGTTAGTGGAAGAACTCTAATTGGTACTATGAAGGCAACACATTGCAAGCACAGTAAGTGCCACAAAACGTGGCAAAACTAAAATCCCATAAGAACCAAAAACAAAAGCAAAAATAAAAATAAGAAACATCACGTTGACTTAGACCAGCTTTTACGAGTATTATTACATCCGTCCTTAGAAACAAAGCTAAAGATGTAACTGCCAACGTCTTATAAACTGTTACCAAGCTGCGGCGGCCAATGACTCACCTATAAAGCTCTGTGATATTTGATTAAAAAGTATTAGAAAAAGGAAGAATCCTTGTGCTTAAAAAGGTGAATGTACTTTAAATAGTTGCAAAAGAATAAAAGGTACAACAATTTATAAAATCAGCTCTGTTTGTAGAACAATATTATTTAATTATATTTAATATTAATAATATTTTCTTTTCTTTTCATATATATTTAATATTTTTTAAATATTTCTTATTTTATTATTATTTTTTTATATCATTTTATGTTAAATAAATTTTTTTATATAATTTCTTTTATATTATTTTAATTTAATTATTTATTTTTATTTTATATTGATTTTATTTTTTTTAATTAATATTATTTTGCTATATTTGCTATATATTATTTGCTATATTTTAAATTCATATTATGCGCCATTGTTTATGCAAGATTTAAGGTCCTTTTTGGGGCATTTTATCTACCAGTTAAAGAATTAATAAAATTAGACAGTTGAGCAGTTTTGGGTCGAGACTTTACAAATATTTCATTAAATTAAAAAGCAATTGGCTTTTCTTTTTTTGTAACCCTTTATCAGTTTTATAACTTAAAGCATTCATTGGCTATAAGATGCACGTTCTGATCTAGACATTATGGAAATTAAATTCAAATTAAGAATTTTGTTACTTAAACTGAAGTCACTTTAAGTATTAGACAGAAAGACTTAAATATTTACTTGAGAAGAATGGAATTAGGGTCTCTAAGCGATTCAGCTTGTGAACACATGTTGTACAGCAACTCGGACACACCTCAACAAGCGGCAAATGGCTGCCACCGGATGGCCCAGTAGTTGTTGTCATCTGGACTGGTACCAATCAACAGCCGTGTCAGTAGCAGGCCAAGTGGTGCTGTTGTTGCAGCAGTTGGGGCCCAAAGGCTAAATGCTGGGCATAAAAAAAGAGATAGAAAAAAATGAAGTAAAGAAAAAAAACTCAAAACACAAAAGCAAATCGGAAACGGAAGTTGCATGTGGAAATGTCCGCTCTGTTGTTGTCGTCGTAGTCATCGTCGTAGTCGTTTATTATTGTTGTTGTTGTTGCCGTTGTCATCTCTTTTCTGTGCGGTTGCATTGTTGACTTGCCTTCAATTTTCTTGTGTTGTTGGATTTGCTTGGCTTGCCTTCAAATGGTTAACTGAAATTGACAGCCTTTGCCTTGTTGTACCAAGATTCTATGCTGTCTAATAGTCTTTTGCAGCCATTGGACAATACTGCTGCCCACTGTTTCTCTGACAGGGTAGTAACAATGACTTTTGTAAATGAGATTTTCAGTTTTATGACAGTCTATATAATACTTATATACTACATTATTCATCTTGATTGCCATTTTTTCTCTATTCTTTTCTATTTTATATCACTTTCTTCATATTAAATAACTATTTGCATAAATGTCTTATGATAGACTTTCTGTACCAAATTCCGTAACCAAGTCAAGTGCAGCAAATATTGTTAAATCCGTTGTTCACTTAATTGCCGTTGATTGCCTTAGATGCATTTGGTAAATTAGTTTGTGGCCAAGACATAGGCCACAAGTAGTCATTGTCCAGTCGAGCTCTGGTTTGCTCTCACTTAATAACGTTGCAAGCAATTTACTGCAACTTGCCAATTAAATATTTCATGTTTAAGAGACATCGACAATGGCAACGGCAACGGCAACGGCAACGGCAACGGCAACGGCAACGACAACGACAACGACAACATCGGTCGAAGCTCTTAGTGTTCCCAATGTGTCTGCCTGTCGTCGCCTATAAATTTTTGATTGCCTTTGTTGTTGGCATTGTACTGAAAAATGGCATTTCATTTGCGTTTTGCGTTTGCGTTTTGCGTTTTGCAGCTCGCGCTTCGAGTGCCGAGTGAATTTTACGGCTCGTTGCTTGGCTTGGCATTGTGGTTGCCCCTCATTCCTTCATCGACATCTATAGCCATATCCACCTACACCTACACGTACAACATTCAATATACAACCCACTGCCAGCTGTGGGGCAGCCAACAGACACATTTCAATAATTGTGCAACAACTGGAAGCGATTATGCAATTTCATCAGACCAAAAGACACACTGCCACATCGAGATATGGCTAAAAAAAATACAAAAAAAAAAAAGAAAATACATTGAGCACGGCCAAAAATAACCGACTATCTAATACACTTTATTTGAACACCATCCTTAATTGAATTAGAAAATAATAAATCTATTTACAAAGTGAGCTTCTAATACAAATATTTTTAGAATTCATAAAATAGTTAAATATAATTAGAACTGGAGACAAATATAACCAATAAATTAATCAACTGGAATTCAATGTTTATTATAATAATAGATTACATTATCTTACAGCTTAACTTATTTAGAAGAAGAAAGCTAAAGACAACTTTGAGGAAATATTCAAAACTAATTTATGATACAAAAAGTTGCGGATGGATTTTAACGCTAAATATAAAAATAAATAAAATAAATATTACTTATAAATTTTTAACAGATTGATAATTTATTATAAATAAACAAAATGTTGTAAAAATACAAAAATTAATTAAAAAGAATTTTATGCCATGCTACCTATAAAATAATTATATAGATTTCGCATAAGTTACTTAATTGGTTATCAAATTGTTATATACAACATATGAAGAGTATAAACAAAACATATGTGTGTGTGTGTGTGTGTGTGTATGTAATAATAAATTTTTATATTGTAATATACATGCTATAGAAGCTGCTATAGTTTAGGGACTGAGTATGGAAGTGGAACTTTGCAGTCAGGGGGAGGGGGGGGGGGTGGTTGGTTGTATGCCTGTTATGTTGTATCTTTGCCTATACATCTGCTGAGCTGATATGGCATTTGGGGAAAACGAGCTTTATTTCATTTGTACGCCGACTGAGCTCACTGTGTATGTGTGTTTGTAAATATTACTGTATTATACATATGGATGCATATATGGTGTGTGTGTGTATTTGTTCATGTCTGCCTTTCATTTTGAGGTTATGCAAATTGTTATGCTGATATCATAATTAATTCGTTGGGGAAACAGGCCGGAAACAAATTGGGCTTTGAATGAGTTATTGTAGTATTTTGCGGTGTGTTGCAATTTTTGTAGATCTACTTTACTATACTGTACTGTACTGTACTGTACTGTACTAACATCCACTGGGTAGTGGGAGCATATAATTATATGGGGACTGCATAGTATTTTGATGCATTTCCATACAGTTAACCAATATTAGATTTAAGTGCTTATATCCAACAATAGTTTATATTTTCATATATATATATAAACTATACGATATATATATATATAAGATATTACAGAATATATATATATATATATATTTATATATATGTATAACAAGAAAATGAAAAGTGAATTCACATTAGTTTTGTGCTCTGTGCCCCCTCAAGCTATCAACCATTTACTCTGACCTACTCTATGGTTTCACTTAAATTTATTCTTTTATCCATTCGCCCTTTTATTATAGCCAAGAACCTAAGAACCTTAGACATTTGATGTAGTTTTTATAGCAAAAGGAATGATAAACTAGCTGCATAGGAGTGTTCTATATTCCATTGAGTTGAATTGTCACATCTGTCTCTGCGGGTTTCTCTTTGGTCCGACAGCAATTGTCTGTGAGATCTGTGAGTGTCTGATTATGTTACATTTCCATATGCATGGGTAGTTTGATAAGTTTCTTACATTTAACAAATTTACAAACATTTGTTATATCTTACATAAATGCTGTAATAAATGCATAAAATAGATTGGCACAAAGTAAATGAAATATACAATAGAAAGAAAGGAAAAAAAATGAATTTAACTTTTAACTTCTTCTAGTTTTAAGATAAAATGTAAAGCTAAAATTGAATAAATTATTAAAATATCTTTTTAAATTAAATTAAAATCATATATTTCTACAAATTTAAACTGCCATTTCAACTGTTAACTCTTTTATGTATATTAATTTATATTTTTCTGGCAACACTCGTCGCTTGGCCAATGTTTTGTGTGTCTAACGCTGTGCGTGCATGTTAACTGTTTGTTTACTTAGTCGAGCCTATGTCTGTACCAGTTCTGTGGCACCTTTCAGTCTACATGCGTTCGCGTGTGTTTCTGTTTGCCACAAAGGCCGCAAATATTCAAGCAACTGCAACAACAACATAAACAACAAGAACAACGATAACACCGTCAATTCTAGCTGGAGTGGCAACTGTGACTGCCTATTTCTACTTCTGCCTAACTCTAGTTATTGAATGTGTGCGTATACGTGTGTTTGCCGAGTGTGTTAAAGGGCACATTTGGCTGTTTAGTGGTGGTGGTGCTGGTGGTGCTGGTGGCGTATACGCAATGTGGCCACCGTTTACCAACATGTTTGTATAAACAAAGTTGTATGCCGTCTATTTGTTTGTCGTTTGCTTGCCAGTTTGTTTATTGTCACACCCAAAGACATACGCTAAGGCTTAACCGAAGCAACCGAAACAGTTACCCTCCTCCGCCATCCACAATATTTAGTTACAGTTAGGAATGGCATTTCCTTTTCGGTCATTCCTTGAGCCTACCTTGTCGCAGCTTTATACCTTAGTCTGGCTATAGATGTCGTTCGTTATGTTCTGCTTTTGCTTTCATGCTTTGCTCTGCGTTTTACCATTGGAATGTTTATTTGATTGATGGCCAAAGCATTTTTATGCTTCATTGTTTGTATTTCGTTATGCTTTCCTCATTCTTCTTCTCCTTCTTCCCTTTTTCCTTTTATTTATTTCTTCTTGCTCATTTTTCTTCCCACAAACTTATGCATTCTTATGTGTATCGCTTCATTGACGCTGGCTTAACGTTTGCCACATTATGCCGCATGGGCCACATTTATGTAATTGTATTGTTGTCAAATCCTGTGTGTCTGAGCGTATGAGCAGTTATTTTTGTACAAATTTATTTGCCTATACTTATGCATATATATATATATATATATATATATATATATATATTATATATTATATGCCTTTAATTTAAAGCTTATATTTTATTTAAAATATGCCTAAGATTTTTATCAGTTCAAATTCAATTGAAATTAAGTATTAAAAAATATATAAATTATTTTTTTTTAGGAATATTTTTTCTAATTTTCATAAATTCCTGTTGACTTTTGGTTTTAATGAAATTAAATGAAAATTATTTTTCAATTTTTAACAATTTGACAAATATTTTAATTAAAATATATATTTAAATTGTGCAGCAGTTTGTGAAATTTGAAAATTGATTTAATTTCTAAAATGTAAACATAAAAATCTCATTTTATCTTTAACATGCGATACTTAGTTTTATTTATTTACTTTTTTGTTTTGTTTTATTTTATATTTTTTTTTATTTTTTTTTAAAATAACTTTTTGCTTTAAACATATTGTTCTGATGTGACTCGCTGTTGGCTCTGGGGTCTTGGCTGTTGGTTCTTTCAACAGCTGCACTTGATCGAGGTCATGTCTACTTCTTTAGTTGGCATTTGTGCATATGTGTGTGTGTGTGTATATATACATATGTGTGTGCTGTATATGTAGCATGTGTATGGAGTGGCCCCATTTTTCTTTACTTGTTTGATTTCGTTTATCCTTGAAATACGACGTTCATTTGGTCAGCTATATATATCTATATGTATACACACATATACACACACATACACACACACATACACATATATGTGTATGTATATGACTGTGCTATAGCTTAGATGTCGTTCACTTTGTCATTTGCTGTCTACGTATCGTTTTTCTAATTCAATTTTTGTCTTTGTATTGGCCTACATATTGGCCAGGCTCATTTGGCAAGTAAATTAATATCGTTGGAAATCTGTCAAAAAATGTCAGTCGCACAATTTGTTTTTGCCTTGAGCCTATTATAGGGCTCAAGGTGAATCAATTTTGTGGCTCTTTAAGTGGTTACCATTAACCGATTTTGCAGATGCTTTAATAATTAGCCAGAGTTGTTAGCTGTTTTGTCGTTGCTGTTTTTCTGGGCCCTTGCCTGTAATTTGAGCTAATTTGCAGCCACTCATAAAACTTCAAGTTGCATAAGTAAGAGATGGTGTTAGCAGGGGTTAAAGGATATGAAATGATGAAGGAAGCAGAAAGGGAATGACGATGAGGATGGGGATGAGGATGAGAAGTACCGTGCTCGGATATTAGCGCAAACAAAATGCAACACTTGAGCTGAAAAATTGCCGTAATGAACGCGCGTTGCCAGCATCCGGACCCCGGAGGGTTGCGTCAGAGCAAAATTGTTTAATTACTGCAAATTCCTTCAGTCGCCGCTTTTGCACGCTTTGCTGTGAGTCTCTGTGGGTGGTGCAGTGGATTGCCTGGTGGTTTGACACATTTCCAGTTGTTGCTCTTGGCGGCATTTTCGGGTTGTCAGACATTCTCTGTGTCCCGTTTACTGCTTCTACTTTCTACTTTCTACTTTCTACCATCTACTTCTCTATTTATTTCTCTTACTGTATTTATCTCTGTATCTTCCACTAACATTTCCACTTTTACATCCTCTTCTTCATCCCCATCCTCTTTCAATTTCACATTATCCTTTTCTATTTCTGCCAGCCGCCATAGATTTCATTAATTTGCCATTAATTCGTATTTTCTTTGCAGTCTTTTGGTCTTGTTGATTTTGCTTTTAGCCAGTAGCAAAAGCTGGCGCATTATTTCAACCCATTTGTAGGCTAATGAACTTACTGAAGGGTTCTTCATCATCATCCTTATCATCTCTCTTCTTTTTCATTCCTTAGTTGACTTCTGCCAGACGTTTATAAATTCGGCTGGCTTATTTTTTGAGTATCCCTTTTCAGATTCCCCCTTTTTGAAGTGGGGGAATAATGATAAATTAATTCTTTGCTTCAGTTCAAATAGTTCACGACAAGTGTTTACCGAGTGAATATGCCAACAAATAGATGCCACTCTGGGTTAAATTCGAAATTTGAAACGAATTTCATTTGACATATTGGCACATTGACACATTGAATTAGAAAGTCTTACTGCTTGAAAAATAGTTAGATATATATAGCTTGATCCCTTAGCTCATTGAATTCTATCACTTATTCATACATTGACTAGGCCTATAGTAACTTCTTACTGAACTATCTTTATCTGATATATATCAGGTTTTATTAAATCAAATATTAACTTTTAGCTGTGTTGATGAAACATTTACAGATGCTATCAATTTTATCTATAAATTCCCTAAAGAAAAGTAACATATTTGCTTTTAGTTGCTACTTTCTTTACCATATATAAAGTGAATTTATACTGCATATATGTGTATGTATTATATGTTGTTGTATTTGTTTATAACATATATAGTTTAATCTAGTATAATCGATATATAATTTCTAACTGCTTGTCACATTAATGCTATCAACTTGAGGGTTTTATCATATGCTTCTAAGCACAATTTGTCGTAACTATCCAGGCAGCTTAGGCATTGTAATTTTCCTCAATTTGACCCCAAAATGCCAGTGAACCTACCAACGAACCGACCAACAACACAGGACATTGCATGCAATCGCCTTCAACATGCTAATGAACAACAAATTTGGCACAAGTTACGGTTCAAAATTTTGACATTGTCGACTGGAAGACGGGTCCGACGACAGGCGACACGATTAATAATTGTCAGAAAATATTGTGCCATTTTAATGGCTGTACAACAGGGCAACTCATATGTATATATATATAAATATATATATATATATATATATATATATATATGAACTGGTAGCGAGAGTGAAAACTGTAATTAATGGTAGAGCAAGAGTAACTGAAACACAGCAACAAAATTGTCCATTTTACTAATCTGCAGCACAAATATTTCATGAGCATACACTAAATCGCAGAGCTTTCGTTAGTGTTTGCGTGTGTGTGGGTGTATGTGTGTTGACTTGATATTATGAACTGGCAAACCGGCACCCAAGGGCAATCATATTCAAATTAATATACCCAATGTGTTGTACAGTCATAAATTTAAAGGCCTGGCCCAGTTCATACTCTTGCGGCTATAGTAATTGTTGTTGCTGTTGTTGTGAATGTTTGTTGAGGTTGTTGTTGTGCGTCTGTTGCCTGGCCAGGCTACCTTCACCTTGTAAACAAGATAATTATGGTAGCAACTATGACAGCGAACTTCCTGTTCCTGGACAGTGCACTCTCTTACTCTATATACCCGACCGCCCGCCGCCTACCGCCTGCCGTTTGCCACCTGTCGCCAACCGACTGCCTGGTCTCATGGGTTTGCCAAAAGTAAACTCATTTCCTGCCAGACGATTTGACTGCTACACGAATTGTTGACAATGCCTAAATGTAGTAGATAGTAGGTGGATACTAACTGTTTGGGTTTAGCGTTTTGTGTTTTTGGATATCAGGACTAAAGGACCAAATACAACTGCACCAAACTCTGTCTCGTTACTGGTTGCTATTGACATGGCTTGTTAGCAGCGCGAGCAAACAACTCTGAGCAGGAACCAGCATGCCAAATGCTGTCAACACTTGAGTTTAACTTGACTCCTACAAGTTTAGCATACCCATTAAGAGCTTGGTATGAGTTTCGTGCTTGAGCTAGGTAGACAATTTTCAACAATTCTTAACTCTTTACTTTTTGGCTCAAAACCGCATGTTAAACGGGGAGTATGTAAACATACACATATATATATCATTTTCAAGCTAAAAGTAGGTTTTCTTTTATCTATTGTATATAAAGGACTTACCTATACACTTGTACAAGTAAGTACAATAAATACTGTCTGCAATAATACCAAACTAATCACAGAAAAAAATATCAAAGAAAATAAATAAATATAAATGTAAATATTGTTTGCCAAAGATATAGAAAATGTATTCTACTAGATATACCAAATTATGTAGATATAACTTTTTGTCTGCACGTATTAGCCTGATTTTGAATAATCTATTTTTAGGTTATCAACGTCTCCCTACTTACTTGTCATATCTTAGTGATGCCTTCATGGTACATAATTGTCATGAGCCTGGGGCTAGCCAACCAAGCAATGATTGGGCCTTTAATCAAATTGCCACCACAAAAATTGTCTGAGCCACATGTCAAAAAAAGTTGTGGATATCTTTTATTGGGTGATGCTGGTAATGCTGCTGATGCTGGTAATACTCCTCGAGTCATATTCATTTGAGCTTATTATTGGAAAAGTTGTGGCAACTTCTCTAAGCTTTTGTTATGACGATGACGATGTTGTTGTTGATGATGATGTTGATCCAATGCCCGTAGAAGTGTTTTTGTGGTTTTTAGATTTATCGAAGTGCCCATTAATAAATATAAGTATGCGTGTTGCGAGTACAGTTCTTGGTTGTTATATCAACTCTCCAGTGTACACTACAACAGCCAACACGTGCCTACGGCTCATACCAAAACTTTTTAGCCATAATACTCAAACCATATATATACTATAAAGCAGGCAAAAGTCTTTCAAATGGCCAAAGATAAAATACCCTGGCGCATATACAATTATTAGGCTTAAAGGTAAATGTAGTGCAGATTTCTTTAAAAAAATTTATATTGCGGATACATTCAGAATATATATCATCGATCAGTTACGTCTATATATATTTTATATTTATATTTTTTACTACATTGATATTAAGATATTGCCAATGGCTTCCCCAATGCGTTAGTCATTCTGTGACATAGTTTGAAATGCCACTTCAAGGGTATAAAAATCCTTCACGTTGATGAGGCTATCGACAGCGTTGCCTCAAATCCACTTTACCAACAAATTTTTGGCAATGCAAAAAATTACCGAACCTGAATGTACCCGTATCTGTTGAAATTCTACTATAAAGCCACAGAGCATAACACGTACGCTAAACTTATTGATTTTTGGTGTGCCGTGCAGTTTTGCGGGCTTTGACTTAGTTAGCGAATTATGAAAATATTTGCTCTGCTTTGCTCTGCTCTGCTCTGGCAACCGGAAGCAACCATGATGAATCACTCTGCCCTACACTTACTGTCCTGCGATACCAAGTCGACATGCCTCAATGTTTTGGGGCAATTCAAAAATCTTTCGTGCGTGATTTGCGCATACATGTGAACGAATGAAACATCGTGCGATTGGTCGCGGGTTTAGTTTATATTTTAGATTTGTTTCTGCAGCCTAAAAATCCTTTTGCTTCCCATCTGAAATGATGCGCTTCAATGAAGACCAAGCCGCATCGATAGATTGATACCATAGATACACCTCAAATTATACACTCTTACGTAGTTACTAGAGCAAAACAAATATATGATAGTAAAAATTAATCAATTTCAAGTGGAAATCTAAATATTTTATTTTATTGACTATACATCTATCTGTCTATTAAGTGATTGTATATAAAAGTACGCAAAATTTTGACAGAATTTTGCTAAAGTAATTGACCGATCCCAAAGTATATAGCCAAGTTTTTATACCTATTTTTGCGACAGGTATAACCAACTTTATCTGCACTATGCAAATGCTCGTAAAAATTCAGGAAAAGCAAAATAAAACTAAAATATAAAACAAACTTGTACAACTATAAAAAAAATGTTGTTGTTTTCCTTTTTTTTTTTACGCTTGAAAAAATCTAAAACAAAACGTGGCTATTCCCAAGTAGTTTGGGTATCAGTAGTCAACAGTCAGTAGTCGACAGTATTCGAACGTTAACAGTGTTAAAGTTGAGCTATTAAAAATAGAAGCAAACGAGTATTGGTTGTTTATGCTGTGTTAGGTCACCAATGGGTTAAGGCAGCAACAGCAACAGCAACAGCAGCAGCAGCAGCAGCTGGGGTAAAAAGAAAAAAAATTGTAGTAACCCATAAAATTGTTGCCCATCTCGTTTCCATATAAAATGATTTTGATGGATGATGTTGCGCAACTTGGGAGCATGTGTTTTGAGATTTACTTGAAGAGCTGAACAAATGGCAAACTGTTAGATACTCAGTTACAGAGTTGGAACAAACGAGTGATGTTTGGCGTCAGAGAAGAGTTAAGTTGACTGTCTGGATGCGCTGAGATTAGCGAGTGAAACGCCTAGTTTAATGAGCTGGAAATAAGCATTTGATCAAAACAAAACAAACAGTTAAGTTAAGTACAAAATGTATTGATTGATTTTACATGCTCTTGAAAATATTTAAGAGAGAGAAAGAGAGCTGAGAGCTGATTTACAATGTTGAAGGAACAAAGAAAAAAGAAATAAGTTTATTACATGTTTATCATAGATCTAAGTGTATCATTTGTTTATAATATAACTGAAAGGAAACTTAAATAGCTCTATGTATAAATTGTAGCGCCATTGCTGTCTATGTTCCAGCACATGTTGGGTCCATTTTAGATAAAGTATATAAGTAAGGCATAAGGCACAAGGCACAAGGCATAAGGAACCCTCACAGGACACGGCTGTCAAGTTTTACACCGTTGGGTGCTAAAAATCATAAAATAAATGTGTCATAAAAAGAATCAGGCAAGCAGGCAACAAAACCGGAACCTAAAACCAGTATCAGGATTAAAAGGAAATTGTTTGACTTGACTTTTATTTTATGCCTTTTCAATGGTTGCACAATCTCTCTATATATATCTATATGTTTATGTATGTGTATATTTTTGTGTATTGCCTATATAACTGTCAGTGTGTTTATTACTGTTTACAGCTGCTGAAGGAATATATATATATATATTTTTATTAAGAAGGAGAAAACTGTTAAAAGACGGCACTTTAATCAACGCTCGCAATGTACCTCTGAGATTTCATACAATTATGCGCTGTTAGTCGCTGAAAACTAATTTCTGCAATTTCCTGTAAACAATGCAATTTACCGAGTGTGTAAGCAAAAATAACAATAAACTAAATTACTGCAGAGGGAAAATGTGGAACGCTAAAGGGAACAATTCGCGATGGGAGATGCCTGCTCGGAAATAATTAAATAAATGAAGCAGCTGCAGCTACATGCTGGAAATCCGCAGTAGACACAGACAGTCACATAGTAGACATACAAATATACAGACAGATAGATGTATAGTCATCATGTCTAGCAGTCAGACTGTTACACTGTCGGTCTGTTGGACTGTCGCCGAGTCGAAGGATCGAGCTAGTACATGCAAAAAGTTTTTATGTAAAAAAAAAAGAAAAAGAAAAGGTTTCAGCCTCATTGCTGCTGCCGTGTTACCATCTTTGCTTTTGCGTATTCGTCCTCATCGTTGCCGTGTAATTTGATTTCATGTTGTATGGCCCTCTGTTCTCTATCTCTCTTTCTCGTTTTTTTTTTTTCGCTATTTCTTCTTGTTCTCTTGGCACATTTCTGGCACATTTTGCGTCGCCTAATGAATGACAGCAACAGCCAGCGGCGCGTCAGCCATGAGGAGGACAGCCATCAGCCATCAACGAACATCTAACATCTAACATCCAACACCCAACATACAACAGGCAACAGACAACAGGCAACAACCAGCAGTCGCCACATAACTGCCATAATGCTGATGATAATGTTGATGATTTTAAAACGCGCGTGTTTCTCCTGCAATTGCTGTCATTTGAAGTCATTTGTGGGCGACTTAGGCTTTAAGTTGTCACTCTCTTACCACAAAACTGTAGCATAGTTATTTGGGTCGGATTCTGATAATGGAGTACAAGCATTCAACAAAATGGCAAACACAGCTTTTACTACAACTAATGAGCATAAAAGGCGCTCAACAAAATAACTTGACAACCTGTAAGACAATCCAAAACTAAGTTTTCTCTTGGTCCCATTAAGCTTGTATCTCTGGTAATAGTAAGACAGCTCAGCATATACCTTACAATATTTGAATTAGCAACTAAACGAGATAAACTAGAAAAATAAAAGAGTTTAAATGAAGGAAAGTAAAATAAGTAAGTTTACTAAGGAAATCTATGCTTAGTTAGTATTCCAATAGAATCAAAGAGATGGAAAAAAAAGTAAAAATTAGTTGATTTTTAAGCTCTTTTCTTATGTAGAAAACAAGTGTATAGAAACATTCGACGAATGCTGAATTAAAAGAAATTAATTTAATTTAAGTGTTTAAGCTTTCTTTCAAAAACATTTTAAATATTTTAAAAATTTAAATGAAAGCCATAAAGTTGTTACAATAAATGAAATGGAAATAGTTAAATCAGTTTTAAGTATCTAGGAAATTAGAAAATTCTAAGGCGTTGATGCGTAGTGACAATGAAATTGGTTGCTGCTGAGTCAATATTAAAAAGCCAAGAAAATCTAAATTGTGCATAAAAAAAAGAAGTTATTCTAATGAGACGTGTCCATTTGCCATAAAGTTCAAGTGGCCACAAAGCGAAATGGACAAATGAACAAACGAAGTAACAGCTATGGGACAATGATAGATACTTAAACTTGGTTGCTTGCAGTTAATACAATCCCTCTGTTAGCCGCCTGTGTAAGCTGTGAAGCGAACCTAATGAACTTTATGTCACTAACAGATTCAGTTATACATATGTACAGTTATATATATATATATATATGGGAGTAGCTTTTATTTGTCACAAGCTGTCGCTGTCATAAAATCAAAAGCATGAAAAACGACTCGGCGTCTAGTTTACTGCGAAAGACGAAGTTAGTTGACAAAGAGAAAACCAAAGAAATTGACAGTACACAGTGATAGACAGTAAGAAACACTTAAAAGAAAGCAAATAAAAGCAAACCGAATTAATTGTTCCACATGGCATACAATATAGATATATAGCCCAACATGTGATATTGATGATAATAAAACCATAATAGCAATGCCACAAATGAACACAGCTAAAAGCACACACAATATCTCTATATCTATCTCTCTCTCTCTCTCTCTCCTTCTTCCTCTCTAACTATGTCTCTGCATTGTCTGTAGAGCCAACCACCAATGGGCCCTACGGCTGTGTCATAAACTTTACTTAATTTCAGACAAACGCGGCTAATGACGACAACAAATACTCGTAAGTCTATATACTATGTATGTGTGTGTATGTGTAGTAAATTATTGAATAACTTTTCCGGAAAAACATATTTTTTGCGCAAGTTTAAGTGATTTTTTTTGTTTTTTTTGTTTTTTTAAATAAAATATTGGCAAGTTGTCAGCTAATCAAAGACTTTTCTCTTAGTTACTTATATATAAAAAAATAATATTCCCATTCAAGCTTTAATCAGGCTTTAGCTTTAAAATGAAACAAGAAGTATATATACCATAGCAACATAACCAGAATCATACAGTAAAGCCTGGCTATATATATATATATATATGTATATGCCTTGAGGTAGATTGCAGTAGTCAAAGCAATCTCTGCATACAATTCTCGTGAGCTGCTGCTCCCGCATCATATAACCATTGACATGAATTGCGGTATCATCAAAGGACTTAAATCTCGCTCAAGCTTAATAACTTTGCGCTAATTTATCTGAGAAATGTCTCACTCGCGGCGTTCGCATGAATTAAAAAGTCAGCGGTGTCCTGAAAACATTCTGCGAACAATTCAAAATAAATTTCTTTTGCCCCTTACCCGCTATCTCTATCTCTCTGTCTCTCTCTCTCGCAGTTGAGCTGACTTACAATGCCACAATGCAACTGAAACTTTTCCGTGCTTAACTTTTGCGTCTGGCAAAATAACAACAATAATATATATATATATATGTATAATATATACTAACAAAACAAAAAACCATACGCAAACAATACAAAACAAGCAACAACACATGGAAAATATTATTATTAAAAAGAGCAGAGCCAGAAAAAGGAGTAAAGGAAACATAGGAATTGTGTCTGTGGGCGCGGAAAAGTGAAAAACTGTTTGCACACAATGTAGATACTTGTTGTCGTTGTAGTTGTAGTTGTAGTTGTAAAGAAGAAGCACACAACGAATGTCTATGGCAGGTTAAAAGTAACTTCTGAGTTACATCTATGAGTAAGCCTCAACTGTAAAGAGTCTGCAACCAATGCTAGTTACACTCCGAACTGAGAATTAAGGTTAGGTTTAAATATATAAAATGAGTAGGTTGTAGATTAATTTTAAACTATATATAACTGTTATATGTATACTTATTACAACTAAGTTAGGCATGCCACAGTTGCAACATTTGCTATATCTTAAAGGCATATTTATAAGTGATTGAGGTTATAGCTGTATGTGATAGGTTGTCAGTAAGTTCTATGCAGCTACTTTATACCACATTGCAGAATTATAACATGAAGCTGTATATAAACTCTGGCTACCCAAAAAATAAAATTCTTTATTTTACCTCTCGACCTGCGGTTTTGGCCACTCAAATTTGCAACCCGTCACAAACACTTACCTCACGAGTCAGTCATATGGTTTCAGTCATGCAGCATGCTTACATCTCCGGCTATGCTCTGCCAAATGCAACTGTGCCACAACTGGCATGTATATATATATATATATATAAATATATATAAAGGAGTATGTGTCGACCGCATGTGAAAGGCGAATGTATCTCAATGTATCTATTTGGCGTTGCTCGGATAACAATAACAGTCTGTTTGTATGTTACGATATGGTATGGAAGTCCTGCTTTGTCCTGCCGATATGAGAACCCGTTCGCTTTACACATTTTCATAACATTTTATGTATATAGCTGTTGTTGTATAGCATTGTTGTTTTTGCTTGTTCACTGCATGATTTTTATATTTTATTTGTTTATTTTTTAGCATTTTTTTTCTTCTCGTTTTCTTTTTTTCTTTTTTTGTGTTTGATTTTTTATATTCGCTGTTGGTTTTTATGATGATGTTTTGTTTCTGATCCACAACAACTGTATGTAGGTAGGTAGCAGGCATCAGTCAGCAGGAAGCAGGTAGAAGCTGGTTTAAACATAGTGGTAAGGGGGAGGGGGGGGGGTTTGATTGGGTTTAGCTTTGGTTTTGGCCATGGTACGATGTGCCTTTTATCCTGGCATCAAAAATATTTGCACAAAGTGTATTTAAAGCCATTTTATTATTTGTTTTCACTCGTTGAAGTGTTGAAACGAGACTTGTCACTTTGTTATTGCTTTTGTTGTCTCTTTTTTGTTTTTGTTTTTGTTTTTTTCTCTTCTCTTCTTTTTTCTCTCTTTTTTGTATATTGTTATTTTTGTTTATATAATACTCAACGAGCTTATGGCTTGTTTGAATTAGCACGTTCAAATGTTATGACTTTATTGTTTAAACGTTGCAGTCCAATATACGCATACTTAATATTTATATTTATATTTATATATTTATATATATATATAGGGATATATTGAGGGATAACAAACCATAGAAAAATGTTATGCTTACCTCTGAGCCATATATATTATATAGAATAGTTATAAATATATCAATAAAGATACAATATTTTGATTTTATTATGAAAACTTGTTTGTTATTTCCAGCTCTACTCAACTTCAATGTATCAATTTTTATTTGAGGTATTAAAAAACCAGACTCAATGTCAGATATTTTACAGCTTATAGCATAAAATATGTAAACTGAAGTAAAACTTTAAGTCTATCATTTATTTTATAAATAATTTCTTATATAGAGCAGTTGCATGTAGCAGTTGCAACTTACAATTGACTTATTCCACTTCGAATGGCTCAATGGAAGCAACAACAAGAGGTATCAGTTGCGGGCTCTGCAGTGCTACTTGGGGTCATGCCTCAATGCCCTGTATGCTGGGCACAGCTGGTAGAGCTTAGAGTTCATTGTGTTGCCTCAATGGTAACTTGTGCAGCTTGTGGCATTGTACCCAAAATGTGCTTCAGTGAGCATCAATATCAATTTACTCTTTCCCCCCTGCTGTCTCTGTCTCTCAATGCAATGCTAGTTTTGTCATTAGGAAATTTGTTTACTTTTCATTTGTGCAGTGCCTCAGCATTGAAAGTAAAGTTGAATATAAGTAATACAAACAACAACAACGAGTACAGAGGACAGTATATAGAAGACAAATAGCAACATCGATTCTCATCTTCTTATTGGCACAATACTCGTAATTTTTTTTGTTTTTCTATTTCTCGTAGATTCGATTGGGCAGCAGCTCTTGACAGTTGACACGTATTTCTCTTTACGCTCTTATTACACATAAAACGGGTAAAAGCGAGCCAAATACACTTTGAGTAGCCATTTGTGACCCTATAAACAATATTTATATTCTGATCAACACTATCAGCCAATATAGTTATAGCCATTTTTGTCTCTTTCAAAATTATTGTTTCTCTCCAACTCAAATACACATAATAAAAGCACAACAACTACAGTTATAAAGTTGGGCATAAAAAGCAAAATTTTACTTGAACTCATTCGCTGCACATGCCGCACATTTTTAGATCAATCGATATAAATTATATAGAGAACATTCCAATTGAAAAACATTTCAAGGTTGTACATTCTCCAAGGAGGAGGGGAAATTGTGTAATAATTTTAAATCAACTTTGAAAAGGACATTATATAAAATTCAAGCAATTGCGGCAATTTATTAAAAATAATGGGGTTAAAGGGTTTACAAATACCATAAGTACACACAGCTAATGGCTTCTAATTCAATGTAATCATTTTATATTCAGACTGCAAATAGCCACATACTCCCCTTCAATGTGTGTGTTTGTGTGTGTATGCGTAGCTTTGGGCGTGACACGATTTGAGTTACTGTCAATGCAATTATCAGTTTAACGTGCCCCATTTGTGCTTAGCAATTCACAAGAGGTATACTTATACACTAGACAACCCAATTGAGTAACAAATGATTTTAATATAAAGTGTTCATATTATAGAAATATAAATAACTAAATTATTGAAAATGTTGTTTATATAGTATAAGAAAAATAGCGGAGAGAAATTATATTCGGAAACAGTTTCAACATTTTTCCTTTTAGTGAATTCATAGCTCGTTTCATAGTTGTAGCTTCCGGCAAAGTCATAAACAACTCTTTTGACAAATTGCATACATAATTATCAGATTGAGGTGCTCCAACTCAACCAAGTCACCCACTTCAACCATCTCACCCATCTCACCCAAGTCACCCAAAGCACATTACCACATTCACCTTTACTCTTACCTTTTGCACTCGGAAAGTATGCTAAACAATCAAATTTGCATATTGTTTTTTTCGTTTTCGTTTTCATTTTCATTTTCGTTTTGTTTGTTTCTTGTTGTGCTGTTCTTTTTTTTTTTTTCTTATTTTTCGGTCTTTTCAGTATACACTGTTCTGCCCACACATGTGTATAACATTTGCTTTATTTCATTTTAATTTGCTTGTTGTTTACTTATCTCAGTTATACACCACATCAGACAACAACTCTTTAAATGAAATGCGTAAAGGCAAATAAAGAATATACCATATGAAATTATATTCCTATTGTTCGTCCTAGGTAGATTATTCATAAAATCTCAACACAATTAAATTCTATATATATATATAAATTGAAAGGCAAGACATTTTTCTAGAATTTCATATAATTACTAAGTAAATCCAATAAATATTTAAATAACATAGCTTATGATTGAGTTTTGTTTTATTTTTATTGTAAATATTTGTGCTCATTTAACTAGGGAAATAAATGTAAGTATTTAGGTATGAAGTGTACTGCTTTTACCTAATTTTCACATCGTATGCATTAGCAATAAGGAATCTGAAATGTCCACAGGGAGTACTACTTGCTAAGATATATTCATACTTGAATAATTTAATGAATATCATAGCTTATTTTACAAGTCAATGTGCCAAAACTGTTACAGTTGTGTTTAAATATGTATTTAAGGTATCTCTTGCTCTTTCTACTCTTTATTTAATTAAAGTATATTAAATTAAATAATTGTGGACTAACATTCAATGTATCATTTACTAGACAAATAGTAGAATAGAATCTTATAAGTAATTTTCACTAGGCTTGAGCTTCTTAACAATATTAAAATACAAACTTAATATTATATATTATATTTTCTTTTTACTAATTGTATATAAATTGCATCGGTTCTCTTTGAATCATAACAATATGACTATCACATGCAAAGAGCTAAAAATATAAAGAAAGAGAGAGCTTGTAGAAGAGTTGATGCTGAGAGAAGCAAATTGCGCCGCTAGAGACGGCTGATTAACCAACTAGATAGAAAGCTTAGACTCAGGCTGTTTTCGCAGCATCGAGTGGTAGGCCAAAAGCTCTGCTAATGTACTGCTTCGATGCTTAAATATTGATAATAAAACTTGAACTTGAAATTGAACTTCCTTAGTATAAAGATCAAAGCTTTTGATGTTGCTTTATTCAGTTTAACAATTGTAAATAAGAAAAATGTTTGCAAAGGGTTTATTTTATTTTATAAATTTAATGATACAAAGGGAATAAAATTTATAATCAAAATAAAGAAAGACAATACGAGTAAGCATATATATTTTTATATATATATATATATTTATATTTATATATATATATAGTTACATGTACTTTGTTGAAGTGTAGAAAATGAGTTGTTAAAATAGAGCAAAAATAAGTTGCTACACAAACGAATATACAAATCACATAAATCTTTTTATTTGTCATTTTTATTGGTTTTTATTATTGTACCTTTTTCTGTGTGTTTTCTTTTCAAGCATGTCGCTGACGTAGTCGTCGACGTCGACGTCGACGTCAACGTTGTCATTGTCGTCAGTTGACACATGCGTGCCCGATAAGAACCTAAAAGTGGAGACAGAAGTGGAAACAAAGAGACAACGTCACATCTGTTACGATTATTTGATTGTCATTGGATATATATGTAAGTGTATGGGTACTTTGTGTGTATGTGGTTGTGTGCGTGTGTAACTAAAATTTCATAAATAGCTAGAAATATTAAATAAGAATAAAAAGAGGATTTGTATCTCATATGTAAACGTATTTATGTGTCGCTGTCACTATTTCTGTTCAAGCATTTCACTTTTATGTTTGTTATGTGCACGTCGCACCAAACATTGATGATACTCCTGTTTGCCCCACACACACACACACACACACACACACATACATACATATATACATATGAGTGATACTGGTTTGCGTGTGCGATTCTAATCAGCAGCGAAAACTACTACAGTGCCAAACAAACATACATACATACATAGAGAGAAAAACTGACAAAGTGACAAACAAAACGCATGAATCGACAAAGCTGCCGCTTGTGCGGGCGGTGCAGACGATTCCGAGGCTCTGATCCGTAGACAAAGAGTCTCCTATAGAGTTGGACCCACTGCGAGGCCAGACACATTCGTTTATTTTTTTTTTCCACGTTCTCTTTTTTTTGGGCAGCCACCGACAAAATTGACAAATATTCATTGTACGGTTTTCATAGGAGCAGGTTTCTGCTCCTGTGGCTCACGTTCCTTTTGCTCTTCAATTGTTGTTTTTTGTCTGTTTTGTGTCTGTTTGTGTTTGTGTATGTTGGTGTGCTTGTGTTTGAAGTCTCAGCTGGCGTCGTTTGGTCTACATCGTTCTCGAACCATTTTTAATTTGTGTGCTGTCCAAATTGAAAAACTGTCAAAACTGTTAACGTGGCCTTTTCAATGTTTTGGCCACAGGCATTAACTGTTTTCGGTTATGCTGCTACGTCTATTAGATTGCCGTTCGCATAGAAGTTCTGTTCTCTCCCCTCCCATTTAACCTATCAAAGAGTAACTTACATAAGAGACCATTAAACATTAACCTTTTGTATCCCAAATGGTATTAAAAAACTAATTAACAATTTTTAATTCTTTAACGCTTTTTAATATACAATTATAGATCAATAAGATTCATTGATTTAACTTACGAAATAATATTATTATTAACAATAAAAGAGAGTAACTTTTAAACAGCAACATTAAATAAATATAAAGAATTTAATTTTGTAATAAAAATGCATAAAATTCGTATTGAATTGTGGCCAAAAAAGTAACTTGTTTTTTATGCATATTTTTTTTTTGATTTTGTTTTGTGAACCAATAAATAAGTTCTGAATCTATTATAAATAATTGATGTTCTGCTAGAATCATGCATAAATAACTAACTGAATAAAAAAATTACCAATGTCATTCATAAAAAATGTGTGTCAACAGCTGACTAGAGAGAAAAATGAAATTTTTTTAATTTACTTCACAAAATATTTTCCTATCACTCCAAAAAAATCAATCGATTTTCTCATTAGCCCCTTTGCCTTTTTGTAAAAAAAGAGCAAAGCGGAGCTATTGGAAATATGCAAAATCCAAAAGTATGTAACACATAGAAATAATCATCGGAGACCCCATAAAGTATATATATTCTGAATCAGGACAACAAGACGAGTTCATCTAGCCCTGTCCGTCTGTCTGTCCGTCCGTCCGTCCGTCCGTCCGTCCGTCCGTCCGTCCGTCCGTCCGTCCGTCCGTCCGTCCGTCCGTCCGTCCGTCCGTATGAACGCCTGTTTCTCAGAGACTATAAGAGCTAGAGCAACCAAACTTGAAATGTAGATTCGTTATGTTCGTACGCTGTACAAGTTTGTTTTTGATTTTTCAATTTCCTCCCCTGACCCCCTCAAATCGAAAAAAACGATTATTAAGCACAATTTTCAACCGATCAAATTTATTTTTGGCACACATCATAATTAGACCATTCTTGATCGATGTTGTAAATCTGGGTAAGATTGATCAAAAATCTCGGAAGTTATACATCATCAAAAGTGGCGTTATGGGCCCCGGGGGGGGTATAGTAGCGCACGCAAAATAAGAGCTAGAGCAACGAAATTTGGCATCTAGATTCGTTATGTTCGTACGCTATACGAGTTTGTTTTTGATTTTTGAATTTCCTCCCCTGACCCCCGCAAATCGAAAAAAACGATTATTAAGCACAATTTTCAACTGATCAAATTTATTTTTGGCACACATCATAATTAGACCATTCTTCATCTACGTTGTGAATTTCGTTAAAATTGAACGAAAAACACGGAAGTTATACAACAATAAGTACCGCGCTGTAGAGCGTGGGGGGCTAAAAGGCGCGCGCAATGGCCAAGTACGTGCAGAACTGTGTGTATGTATGAGTATGTGTGTGTATGGCTGTATATGTAGGCAAAGGGGCTCTCGTAGTCGGGTACACTCGACTACAGACTTCTTACTTGTTTTTTGTTTAAATTTATGTTAAAATAAGTTATATAATAAAATAAAAATAATTATAGATCAATGAAAATTTAAGTTAAACTATTTAATAATAAATTGATTATAAATATTAATAATATTTATTTATTTATAATAATGTATTCAGGGTAATTAATTATCTTAATACTAAATATATATTAAACTAATAATAAGCAAATATTCAAAGAGATTCCAGGGGGCCTTAGAGGAAATATTTATAAAAGATAGTTAAAAGTTATTTTAGTTATCTAAAAGATAAGTTATATATAGTTTGAATTAAGTATTATATATATAAAATACTTTTAGATCCGGTCCCAAATTAATTAATTTGAAGAGTTATGAAACAGGATTGAAAATATACATCTTGCTGCGATATAAAATTATGTTTAAATTATTTTAAAAATATATAATTATATATATTACTATGTTAATTTACCAGCTCATTTCATTCATAATTTTAACACTTCACTAAAATAATAATAATAGTAATTAATATGATAATAATATATATTGTATGTGCCATTTTATAGAAAGATAAAAAAGAATTTTTTTTAATAAAGAAAATTAGCTGATGAAATGAAATCATTATTTTTTATAGCTTTGAATGTGAAGAGCAAATTTTCTTTCTTTGTTTTTTTTAATGCAAAAGCAGCTTTCAGTTTATATAAAAATGAAAATTCTGCATAAATTTTTATTAAAGTGCAAGAGAATAAAATTATATATACAGTATTAATTAATATTCCATAAAATATAAATGTGCGAAATTAATCTAGCTATAAAATAATATTTAAATCGGCTCAATCAAGCATTTAAGGCATAATAAAAATACAATTTTATCGAAAGAATTTAATATTGATAAGGCGTTGCTTAAAAAAAAGTAAAAAAAGTGAAAAAAATAGACAAAAAAGTCTATAAAATCGAGTGGAAAGCAATTTTGCTGAAAGGTGCACGCCATTTTTATCGATAACTGACTGTAGTTGCGTGTGAGTGGATACGGTTCGATGATGGATAAAGTGAGCAAAGGGAGAGTTAACAGGGGGAAGGTGCTAAAGCAAGACAGCCACTTTATACATGTTTCTAAATCTAAATATATATATATATATATGTGTGTGTATCTAACGGTAGCTGTGTGAAATGGCGCATATGTAAGCAGGGCTTCATGGATTTATGGGTTTTAACACAGGAATTATAGACGGTTGGGCTTGGGCTTGTGCCGCAATTGTTGTCTGTCCAACGCTTTCACGTTTGGGTCTTCCTCTTGTGTTGTGCAGTTTACTGTTCAAAATTCGCAATTGGCCATTCTCTGACTTTTGGCTCGACGTGGCTTAAAATCTAATCGACGCCTTTGAAATACAGCGCCTACTCTGTTTCAAGCGACTGTTTGGCATGCATGTTATTTACTGACCGGAATTACCACTTTCAGCGGCATAATAGATTACGCACATATTCTCCTAAACACACATACAAATGTACATACATACATATACATAATGTCTATATATATAGAGCGAGAGAGAGAGAGACACAATCAAACAACAGATCCGAAGACACAGTTACGCACAACATTTGTAATTGCTTACTGTTAACGTACGGAAGTGGGTGGCTTTCCATGCCCAACACTTATGCATATTTAATGAGAGCCTTGCCTTGGCTTTGCCTTTCTCTTCTTTCCCTTCTATTCCATTCCTTTGGTTGCCTTACACGTTCTAACAAGATACGCGTATTGGATACAAATGGTGGGTGATAGCTTAAGGCTTTTGGCTATTATTAGCAAATTGCTTAAGTAGGCTTAGGCCAGACAGCCATCGAACACTTCCAGTTTAAATTGATTTTCGGGCTTGGCATTTAAAATGTGAATTCGATTTAGAGGCCAAAACCAAAAAAAAGAAACCAAAAAAGAAAATGTGTTTAAAAACAGCAAGCTTATATAACTGGTTGCCATAGTATCTGACACATTTATAGTCCATTTTTTTTTCTATATTCCCCACCCCCTACCAGCTGATAATACGAGCCCGATATGAGTATATACTGCAATTGCAGTGCCTATTCGGGTCATTGATTTTCAGAGTTCAGCGTACAGAAACCGACAAAATTAAGTGATAATGTCCACAGGACCACAAATGTTAAATATTTTTCAGGTTATATAAGCAGCAGTTCAGAGATGATATTGATAAAAGTGTCAATGAATGAGTACGTTTATTGACTCTAATATAATGTTGTTGCATAGTTAAACAGAACTTGTATAAACGAAAGGATAATTAAACTAGAGTTCAATCTCATTCATGTAGCGTAACAAAACAGGTCTAATAATTGTTTATATTGTCGATAGAAAATAAAGAAATATTTTAACACTTAACTAGCGCTATTTATAGAAAATATGTGATAAACTTTTATATTATCTATATAAGTTGATATAGCTTAAAATGTGGCAATATGATAATCAGGCTTATAGCATATATATTCATGGTAGTACATATTGATTTAGTTACCTAAAATATTGGGTATCTGAACTGCAGTTTATATTACTCAAATTTAAAATTTTTAATCTATTGTCTATCTATTTTCTATATATTCTATTAGTATTAAAAAGTTTATAAACGAAAACTTATTGTGGTACACAATTTTGTTACAATTTGGCTTATTTAGTTTTAACTTTTTATTTAAAGCATTTTCAACAGTTTCTAAACAGAATTTAAATTGTATGAATCCATATAAATCTATATTGATCCATTGTTATAGTATTGATGAGTATCGGTCAGCCATTTGTTAAGCTGTAAAACATACAAAGGTCATGTCATATTGTCTCTGCGTACAATGAACCGTCAGCATATGAAAGACAGTGCAAACATCCATTAAAATATATTTTTAATTACCATAAACAAAAACTTTTATCATTTATCAAGTTATTTTTATTTTTTCTGTTTTTTTTTTCTGTTCATTTCTTTTCATCGCAAAACTGCAATAAATCAAAGTAAGCACAAACGCAGTGCGTAAACAATCAAAAAGTCCTGATAAGAGGGGGGCTTGTGTGTGTGTGTGTGGGGGGGGGGTGGCTTATATGTGGTATGGTAGATTGACGATGAATTGTGCTTTCCTCTGGGAGGCCTTGGACCTATGGCAGTAATAGACATGAATTGGGTTTTAAGTGTCATCAGTTAGCTGGCTTGTACTCTCTCAGAACTTCATTAATTTATAGGGCCACCTGCAATATAGTTGGGAAAGTATTTTAAGAGGGGTGAGGGAGAGAGGGGTGTTCATGATATTTTATTTTATTTTATTTCATTTTCATTTTTATTATTTTTTAAATGGCTTTCAGTTTGAATGGCTTTTAGTGGTGGTAACTTTTTTGATGGTTTTGCTTCGCTAACTGTTTCATAATTTGAGCTTTATTGTATATCCATTTTGTTGTTATATTTTATTTTAATTTTTTTTTATTATTTTCGAGAAGGCTTCTTAAAGGACTTTTGAAAACAAATGTAACAAAATTCAACTAGAAGTGCAGCTGCTGGCAACAGTCGTTGTCAATGAGAAGTGAGTCTTTAATTACTTGTAATTTGTTTTAATGCCACTTGAGAGGCATGCAAACGTTGTCAGTGGAGCGGATTAAGTTGCGAAATGAAGTATACAGAAGGGATGTCTGATGCTTATAGCTGGAACTGGTCCAGGTACATACTGGTTTAATCCTTGTCGCAAGCTGCTCATTTGATTTGATTTACTAAGCAACTTAATTAAACTTTTAGCTTGCGCTGCAGGCAGCTCGCTGCTAAGTTAACTGAGTTATGAAACAATTTACTAAACGCGAGATACTTTCACATATCCTTTTGTATATATATCTGTATATATATATGTATATATAATATGGTTTATAGTAAATGAAGCCTTTTGGTGTTGTTTGTGTGAGTAAATGAATGAAATTGATCATTAAACATTAAAATCGAACGAGATGTGGATTTTTCTTATGACATAAGCCCGCAAGCCAAAAGATAATTTCGTCAGAAACTCATTTCATTTAATGGGGCGCAGGTTTATGAGTCAAACAGACGCAGCGAATGGCCCGGAATCGGACGCCGATGATGTTGCGCATTCAAATTGCAGATTGACAAACTTTGTGTTTCTGTGTGGATTGTCCTACTGTCGTTTTTGTATACGTGTCTGTATGTGTGTGTGTGAGCAGAAGCAATTAAAATGCGGCAAACGACGCAGTAAATGAAGCAAATGCTCAAAATGCGTTCGGCAAAAGCATTGTGGGATCTGTGATGCATGTGTGTATTTTTGTATATTTGTGTGTATGTGTGTGTGTGATTGTAAGTGTCTGCATGGAAATGATAGTAATAGTGTGGCAGTATATGTATTGGAGTGTGCATGTATGTGGCTTGCAAACTAAATTAACAAAACCAGACCACCAACCAACCAGACGACCAATAACCGAAAGCCAGTAACTTGCGCAGCGCTTCGAACTTGGACAATGGAATTGCTTTGGCCTTTCTCTCAATGTTGATGGTGATGACGATGATAATGATGATGATAATGATGTTGGTAATATAACGTAGTACAAACGTTAGGAACAAACAAATGGTAGCCATCTCTCACACCACGGCTATAGTAACCCTACAATCCAACAACCCTACACTAGCCGCAGTCAAAAGGATTCACTACAAAATTACTCAAATTGAGTTGGGATTTCAAATTGCGTGAAAAGACGCATTGGTGTTCAACGTTGCGTTCCGGCAATATCAACTTTCCACTTTCATTTGCCCCAACCATTTGCTAGCAGCTAGCAATCATAAAAGTCAACCAAGTTACCTCCACACCTCATCTTTTGCACGTCCCCCCTTGCCGACAATTCAGATCCGTTCGTTGTTTTTGATGTGCCACAAAAGCAAACGGCAGCAGCAATCGCAGTAGCAGCAGCAACGGAAGTCCTTGAGCAGCAGCCATCACAAGCGCCACTTTCACTTGGCATTGTGCATAGTTTATGTGCACACTTTTTCTTTTCCCCCTTTTGTTTTTACTCCTTCTACCTCCTCCTTTATCACCATCTCGCCCCCACCAGAGCCATCTGAGCGCCTTTGTTTCGGCGTTTTAATTAAGTTCTCGCACTTGTTATAAACGACGTCGCTTGATTTGTGCGCTGCCTGACATCATTATGGTAATTGCCCAGAGGGCACAAACAAAATTTGACAACCAGTTGACTTAGTTGCCTACCAAGTCCAACCATATACCCCACAACGTATTATATATATTATATGTTCTGTCTGGTAATAAGGTATTCCAGAGTATACTCTAATCCTTTGAGATGCATAAAGCTAAGTATAACTATAAGTTAAGGCTGAATCTCTATGGGTTTTAAATTCCAACTTAAAGGTCAACTTTGGCAACATATCAGGAAATAGATTGCTAGTGCTTCTTCTTTACTCTAAAGAGAAAGAAAATATAAATTAAATAATATTATATATAAGTTTCTGCAGTAGCAGGAAATCTATAATATCTTTAGGAAATAATATTAAGAATGAACTACATCAATCTTGATAAATTGAAACAAATAAGATATAAGAACTCCATCTGCTATTGACTTAAATTTTTATTGTTTTCTTTCTGAGTTTTGTTTTAGATTAGATTGGTTGGCAGATATGATGGATTTGCTAAGACTTTGACATGTTCACAGAAGACAATAAAAAAAACAAATTGAAACAAATTGTATTGGCCATGAGCTTGTGCAAATACAGAAACTTTGGTTGCATGCCCCAAGTAAGGCGCTAATGAGAGCATGTCTTATCATTTAAGGATACAATCGTTTGCAAACTAAATGCATTTCATGAACAATAAAATACACCATTAAGCGGTCACTTATCATACTTGCCAAACATTTACCAAAATGCCTACAGCTACCCAAAGAAAATGAGTGCCCTAAGCCGGCAATGTTATATTTTCTTATCGAGCTTGGCACACGCTCCATTATGAAAGGACCCAACACGTGATTTGTGGCCATTAAAAAAAAAAATAGGAAACGAAACAACAAAAAACTGTACAGTGAGTAAAGGAGTTAACTGCCTTTGATTTATTTGTAGAGAAAAAAAAAAAACGAAAAGCGCAAAAAAGTAGGCAACGTTTCTTTAGTAACTTTGACATGCAATGTTAAAATTAAAATAAACTTCTTTTGCGTGATGACATGTTTGCTTTTTGGTATATGGCTTATAAGAAGTTGGGTATAGACCGAAAATAAATTGTTTAAAAGTTCAACTATATAACTAAAAATGAAACGAATGAGACCCAGAAGTAGGCGGCAAGGAAGAAGAATAGCAGTAAGAGTGGCATAAAATGTCTGAAAATTTCTTTTTGATATGCTAATTGCTGTAATATAATATTAAGGCTATTTATTTGTATATATATATATATATATATATATATGTATTAATTCTTCGATCAACTGTATACATTATTTATGCTGTCAGACATGCGTCTGTTTAAAGGTAATACTACATTAAAATTCCAGACTGAAAGCATTTGCATGATTTCGATTATTTACACAGCTTGACATATACAAGCAATGGATATAAAAGAAACGCTTCAAATTATTTAAAAGTTTTTTTTATTTTATTTTTTATTTATTGTTGACTTGCTGGCTTGCTTGCATAATTAAATATTAATGAACTGAAATATCAATTGAAGCAATTACATGCCTATCGCATGTAGGTTGTATTCAATTCAAGAAAGGATTGCCATAGCAATGGTCAAAAGTAATTTCTATATAAATATAAATTTATTCAGTTAAATTAGCTCATTTCTTTTTTGAAAATCTCTTTAATTAATATAAATTTATTTTTTTTTATTTTTTTTTTTAAATTTCCATTACATTGATGACATTTTATTACATTTTATACGGTTAGCTGATTCAATTGTTAAAATATATTTTTCCACAACATTTTATTAACGCATTATTTTCATATGACAATCAACAAGGAGGTAAATTGCATTTATTTTGTTAATTTATTTGATTTGTGTGAGTTTATTCATGAATTTCAGAAGTTTGCTATTTGTTTAATACAATTTTTTGTGTTCTCTTTTCCATTTTATTCTTTATTTTGTTATTTTTAAGGCTGATAAGTTTTATTGAAATATAATTTATGCATATGATATGGCCTTTAGCTCGAAGCGTTTCAAGTGAGTACCAAATGAAATTAAATGAATTTTTGTTAAAAAAAATATGAAAGAAATGCTAAAGTAAATAATTGTTTAAAACATATAATATGAATATTGTGTAAATTTTTTTTGTCATATTTAAATTACATAATTTAGCTACAGTCAGAAAACAAATGAATAATATTACTACATTGTGGCTGTAATAAAAAGCAAAAGTCAAACAACTTTTAATTGAAAAATTTCAATTAAAGTTAGGTCATACTTATTGTTAAATGAATGCTGTTAACTTTAGAGGCAATTAAAGCCATATTGTAGTTGTAGTTGTAGTTGTAGTTGTATTTATAGTAGTTAATAATACATTCCTTTGATAAGGTTACCTCAATTACTGCTTCATTTCGAATTCAAATTGATGGCTCATTCAGTTTTATTGGTAACATCTGCCTCAACTCTGCAACTTAATTGCCGTGTAAAACAGCATTAAAATGTACACAATTCTGTTGTACTGAATAACAAAAAACAATTGATCAAATGATAATTAAAAATGTACAGCAATAAAAAAAAAACATAAAAAAACCCTTAATGACATAATAACAGATGACAAATAATAAATTGTCTGACGAACGAACTACGCAAATTATTGTGCCACATATACTTATAGGCGGTAGCTCTTGTTTGGGCTTGTAAAATATTGCAGTAATTAATACGCACAGCAATGTACATTATTTTCCGAATACATGCACATACACATGCACACATACATACACACACATATATAATAAGAGGTGGTAGTAAGAGAATGTATTATTAACTTCCATTAAACATTAAGGTAGACCAAAGACAAAGACCAAAGGAATCTTCGCTTCACATATTTTATGTATCTCATGAAGAAGTATTAACATTCACATCAACATCAACATAATCCAAGTTGGGCTCCAAATGTACATATATATAGCAGGCAATGAGCTATGGTTGACACAGCTAAAGCTCAGCAGTTTCCCACAATCCAAAAGACGTAACATAGCGTTAACGGCATAACGTAATTATGACGTACATAACGAAACGAAACGGAACTATACACGTTAGCTAGGTCAGAGGATAGAATGTTCCCCACTCTCTGTCTATGGTATACCCTCCATACCCAGATTTCTGAACCACAGGCAGCACCACAGCTTCAGGTCCTGGTCGAGAAAGAAAAAGTGTAATAATAACTATTTGCATTTTATGTGACGCTTATTTTAGCATAAATTTTTGCAGCTTATGGAAATTATTCGTGTTTTCGCCAACTTGTAGTTTTTGCGCACGAGTTTCGCTAGCACAAGGTGAAGTAATGACCTCTACCGGCATACACTGCGTATGGGTAATTCTGTAAAATTGCATAGAATGGTTGAATGCCAGAAATTGTTGGCTTGTTTCAGCTATGCAATTGGAATTTCACATTGTTTCATTTGCCAACGGTGCTATGAACGGTAACTTGCTTAGAAATTGTACTTTAATTTCAAAAAAACAGAAAATCAACTAATTTAAATATTGTTGCAATAATTTTGGTATTATTCCATTTGGTAACACTTGATTATGGCACACTTTAATAACAATTATAAACTCATTATCAGCATACAATTAAAATTAACATTTGTTAATTTAAATAATGACTTTACATACTAATTTAAATTGCTTTCATTATATTCATTAAAGTCTTAAGCTAGTCGGGATGAGATTAGAGTTTCAATTCCTTTTCAACTGCATAGAGTTTATTTGCATAGAGTGTATTGGCTTGGCTACTCTATACAGTCCTTTGTCTAGCATTACAATGTGCTTTATGTACGTCTATTCCATAGCATTGGCAGTATGCATGTAGTTTAAGCTCTCAATGGGATTATTAGATGCATCTACTGCTGGGGCTAATGAGAGTAAAGTTCTTTGTAAAACCAACTCTACTCTTTGACTGACCAGTGTCTAATGTGTCCAAGTTCTATGAACGTTGCTGCAATATGTGCATACCAAATGAAGGTAAAAACCTGCTATATATGGAGTTGCAAACAGGCAGAAGGAAAATATAATAGTGATAAGAGCCAGGATTATCTTTAAGAGCAAATTATGGTCCATGTCAACTTGTGTCGGTCTCTTTGCTTGAAGTGATCAAGGATGATCTATGGATGAGGTTGTAGCTTAAAAGGCATAAAAAATAAGGTAAAGATATTGCATATAAAACGAGAAAGCAATTAACAGAGTTTTTTGTGAGTGTTCTTAATCAAGATTCATACTTAATTGTTTTTCATATTAAGGTCAATCCATGCTGAGTGGTTTCTTTTTTTTTTGAGATTCAGTAATTTATTTGCATTTCACTTGCGTTTTTCATTTTTGTTTTTTTCTGACTTGAATATTTTATATTATTTTTATTTTCCATGTGTTTTCTTTTCCTTCGACAGGCTTTCCGCAAATATTGACATTTTTAATTAATTTGTTTTTACTTGAATAAGTAACTAAAAGGACCCATATCCTCGAGACATACAGTCACGGCATTTGCCGTTGCCTTAGGGCAAATTAAATATTTAAATCTACAAAATATACGAGCCTCTGACCCATTTTGGTTACCAAAACCCCCTGCCCAATTTAACCCGGGGCAAGGGAAAATATTTTGCAATTTTATTTAGGCTCCAAACAGGCAACATATTTTATTTTTTATATTTTTTCTTTTTTTTTTTTGCCTTGTTAAATACCCGTTTTGATAAACAGCTGCGTTTAGGCCATAATGAAGCGAATTCATATACAAAGTAGCCAATAGTCGAATAATATTTCTTCATTTGTATGTGGGAATGTAAGTGAAATTATATCTTTTGCTGCAAAAATAATAACAAAATCAATAAATGCGCCACAGTGGCGACTTGCAAGTAAAATAAATTCAAAATAGCCACAATTGCCAACGATTTATCTTGATTGTGTGGCAGATACGGCAATGGCAATCGCAATGGCAATGGCAATGGCAATGGCAATAATAAACATTTTAAAGAAATTGGGTAAAAAAGAAAGAGGAAGAGGAATGGGAACAAGCAGCAGCATACAGACAGCTACAATAAGCTGTAATCTATGGTTGCGGATTGGGCTAAAATGACAGAAAATGGCACGGGAATTGAGAGTCAGCCTGGGAACAAGCTGGCAAGCTGGCTGGGAGGATTGCAAATGCTTTCTCTGAGCGTCAACATGGACACAAACAGCTTAAAAGGGCCAAGTGGGCTTAGCTTAAAGTTTATTGATATTACTCGCATTCCGAATATACGAATGCAGGCAAATGATTCTCTTGCTGTTTTTGTTGTTGCTATTGTTGTTATTGCCAGTCTTTTAGGTGCCGGCAAAAAAGTGGTCCAAATATGAGGCCATTTAGGCTCACTTATACTAAATGACCTTGAAGTGGGGCGCGTGGCAATAGCCAATTGCCTATTGCCAATTCACAGAAAAAGCTTTTACTGTCAATCAAAATATATATATATGATAGATTAATAATTATCATGACGTAACAATAAAACTTGGCCTTTAATGTTCTAGCAGTAGAGGAGAATCTTATATTATATATATTTTTAAGTATATGCACATACTTAACTTAAGCTTTTGCAGCTACTTTATTTATCATATTAACCTCGATTATATATGATATTTAAAATTGATTTTAAGGCTTAAAATAATAAGCCAAATTATAAAGTTTTTGTCAAAGTTATATATGAAATTTATACGCTTTAAAATGTATATTTAATTGATTTACTAGGTATATTATTTTAGGCTCTATACTACAGTCTTAGTAGGCTGCTTTCCATCTTAAGTTGAGATCGCTGGATACGGCCTTAAAGTTAAGGTAATATAAGTATACTTGATATAAGCTGAGGGAATTAGTTAAAATTTGAGTTTTGCCTGTTTTTTGTGTGTATGTCAGGCTAATTAGATTTGTGTCAGAAGAGGGATGAAATGTATATTTTGAAAATATATTTTCTAAAAAACACACACAAAAATGGAAGCAAATTATATAGAAAATGATGATGAAAGCAAGGTTAATAGTGACCTGAGGCAATAAGAGGAAAAATTTAGCTGTGTTTTTACTACAACCAAAAAAAAAGAAGAAGAAAAATAATAGTATAAAAATGAGAAATATACGGATTTAACACACACAGCGGAAACAAGAGAGAAAAGGGAAAGAGAGACAAGGGAAAGAACTTTTAGCTGTTGGCACATCGCAAAATGTTAATTAAACACAATTAAAGTGAAGTATGAAATGATGTGCTGACCATTGTTGTTGTTGTTGTAGTAGTTAATGTTGATGTTAAGGTTGTTTTTGTAATTGGGATTGCTGTTGCTGCTGTAGGTATGCTTAATGTTGTTGCTGTTGCTGCTGTTGTTGTTGCCCACGTAAATGTCAGTAAAATGTATTCATTTGTCAGTAGCAAAACGGGCCAACAGACCGTAAGAAATAAAAGTCCTGCTCGCGGCCATAAAAGCAATTCAAATTGTAATTATGTCGTGAAGGCATGAATAATGTTGTCTGGACTGGATGTGTAAGTGAACTTATTAATGTACCCTGTGACTGTCTGACTCTCTGACTGCCTGACTGTCTGGCACGCGATGAGTGTATCATAAGTGATATGTATATATATATATATATATATATATAGTAGTAGATTCATAGTCAAATAGGTATGAATGAAGATTAACTTTCTGTCATATGCAGTATATATACTTAAAAGCATTTTTTCTTTTTGGTGGTCAAGTATCAAAGCTAAGCCAAGTTGTCCAAGTTATCCAAGTGTCTAACAATTTGAGTCATCCAAAGTGTTGACATTTTGACTTTGACTCTTTGAGTGTCCCGAGTGGGTTAAGTGCAGATGAGCACTTGGACAGTGGTACAGTTAAGGACAGAGTTAATGGCTTTCATAAAGAAAAGAAATGAAACAAGTCAAAAGTCCTGTAAGTCATTGCGCTTCAACTCTAAATAATTTATCTCTGGGACCATTCGCCTTCGACTGCTCCAGCAATTTATAATAAAAATGAACACTTAAGCATCTCATATATATATATATATATATATAAAGTTGAAATACTTAACAACAGCTCTCATAAACTACATGTAAGAGTAAGCATATCATTAACCAGGTGTGTTATACTCTAACTATAACATACTATTATTAACAAGTAGCCAAGAGTATATCCAATAGAGTTATTCTTAATAAGTAAGCCTTCAAATAAAATAAAATGAAGCTAAAAACATTTTCTCCTTTTTCAGGCAACTACCCTATAAGAAAGTGTATATGAATGCATACTTAAGGGTAAAAGGAAAATAAAAATTTTGGTAGACGGACACTTGAAATGAAACAATTAAAATGCGTAATGAGGCTGAACGATCGCTTGGCAGGCAGGACCAGAAAAATTGACTTCACTTCAGGTGCGTTGCTGACAAGACAGCAACAACAGCAACAACATCAGCAACAAGAGCAACAACAGCAATATAACAAGGCTACAGAATCAACAGCAATAACAAAGTTCAAAAGGATGGAAATATTTTTATATTTAAAGCGATTTATGAGAGGAAAAGAAACATTATTTTTATGCGGCATAAATTGATTAAGCTTTTATTATTATAGCCATTTATGTTGTTTGTAGTTTTATCATAACAAAAAAAAAATCATCATATATATATATATAATATGACATTATTTCAATTATAGAATTCCGGCAGACAGTAAAGAATATTTATATATAAATTTTTATAAATGAATAAACAAAATTTTAAAAAAAAAGTTATATTAAATATTCATTATAAAAATCTACATGTCGAAAAGTGTCAACTGAAAGTTGACTTTTGACTTTGAGACCAGACACAGTTGGCATATTTGAAGCTTCAGTTGATGTTCTGCCATTTGGTAGGCATAATTCAAAGGCCATTTGCGAACTGAATGTCTGACTGTTTAGTAGGATAAAAAAAGTTTGACATAGCTCGCATAGTAGAGTATAGAAATTCATGGAAAAAGCGGTTGGTTGTGGGGAGAGTGGAGAGCGCGAGAAAGTCGCACATTTTATATGCTAGCGAACATATTGAATTCCAATTTTGCGCTTCAAAGTTAACGTGCTGCCATTACAATAAACGTGATGAGAATTAACAGCTTGACAGAGGCAAAGTAAATGTGTGTGTATTCACACACACACACACACACACACACTACATATATGTACAACGGTTAGAGCACGCGTCTGTGTCCGTCGTATTGAAGGCGTGGCAAAGGCAACGCCTGGCCTCTTGCTAACACTAAATTCAATTTGATGGCCTACAAATAATGCTGAGTGTCTAATTATTTTCCATTGAGGGTACGGGAATGCTTTGGGCAGATAACACTCAACCAATGAAACGCACCGAAGGACCATTTTCCTTTCAGCTACAGTCTATTGAATAGACAATTGTTCACATGTGCGCACGCTGCGTATACGCAATCAACCAAATACTATAATTACGTTGCTTCTGCTGAAATCTCTGCCATGTAAATTTCTGCACTTTATTAACTGCTTAAGTTTGTTGTTAAGCATCAATATATGTACATAAATCTATTTATAATATATATATATATATCTATATATATTATATATCAATCTAAAAGTATATATTGTTATTTTTGGCAATGAATCTTATAATAATTGTGTATAATAAATTACATTTTGTGAGAGAGAATAGTAAAGGATTCTTATAGTTAGTTAGCAGAAATTAAATGCAGCTATGAATAACTTAAATTTCTAACATTCATTATAATATATATTATTAGTATTAAAATCAAAAGGATTTATAATTATTTTTTAAGCAATTATATTATTTAGTTTATGGTTAAGTAATGTCCTTCAATAATATAAATTTCAAGCTTATATATTATGTGTATTTTTTGTTATTTTTTTTTTCTATATTTGCTTTTGTTTTTTAATGGTTGTTCAGAGCAATTTGATGCAATTCAATATTTGCAATCACTCGGTGATTGCTAATACGCTTTTAATTATTTAATTACATTTGTGGTTATACTATATAAAATACTCACCGATAAATAAAAGTGGAAAAGTGAAAAACTGAAAAAAGTGGAAAGAAAAATGGTAAACGAACCATTCTTTAATTTAAATATTTGATGGAATTGTCGAACGATGCAATCAAACTAAACTAATTTAAATCAAATCCAGTTTTACCACATGTCCAAAAGAATGAAAGATTGCAACTAAATTTGTGGCATAATGAGTGCCATTATGTGCCATGCACAGTGCAGAGAATTGGATAGTGAACACACAAATTGATACAATTGCAAGAGTTTTTATGACTTAGTTTGCAATTTGTCATTTCGTGCGCATTTTTATGCCAATTTAAATTTGAATTTTGTTTTTTTTTTTTTTGAATTTTTGCTACCGCAAAGTCAATAAAACAAAGTTACGAGAACACGCAAAAAAACTAAGTTAATAGAGCGTTGGAGAAAAACTTGGCAATTCAGTTAAGCTTGAGTGCTGCTCTGGACGTTGCCAGGCAAAAGCTAAAGCAGTTTATGACACAAATGCCACAAAGGCCAATGTTAAAGTGGGACAGGACAGGGCAGGGCAGGACAAGCATACAAAAGAAACCTACTGCATTGGCCATGCTAATGTGGAGCACAGCTCTGACTCTGACTGGGAGTAGGACTTGGACTTGCACTTGTACTTGTACTTGGGCTGGGGACTTGGTCTTGGTCTTGGACTTGGGCAAGAAATGTGGTCAACAGCAAAGATAAAGTGAATATGTATAACACAAAAAAAAAAGTACACAAGTAGCCAACAACTGGTTGAACAAAGGTCCTGGCAATGAAGGATTGTGCAATCAAATGCATTGACGCCGCTACTAACGAGTGTCCTGTGCAAGAAATGTCCCTATCGACCCTTGTTGCATTGTCTTGCAAATTGATATTGTGGCCAGACAGCAAAAATAAACCAATTGCCAACTGAATGGGGTCAACTGAATTGTTAGGCAACAAACATTTACAATATGCCAACAATAAATTTATTTTATCGTATCGTTTCACATTTTTATCAATTCATTTTAAATGTTCAGTTTTTTTTGGTAACAATTATATTAATTTGTTATTTTGGGTTCATTTTCCATAACAATTATTTGAATTTAACTGAAAATCTAATTGGAGTTTGTCTTCTATAAATAAAATAAATAATATTATATACTTGAAAATATATTAATTTTGCATTTGATTCAGTTTAAGTAACTTCTGATTGATATTACATAAATACCCAAAAGGCAAAACAATTCAAATGAACTGCTGTCCTGCCGCCAGGTCTGCCGGTCACTGTTGCCTCATAGTGCAAGGCTGAAGACCGATTGTTAAAGTTATTTTTAGTCAAATATTTTCAATATTTAGCAATAAAGCTTTTAGGGTTGACAGGTCAATGTAATGCAAGCAATTTTAAACATTTTAAAGGGCAGAAAAGCAGCTGAGAAACGACTCATCCAAAATAATTTGCACTTAAACAGTTGACAAGCTCCTTTCTAGGTCAACTACAATTCTAACTGCAAATTGTCAGCTTCATATGTGTGTATGTGACTGTATGTGTGTGTAGATGAAAACTGTTTTTAAAAAATTGAATTTCAAGCTGTTATCTTGCATCTTGTATTTTGTATTTTTGTATTATCTTCCTTTCATTTCCTTCATATTATTCTAAGCCAACAGACTGCAAGTTGGTCGAAATGACCAGCTTATGGCCCAATGTCAATGTACAAACTATTCTTATAGTTGTATTGCTGAGCTTAACTGCTCTTTGTGGCAGTAACATGTTGTAAAGTGTAGCTTAAGGCTAATATGTATGTGTGTGTGTGTGAGTCTGCTAACGAGTTTATAACAACATCTAAAAGAAGAGCGTGTGAACAGCACCATAATTACATTTATATCACATTTATACCAGATCTAAAAGAACATATGTACATGTATATGTACACATATATATAAGCTTAGATATTTGCATTTATATGTGTTACACATACATACATAAGTACATAAGTGCATGTCTATAGCTCAGAAATCATCAGCAGCACATGTAATACAGGTACAGCTAATGCTCTATGGAGTACGCATTTTGGACACGCGCTTGATTTTAATGCCTATCAATATTACTTAGAGGCAAGAACAGGTGTAAGATTTTCACTGGATTTTCCTAAGAAGTTATGACCTAACGTTAGCTTTTATTGCTGGGATTCTGGCACAGACATAACACAGATATATATATATATATATATATACGAAATTGTATAGATTGTACGTGTTGGCAGCAGCAGAAAGAATTTCCTTGTGCTGAAATTGTTGTAAATGTGAAATGAAATTTTCTGTTATATTAAATTTTCTTACCGCTTTCCAATTAAAATTGTTTTTTGATTGTTTTGCGGTTTTGTGAACAGACTTCTGATGGCTATCGCCATTGAGATTGAGTTTTTCCAATCATTAACATGTCATCAGCACAAAGAAATCCATATAAAGACCAACCAGTTGACGTTTTTTTTTGTTTTTTTTTGCTTTTTTGTGGCCAACCAAAACAGGCAACATTAAAATTTATATGAATCAATGAAAATTTTATGGTAAACATTTTCACAAAGTTTTCTCAAAAAAGGCACTTTGTCATATTTTGATAGTTTGTCGTTAATAGTTGATTTTATAAGGTAGTAAAATGGTTTTTAATTGCATTTCAGCTCAAAACATAATATTTACTGGCTACTGGCTATTGGCCATAAATATTTTCGCATAAAATTAAAAAGGTTTTTTTTTACTGTTATGCCAAAGTTAGCACAAGCCACTAGCTGTAACTTAATTAAGTTCTCAACGGACAACCCTTTTTTGGGAAGTCAACAAAACAGAGATTCTAATTAAAATTTTAACTATTTTAATAAATTTTATATTTATTTTTAAGTCAGTAAAACACAAATCAAACTTTGACCTGAATACTGTATAAAATATATATTCAATAAATTAAAGATTTATATAAGCAATCTTTTCTAAATGAAGTCCTCAAAGGTTCTTTGCCCTGTCTTCTTTCCTCCATAATGATAAGCAATAAAGGTATAGAAATAATCAATATGCAACCAATCAATTTGTGGGCAATTAAGGCTTCTTATATTCGCTTTGCTACATTTATTAATGTTTTTTGACTTAATGCCTGCAGTTGCTACTGAGTTAACATAATATAATATGCAAATTATTGTTTTCAAAATATGCTACATGACTTGACTAAGGATTTTTATTGAACATATCTATAATATGTTAAGCCATCTTCAGTCTACCCATACCACTCTCTACTCACTCCTTCTGCTATTCTACAGCTCTTCTGCTCTCAACCTGTCTGTACGTTTAGCTCGTGTCTTGCAGGAATGTCAAAAATAATAACGCGAGATAAACATGCGCAATTGACATGCAAATACAATTTTGGCATAGGCTAATATATAGACGATGCTGAGAGCAATTCCAAAAAAAGAAACCAAGGCGAGACAGATACAGAGAGAGAGAGAGAGAAAGAAAACAAAAAGGAAGAGGAATTCCGGCGCCAGATGTAGGATGCGAATCCAAGCGATTTACCCGCTTTTGCACTCACAATGCCAACTCAAATATTTTGCAATGCTTTCGCTTTGTTTTTGGGCTGGTTGCCACTTGGCTTTGGCGGGGAAACAAATATAAAATATTTGTTCACTCGTCTGCTGATGTTTTTCTATTTAAATACCCTGTAAATAATATGGAAAAAGGGTTTAATGTATATTATCAATATATAAGATTAAAGGTCTGAATGAATATAAGATACTTATATATTATAATCCTCAAATATTGTAATAGAACTGATGTTCAAAAGTTGCCTTAAGTTTTCAACTGAATCTGTCAACACCATCTATTTATATATATATTTAAGTAGGGATAATTTATAGGGTATCTTATAGTTTAGCACACTTAAAGCTAAGTAAATTTTTATTTGTTTTATATTTTATTTATTTTATTTTTGTACATTTTTTTCTGTTATTGTTCTTGTTGTCGGGTTGACACAAGGAATCAAAGCACGCAACGACACTGGTCCTGGTCCTGGGATTGTGTCCTAGTCCTAGTCCTAGACTAAGTCTTAAGCAACCTGCCGCTGGCGACCCAGACACACATATAAACAAAATTGAAGACGTCAGCTAAATGCTGGCAATCTAGCAATGGGTTTATAGAAATAGACAATAGAAAGAGATACACAATGACAATGTATAAGTGGAAGTGAGAAGGGGAGATAGAGAGAGAGAAGGCTTGAATATACGGATTTAGATTTATGCATGTTAAACCACACGCACTGGTAAACAAGTCCAATTAGCATAAATTTTGGGGCATTTCTATGTCCGTTTATTGCCAGCGTTTGCGTTTTTATGTTTATGATATTTTGCCGCTTATGTTTGGTCAATTGTCTGTTATTTGGCTTGTTGTTGTTATTATTATTATTATTATTATTTGTTCTTGTTGTTGTTGTTGTTGTTGTTGCTGTCATCGTGTGGAAATAGCAAACTTAATTTACTAATTGTTTTCATTAATTAGTGCCTATAGTTTTCTAAGCTTATATGCTTAGCTGGAAATTGATTATAGAAGCAAGAATATGTTCCCTATCGGCAAATCTGTTGCAGTGTACTTACGCTCAGCAAGGACATGACAGAAGTCTACTTATATTAGATTAATGAAGATAATGTATATAGCAAGCAAGTTGCCTTAAATATGTTTACTTAAATCATGTTGAAGAAAAGTGCTTTAAATGCTATTTGTTTAATAAACAATTTTCTATCAATTTGCAACGCTCAACTACATTATGCACCTTTGATAGAGACGGAGATAAAGATTTATAGTCTATTAAACACTTTGTTTCAATATTGCATTTTACAGCTCTTGATGTATGTATCTTGTGGGGCAAACATAACTGCAGCTGATGTCCATAGTACTCCTGGCAGCTTAAGTTTCTACTTGGTTAGCTCTCTAGCTGAAATGCACTTGATCAAAAATGGCGCGTTGAGGCAAAAAAGAGGAATAAGAGTTGCACTGAAGTGCCAGCAAAGAGTAAGAGCATGGGAAGTGGCATCAAAAGCAGTAGCAGTAGCAGTAGTAGCATCAGCAGAAGGTTGGAGTAAAATCATGCAACTGGCAAGTCTGCCTGCCATGCCACATGTCGTTTTCCATTAAGGACAGTTGACCTACTTCATTCAGATTTAAAACTAGATTCATAGAGCACCCAGACGTTCAGGCGGTCAAAGTAGCTATTTTCAGTTTCATTTTCATTTTCATCAACAGTGGCTGCATTTAGTTATGGTACCTCTGGTTTTCGCTCTATAGGTAATTCCTGTAATTGCTAAAGTTCAATACTTCCAGCAACATGTGTACTTAGTTACACATTGCGTATACGTACTGTATGGTTTGACATAGAAGTCAAGTTCCATTGAAGTGACTTGCCATTGACCAGCTGAACTGAACCCAAAGAGGCATGCACCATTAGTTGAGCAAGTAGTCAAACGATTTGGGGTAGCTTATGTGGTCTTTGTACCTCAGATGAATTTAGCTTTTACTTTCAAATCAAACAGCTATTTTCTAGGAATTTTAGAAAATTCTTTCCAACAAATTTATGCCATCGGCCCTAAGTCTACTCTGTAAATTCTAAGTTAGGTATAAGAAGTACAGCTAGTTCGTAATGTTTTGTAGAAATCTTGGTAGCTTTGCTTTAAACTTGTAGGCGGCACAATTTGCCAAGATTTGTGCAGGCTCCAATAGAAGAAGTAGCTAAAATCCTGTACACTTTGGGTCGTCCTTTGAGTCAGTCTGTTGCTTGATTACTTATTAAAATGCGCACGTGTCGACATGCAGTGGCTCCAACTGGCACTTAGAGATACTCTCCGCCAGGCTATATCATATGCTTGTATATGTGTGTATATATATTTATGTATACTAGTAGCTGGTATGAGCAAAATTACTCATACGCCCTGAGTAACAGTATGGGCTCGATGGCAAGGCTTCGCTTTATACGCACGCGAAAAATCAATTATTAAAATGGAAATATTCGTGTGTGCTCGGGCTACAAATTAAAATGCATATGGCAAACGACAACAGAACCGTTACCACCAGTAGCAGTGGCAGTAGCAGTAGTTCTGGCAGCAGCACCAGCAGCAGCGGTGGCAGTGGCAGTGGCAGTGGCAGCAGTAAGGCTACAATTTAACTAAATGAAAATATTTGCTGGCCAGCATCAGGCGTAAAACTTTCGCAACATTTTTAATCAATTTGTGTGCCACTGTGCGGTTGGTAGAAGGGAAAGTGTGTACATGAAATTGTAGAGGGACAGAGACAGAGAGAGGGAGAGAGAGCTGTAAAATAAATATGACAGAAAATTCTTTAAGCTTGACGTTTTGCCCTGTAAAAAAAAAGAAACAAAAAAAATAAAAAATATAAAAATAATAAAAAAAATAGTATGAAGTGTTTGTCACCAAAAAATAAAAACACAAAAACAAATAAAATAAAATAAAAAAAAATGTTGAACTAACTAAAAAAAACTATGCCAACATGACACGCAAAGGGAAATGTTATGCCACTCACACATACTCACATACTAACACACACACTCGTATGTGTATGCAAGGACATAACTGTTTTCTGTGTGTGACTGTGAGTGTGTGTTTGTTGCAGCTAATTTAATTGCCAACGTTGAAAGTTTTGTGGCACGCGTGATATTTGTGAAAAGTTTGAAATATTTTTACAACTACTTCGACTAAATATACTAAATTAATGAGGCAGATGAAAGTGGAACCTTTCACCTGTTACTCTTAATTAATATTCCTCTATTTTAATTCATTATTTTTTAGTTTTCAATTCAAAAGTAATTTAACAAATTAAATGTCCTAAGGCAGAGTGATAACTTTGCCCATAATTTTATATTTACATTAGACTGAAAAGTTGAAGTTATATATTTACTTATCAAATATATAATAAGCCTATTATACCTCTACATAGTTGCAACATATTGCTGCAAGCAGCACTAATTAAAATCAATTATATAAAATTCATACAAATTTCATATAAAATCTAAGAAATGATTAAATATTCTGCATAAATACGGAATATTCAGTTAACATTTAAACTGTTTGTAAATATATTCCTGGATGTGGCAAGTTTAGCGTGTATCATTGGCAACTTGTTGCAAGTTGTTGTTGAAGAAAGTTTGAAGAAATTATGAATTTATCTAATCACGCAATTTACGCATCTACATTCCTTCTGGCAACATCTCATCGTGAAAGCCAAGTGTATGAAGTACAACTAAGGGAGAGGGTCTGCTAGGGAGATAGGACACCAAAAGCTAAACTAATTTAGTAGCTAAAAGTTTAGAGAATTTGTTTGTATTTGGTGTAAAGGATGTTGGGCGCTTTTCAGCTTTATATTAACCTAACTTTTTTTTCTCTTTTTTTTATATTTATTATTTAGTAAAGTCTAAAAAATATATAAATTAATCGTTTGATGTTGCTTCGCTGTGATTCCTTATATACAGAGAGTAAGTTTTAAGCAGCTTAGTGATCGGCTACATTGCCAAGTTTATTGACTTAATAAATAAATACTTTTTGGCATTATAAATACTGTAAATTGTTTAAGCTTGTTTTGGTTACAGTTTAAGCTGTAAGTTTTGTTGTCTGTAACCAAAACCAAAACCCAGAATTATTTACGCTATTAAAACACAAATTTATTTATTAAGCTCAAAGCAAAAGACGTTTCATCTACATAGATAAGTTTAACTTATTTTCTTTGCTTTTCTTTATCTTTTGCTTTTTCTTCTCTTGCCACGCTGCGCTGCACTTGCAACAAACGTTTCAAGATGCAAAATAAATTCAAATAATTATGATTAAGCTTTTAATTTAATGGCAACAAGAGACAAGCGATAGGAATAAACAAATGGAATGCAGAAAACAGTTAATGAAGCAACTGATAAACATATTGCAGAGATTTCTTACTTAATCATTACAAACTATATGAGAGTATACCCAATAGAAAAACTCCTTTACCTTATATATAATGTTATGTAAATTGCCCCCCAATCTTAGCATCAATTTAAACCATCAGCGGCAATAGTGGCCAGCTTCAAATTGAAAGTATTTAAATTATTTATATTAAAAGCACTTTAATTACTGCATTAAGTGATTTTATAGGAAGAAATTTGAAGAGTAAAAATATATAACAAGGGACTAATTATACTTCAGAGCTAATCAATTAAAATCAAATCTGACAATTTGTTTAAAAAATGCATTTCAAAGAGCTGCAAAAGCTACAGTGTGAGCTCAGATGACATAAATTATACCCGAAGGATTAACACACTTCAGATTATCTTTATAATAGTTTAGAATGTAGCAATGAGATTGGATTGTGTACTAGTTTTGGTTTGAGTACTTGCTAAATGAATTGAATGAAGCAGAAAATTGTTTAAATGAAACCTCTAAAACTGTTTATTATTTATATTTGTTTTCCCATTTGTTTACACTCAAATCTGTGTTGACATTAAGCTTACAGTTAACTGGTATTTAAATAGAATTAAAGCTTTAATTTAATGCAACTTATTTCAGTTAATAATGTGCATTTAAATTGCCTGTGACAGTGTGGCCCATTTACAGCATGACTGAGCTTCATATGTATTTGCATCGTCATGGCTAAAGAGATAAATTAAGTGAAAGTCGCTGAGCAGTTAACAACTGTAGAAAGTTGTGACCATAACAACAAAAAGTGTAAGGAAAGTAGAGGAAAAGAGAGAAAAATCAGCAACATAATTGACTTATTAGGGTAAATGAGTTTAGCAAACGCAATTCGACAAATGAATTGGCTTTGCTCTGGTAACGTTGGCGGCTGGTTGAAGTTAATTTAAAGTGGCCCAACGTCCGAAAAGGGCCCAGAGCACTATGGCTAAATAAATAATGGTTTATGTGTGCCTTGTATGCCTGTGTGCTATTGTGTTTGTGTATTTGTGCGGCGAGCTGTGGCACACATGGCGTATGCGCAGTATTTGTCTGCTTGCAGTTCGGTTATTAAAATGCACCCAGCACAACACCAACACCAACAGCAACACTAACAGCAACAGCAACAATAACAGTAACAATAACAATAATAACAAGAACACCCCTACAGTTTCAGTTGTCCCCTTTCTCCCCCTCTCTTTAAAGCATTCTCGCTCTATCTTTGTCTGTTTCTCGTTTACAGTGTGTCTCTATCTCTCTCTCAATTTGTGTGCAGCTGTTGTTAGTGCGCTAATTTCGCTAAACATGCAAATCACATGTACAATGAACAACATGCGTTCTGCCAAAGCCACGCCCTAACGCCTCCCTTTTGTGGCATGATAGCAACAGCTTGGCTTGTACTTCAGTTCAAGCTGGTGTCGTGGCCCTGGCACGCGATGTTGGCGCCTTAGGCATTTGCCTTGCAGGTTGTCATTACGACAAAATTGTGCGCTGAAGTACTTAATAACAAGTGCAACACAATGTGGCACACACACACAAACACATAAATAACTACATAGCCAAACAGTTGCATTACATACAAACATAGATGACAACATTGTTGCGAGCATTGTGACAACGTGTCGTATTAGCAATGTGTTGAATTTTCAATGATTTGTAAGTGCAAGTAGCGCCCACTTCAAAGCAAACTATACTCAAAGTACACCCAAACCCCTTCTTACCATCAACTTAACGTTGTTGCATACTCATCTTGCAACCTACTCATACCCATAACCCATAACTTAAAGGCAAATTCAAATGCATACAGGCAACAGCAGAAGCAACATCAACAGCTGTCACAAAGCTTCATTGCTGCCGTTGCCACTGATTGCAATTGCATAAATTGTAACGTTCTTCGATGTATTTTTAACCATTTGCATAATAGTCAGCCAATGCGGAAAAGAAAAATTTATTTTATCCCTGCAACAGCTGGCTGCGATCTACTATCTTATCAGCCAGCTGCAGCAGCAGCAAATATATATTTAAAAATAGAAAATAACTGCAACATTCTTAAGACAACACGAAGCAGTTACAATAACGACAACATTTGTAGCACAAAATATTGTCTAGTCGATTGTCTTTGATACGCGAATACTCTAGAAATTAATACCCTAAGGAAAACAGCTATACCTCAGGGGAAATGTCTGACAGACATCATAGATAAATATTATATTTGAATCGTTTGACTGCAGGTGTTAAGCATAGTTGAGGGGACTTGAAATCTATATTTAAATTCACTTTATAACAATTTAATATAATATATTATAAGTTATGATTTATTTGCGAAAATTTAAGCCAAGCTGTTGGGAAAGAAACTGAAGCACAAAAAGTGTTTGCTTTACTTTGTATCATTATAATTTTGCTTATTATAATTAAGACTCAAGACTCAAGCATCCAGAAAGTCGTATAAATATGCATTAGAGATATTTTTAGCTTTATGGCCAAAATGCAAGCTGTAATAAAGTCTAGATCAAAGCACAAACTAAGCTTTGCTTACATTTTTTTACACAGCTGCGAGAATTCGGCAAATGCCTGAACAGATGAATGATGTCCATGTCTGTGTGTGGGAGGAGTCCTTCATCAATGCATAAAAAGATGAATACCATACTAAAAATAGTATGAAAAAACAATAACAATATGAATAGTAGCAGCAATAGCACTAACAACAGCAACATTGAACGCACTAGCAGCAGCAGCAACAGAAGCTGCAGCAGCTACACAAATCGCTATACTTGTCCAAGTGTGGCATATGGGAAATGCTGTACATTTTTGTATGAGTGTGTCAGTGTATGTGTGTGTGTGTTGCTGCTGCTGTTTTATGACTGGCAACTGGATGAAGATGCTGCCAGTACTCAAATGGACACGCACACTTCTCTACATACATATACATATATATATATATGTATATATATATATTCCCTTGTATTTTGTAGCAGTGCGTGATTTCGTGTCGTTCCAACGCAGTTGTTGCCGTTGTTGTTGTTGTTGTTGCTGTTTCTGTTGTTGTTCTTTATAGCCATTGCTGGGCGGGCAACAAAATAAAATTAAACAAAAACATCCACAGGCAACAACGAAAATTTGTTTGGAATTGAAATTTTTTCTTTTATATACAGAGTCAGTCAGAGTGTTGCCTAGTTTTAGGCGCTGCCTAAAGCATGTGGCTCAGCAGGCAGGCAAAAGATAACTGCGTCTTGCTTGAGGTCCCCTTCACTTTATTTGGAACAATTTAAATGCGTCTTGCGCTGTAATTTTATACACAAAATTGAAATCTTCCCAGCCCCCTACCCCCTACGCCCTACGCTCACTACCAAACGCTGTGCAGAAGCCTCAAATGCAGCTGCTCCAGTTTCAGGTCCGTTTGCCATTTGATGTTAACATTTTTGCGTTTTGCCTTTAAACGTAAATTTATCGTTGAGTTTTTTATATTTATGTGCTCCTTTTGACTAACTAATGAAAATTCTGCCTTTAAATATACTTAACTGTAAATATCTACATTAGTTTTATGTTTAAAATTAAAGTTAATTTAAAGTTATAATCCAAAAGTAAAAGCTTAATATTATCTATTCAAAATATGTTAACAAGCTTCCTTTTATAATGAAAGAGAGTATTAAAAGTCGTCGAGTTCAAAAATGAAAAAGAATTTGCATGCCACAGCGTTGACACTTTCCCTTTCTCTCATACCGTTTGCCATTTGTCGTTTTCCTTACTCCTTCCCCATTCCCGCAATCTCCTTGCTCGTTTCTCCTATTTTGCTTTTTCCGCTTAGCCTCGAAGCACTCGTTCTATTCAATTTCAGTCATCGTCAACTTTTTCCATGAATGATAATTGAGTTTGGCGCTCTTGTTACTATTGTTGTTGGTGTTGTTTGAGTTGTTGTTTGTGTTATATTTGTTGTTGTTCCTATTGTTGTTGTTGTTGTTCGGCTATTAGAGCATGCTTTATATGGTTGGCCATTGTTTGTATACGCAGGCCCCAGCAAAAGAAAATATTACCAGGCTGCCTTGTTTTTTCCTGTTGTTGTTTGTTGTTGCCGTTATTTTTGCTGTTATTGTTGTTGTTATTGCTATTGTTTGTATTGTTGCAATTGCCCCGCTGTTTTATGTTGTGGCATGCAGCAGAAAAAACCAAAAAGCTTGACCAATGAAAACACCAAAACATGAAGGCTTAATAAATTAGTTTTTACCACAAAATGCGGCTGTGGCTTTAAAATGCATAAAGTAAAATGAGGCTAAGCGTACACTGGGACTAAATGTCAATAACTATGCATGTATGCATGTATATGTGTATGTGTATGTGTATTTGTCGTATCGGGTATATGTTGACCTAAATTGTTGAATATTCGAACTATGATTCATTTTTCATACCTGCAGCGCTTCGACAGTTAAAAACATTGGCATAAAAGCAACATTAAGCTAACTAATACCGTTATATACTTTTGTCAGTGAAAACAAATTGCTGAAAAAATTTTAACAAATTTTTTTAAACTTTTATTTATTTATTATATTATAATTTGTAAAAGAATATAGTTTCCAAACGGTAATAAAATACAAAAGAAAATCTACAAATTGGTTTTTAATTAAAAATACAAAAAACTTTGTGATAAATATTTTTATTAGTAACTAAACTAAACATAGTAACTAATTTCAATGCACTGTTAATATTAGTATTTGTAATATATATATATATATATATATATAGATATGTATATTATAATATAGATTTTAGTAACTGTTTTAAGCAACAACTAATTGCATATGCAGCGCTCAACAGAAGCTATTGTCTAATGCAATGTACACAGTGCCATTTAATACTCACACACACACACACACACACATGTAAAAATGCAATCAATATATATATAATATGTATGTATTCTAAACATATATATTATAAATGTGGCAAACGGTTTATCCCCATCAGTTGATGTGGCCACAGGCGAAAATTGAAATATGCAAAAGTTGCGTATTGAATGTGAAAGTTTTAGTCGAATTTTTATGGTCAAACCACATTCGTGTTTGTAGAGTATTTCCATTATTTTAATTACAGCATACACACACATATATATATATAGATGTATATAAAATCTAAACACAATTATTTGCCAATTGCGGTTGTTGCAATTTCGCAATTCGTAACTTGCAACGCGCAACACGCAACACGCAACTCGCAGCTCGTATGTTTGCATTACAATCAATGGCGACACAGACATCAATTTGTGTCTAAATTAATTTTCCATAATTTTATGATATTTGTGCTGTGGTCGCTTTTAGTTTTGTGTGGCGACTGCTTGTCGTGCCACTTTGTTGCACTATGCAGCCACAGAACGTGGCAAAAGCTGACTACCCGCCAGCAATTAAAATCACTCAAAATGTTGCATAAAGCAAACAAGCTACACAAGACCAAAGGAAGCAACAGCAACAGCCACAGCAGCATCAACAGCAGCAGCAGCAGCAGCAGCAACAGCAGCGGCAACAGCAAAGTTAAAATTGCCACAGCACGTGTAATGAATTCGTGAATAATTTATTAGTTGAGTGAATGGATTTTATATAGAGGGTTATGAGTAGTGAAATTCAAGACAAACACGAGTCAAACACTCAAAGCTTGATGTAAATGGGTATGTGTGTGTGTGTGAGTGTGTGTGAGTGTATAAGTGTGAGGCTGCCTTTGACCCCAACCAGACATAATAATGCCATAAGGGAAATCACTTGGTAATAGCCTATGGCTGAATTTCAAAATAATCATGACTCTCAGAGAGAATTAGAATTTCTTAATTAGTTGCACTCTTTGCTCTGCTTCAAGTAAAACTACTTTTTGCACTTAAATAGAAGTTTTTAACAGCAGCTGCCTGATGCACAACAATGCCATTTTAAGCCATAAAAATATTTGTTTATATTTGTTGCTGCTTGCAGTAAAAATTGTAATTTTCAAACTGCTACGAAATGGTCGGTCATCAATTTTTATATATATACCAGACTCCCTCTCTATCTCTCTCTTTCTCTATCACTCTCTTTCTCTCAGCATTTTTATGGTATATAACAACTGGCTTCTAAAAGCATATAAAAACTCTACCTTCCTTCAACATACATCAATGTAAAGTTGCAGCAGTGAGCAGAGTTTCGCTTGAGAATGCATCAAATGCATTAGAGCTACTTAATAATTCAGTAGCTAATTTCACAGTGCACCCTGCAACCAGGTTGCACCACTGCTCTGCAGACCAGACCAGAAGCTTCGTTAATTTACTGAGCATGGGGGTGGGGGCGGGTGATGAGCAGCAGAGGGAAGCAAATGCCTTAACTGTAGTGTTGGGGTGTTACCTGTTATCTCTACTCAACTGTTGATCCCTATGTCTAACTGTCTGTCTATCTTACTTTATGTATGCGTGAGTGTTTGTGTGTGTGTGTGTACTCTTGTCTGTGTTGTTAACTGAAAGCTAAGAAATTCGAGTGCTGTTTGTTTAAAGGCAAAAAGCCGCTTGGCTTAATGCAAAATGTGTTTTGGCTGGCTTCAACGTTTCTAGCTGCAACATTCAACATTGGTTAACATTTACGGCTAAGACTGTTTAAAATGTGGGTAGTAAACATACTTGAATGCCCAGCCTTGCCTTGCCTTGCCTGGGGCATGCAAATTGAATGTGGCATGAGTGATGATACAAATGCTATTATGCTAGGCACATGCCACAGACACTGAGACGGACATAGACACAGGGTCAATGTATTTTATTGCCATAGATAATAAGAAGAACGTCAAGTAAATAAAGACGTTTCCATGAATTTTCCTATAGAGATAAACACTTTGAGCTTAGGCGATGTCTAGCAGCAGTTCTCTCTCTCTGTCTCTCTATCTATCTCTCTCTATATATAAATAACAACTTATAATAACTAAGCTATGTATAAATAGCGTTAGTTATTAATATTTCTGCATACTGTTGGCATAAAGTTTTTATTATTTAATCTATTTTTTTTTCCATTTCTTTTAAAACGCTTGAAAAACCTTTTTGAAACTTTGACCTGCAGGTCAATAAAGTTGAGGGAAATAACAAATTGAAAATCAGCAACTTGCAGGCAATATTTCTTGGTTCAAAACTCCATTCAACATTCTTGTAATTAACTGAAATGTTTTCCCTTTTCTTCTTTTATTAACAGTTTGAAAAAGGAAGAGAAAAATGCAAACGCCATAATTACAGTTCACTGGCTGATACTTCAAGCGAACACTTGCTGATTCTTTTTAATGAGCTGCTGCATACCGCTATTCGTGCAACTGTTGAACACAGCATAAAGAGAAAAAGAAAAAAAAAACAAAAAGGAAAACTTGTTCGTAGGATGCGTTACTAATTATTTGTAATTTGCTTTGATTTTTTTATGCTCTCTTTTGGCATTTTTCTACTGTTTCTACTGCTGCTGGCTGTGTTGGTGATGCTGTTGCAACATTGCGTTGCAGGAAGTGCTTTTAAAGTGCCACTTTAGCAAATTTACGTGCTGCACATTAATTGAAATTATTGTGAATAGCAGATTTACGGCAAATCACTTCTAAATCGTACTATATTAAAGTGTGAGAGTGTGTGTGTGTGCTTGTTATTTTCTCTCTTTTTTTAGAATGCATCTTTTTGTCCAGCTGTTAGCATCATTAAATCATTATTGCTCAACCAATTAAACTTCTAATTATAAGGCACACAGCCTGCATTAGAACCCACCCACACACACACACACACACACACACTACCACTAACATATACACACACACGCTTGCACTTGAGTACACACACAAATTTCACATATACATAGAGGATGACCTGCGGCTGTATGCTGGTGCGAAATGCAGGTAATTTGGCGCACGCTGCGTATGAATAACATGGCACAACAACAACACATACAACAACAATACTCTATTGGTGTTGGTGTTGGTCTTCGATATGCAAACTATTTTCGCGTGTAAAATGCAAATTAAATAGATAACTTCTCGTTCCTACCGAAACTTCTATGGTTAATGCTTTAGGCTAAACTTTTCTCTCTCTCTATCTCTGTCTCTATTTTTTTTCTCTCTTTCAATTTTTCGGCAGTTTTCGTTGGATTTCATTTTTGTTTTTAGGACTCATGAAAATTACAGAGCCCATCAAATGGCGCATGGTTCGAAGAGTTAACTAGCAATGCGTGACGTTGATGGTCATAATGAACAAGGACTCGTTTTTAGGTATTTAAAATTTAAGGATCAGTAAATGGAACGCCACACAGTTAATTATACTAGTAAGAGAAACATGCATAGAGTTGACAGGTTAACTAGTTAATAACATGTGGAAAGTAAGCCCTTAACTTGGCCTATGAAATTACAGTTAATGCTGGCCTAAAAGCTAAATGCATTGCGTGCATTTCAAACTGTTTATGCAGCAGGCTAATGCAACTCACTCAAACAAGTTGTATAGTTAAACAATGACTTTCATTTTCTATATTTTATACTATGTATAAGGTGATGCTACTGTACGTTAGTGTGTGTGTGTATGTAGGTATGATTTATAGTATGTTACAGCAAGTGGTATAAAACGCCTTATATTGTATAACTAAGCTGAAAGTCTAACAAAATAGGATTAAAACATATTTAGCTCTTGGAAAAATTTTCGTTTTACATACCATAAATCCCTTTGCCACTTCTCGCGGCCACCTCAATATGGGAAAATACGCAAATAAACTGAACGCCATTGCACAGCTGCCTGTTTGCATTTTTGCTTTATGAAACGCTTTATCTATGGCTTGGTTTAAGGTATTCCATGCTGTTCGGCTATTCGTTGTACTTTCCCCACTTTCCACTTGCAGCTTTCAACCAGTCTCACTGCTGGACAATGCCAGCAAATGCTAAAGATAAATGTGATAAATGCGCGCAAGTGTGCAAATAGCGTTATAAGCTGACCACAAGCTCTGTGATGTTGCGGAAGCTGCATTTTAAGTGTGTATTTCTACCTGTTTCAGTATTTGTACAACTGCGTGTATGTGTGTGTGTAAAAGTATGTTTGTATTAGCATAGCTAATATGTCGCTTTATGTTGTGGTATCTGAATATACACGAAGCTCGTGTACAAATGTGGTTAATGGCACGTTGCAAACCACCGATGAGAGCTGAATTTATACCAATCGTATCCATTGCATTGCGTTGAAAACTTTTCGTTTACCACCAACTTAAAATATATATATCTTTATATATTATGTATATAATGTCATTAAAATATATATATATATATAGAGTATGTGTAGAGGGTTTCTGTCAGCTAAAATTTGACACATAAAAGTGTGTATAACAGCACTTGCATTTGTTGCCGATGCCTATGAATACTTAGAGCATCTGTTTTGTCTCAGATGAGTATTAAATTCTCTACGTGGCCCCTCGGCAAAAACCTTGTTACAGAATTTGCATGACTTTCATCAAACCCGACAACAAAATCACAACGACGAAACACTATGCAACACAGCACAGCAACAGCATCAACAACATCAACAACAACAACAACAGCAGCAAGCAAGCAAGAAAAGCAACAAGAGCGACAAGCGCACTTCACAATGTTTCACAACACACTCGCCAATATACATGTATATATATATATAAACAGTATGGCACACACTGACACATGGACGTGGTGAAAGAGCACGCCCAAGTAGCGTACTTTGCAGCTGCTTATATATACATATACATGCATATATATATATATATGTATATATAAATTTGTGTGACACTGCGCCCCAGATAAGTAGGCAACGAAAACTGCTCTGTGATATTGCTGATGGCCGTGTCTGCTATGGTGTAAGTGTTCGGCATGGGTATATGTAGTGTATATGTTAGTTGGTGTTTGTTGCTGTATGTTAACATACTCAAAAATGTCATTTGGGCAGAGTTGTTGTTGTTGCTTGTTTGGCAGCACTAGCACTGGCAGCAGCAGCAGCAACATCAACGTTGCCAGCGACCACGATGCAAGCGCTAATTATGGAAATTAAAAACTTAGCTAAAATGTAAAAATGTGCATTTTTAATTAAATAGAACAGAGCGTGCAGTGACACGCGCTGTTAAAGCATTGCGGTGGACGCAGCCACCAATGCCTTGCCCTTTCCTGTATACCAAACACCCTATGTAACGGTAACAAAGGCTGGCCAAATGCCTTACAGTCAACGACGTGTGAAACACAGCCAAATACTTGCTTTACTATATTATTAAATTTTTTCCATTGCAATTTTTTTTCTCTCTCTCTTTCGGAGCGCTCATTTGCCAACTGGAAAACCAGCTCCAGGCCCAACACTAGCATTGCTTCTGCTTATTTTGGTCCTTTGCTGATGTGTGCTAAAGTCTATATGTATGTTATATCTATGTAATTTGCATTTGTGCTTTGACTGCAACTCGGCCAGCTACAAAGATGCCACACACATGCCCAGGAGCAGATAAACACATGTAAAAGAAACTGTAATAAAAAACTGTGCTCTAAGGTCAAAAACTAAAAAATGAAAAGGGAAAATTGTAAAAGTAAAAACTGAAATTTGACGCTGTTCAGCTACAGGCTGCATGTGTGTCGTGCTTGTGAGCTTGTGTAAGGCACTACTTAATATTATGCATAATACGGGTTGAGCACTGAAAGTTTTGTTGCATACTTTTGAGGGGGGAAGATAATTTTATGCCGCATTTGATTCAACAATTAGGCAGAAATTCTGTTTAAAATATGCTAATGTAATGTTAGCAATAGTGAACTATAAAGGGAAAATTAAATAAGTTACATAACAAGACAAGGATTTACTTACTATCTATAGTAAATAATTGAAAGCACATTAATACAATCAAATTTTCATTGATATTTCGATTTGTAATTAAATTTTGAATCTATTAGCTTCATTTTGCTTGCCTTAGTTTATCATATATTATTAAATTTTGAGTAAGGCTATAAACTAAAATTATATTTAATATGATTTGCATTAAATAGCTGATTCTCATACATCAGTTTTGTATTCAATGAACAATTTTACATAAACTAATTACAATTGATAATTGTGCCATTTTATACCTGAATTAGCTTCACCTGACGGCTCAGAGTTTCTCGTAGAAAGCAAATATGCTTACACACAAAATTTTGTACGTAATATGACTATTCAATGAACACGAAAACAAAAAATTACCATTAAATTAAATAATCCCATTTGCATTTGATATGTGCACAATGTTTTCCTATGCAGAATTAAATTAAATGCGAAAAGCAAAAGGTAAATTAACACAGATGGTCAACTCATAGAGAATACTTTTGCATCGAAGCACCTTTGTAAATTGCTTCCAAGTCTACTTGACCAGTCTGTCGGATGGAGAATGGACAGCAGAGAGTGGTGGCAACAGACTCATAGTCATAGTATTGCAATTGTGGGCTTTCATTGAAGTGTAGCAATTAGAATTAGAATTTAATTTCATTGCAAAACAATTTTCGAACTTCAAACGACATGCGCAACGGCAACAATTTCAAAAACCACAAGGAATGCACCTCTATTTGTACACACATATATGTGGCTGCGTGTGTATTTGTGTATTTCTGAAAGTACAACAACATAATAACTACTTGCATATATGTGTATGTGTTTGTGTGTCTGTGTATTCGCACATTGTGGTTTTTGGACCCCAAAACACAACGATTAGTGTAAGGCGGACGAGTACAGGTCTCTACAAATGTGCTCTAGATCCAAGGATTGTGGGTGGAGTCGATGGTGTAAAGGGGTAGCCGGTAGACGCCCACTAATACAAATTGGCTCAAGCACCACAAGGTGATCGCTTGAACCATAATAGTTTTGGTACCCTTAGTTAGATGTGGGCTGGCCACAAAAGCCGGAAATAACAGCATGACCCAGATTTTCATACATACAATACACAAACACACATACACACATATATACACACACATACTTACACAGACATAGAATAAACCTGATGTTTCTTATAAACACCCATTGGGGTACACCTCAGCTGCTTGATTGGCCGCAAATTGCACTAGACTGTTGTCGAAATATATAAGACTAAGAAGCTTAGCCAAAAGATTTACTTACAAGTATGAGTACAAAGTGATTACAAGTGTATCCTTTATATCCTTTAAAAATATAATAACTTTTTATCAACTTTTTAAAATTATAATCTACGTTTTAACTTTTTAAATGAGAAAAATTTATGGTTGAATAAAAATGACACATTTTAAAGCAGCTACTAAGTTAAATCAATAATATTCAGATAAATAAGCCTTAAAAATAAGTACAAAAAGCATCTATTTCTTTCTCTTTCTTCTTTCCGATTTCGATTTATAGTGTACTCAATTCTACTCTAAAAATTTATTTGCTTTTAGGCACTTGCTTGGCAACATTCTTTAAATTTTATCTGACCATATAAAATATCATTATTAGGGTAATATTTCAAATAACTATGCCAAAATATATATACATATATGAATATATATATAGTTATATGTTCAAAGTGAATGTGTGTTGTTTTTTTTTTGATTAAATGGCAAAAGTTGTATAATCAAAAATTATTTCATAAAGAGGCTCAGCAGGCTCAAGCGGACAAGCACAGCGCTCGTAAATAATGCAGCATACGAATTTTTCAGCCATATTGCCACGCCTCCATTAGCCAAAACCCTCTACCCGCCATATCGTGCATACTTTATTAGTTTTGAACGCTAAATTAATAATAAAAAGTTTTGCAGTTTTCCAGTTTATCTTTCCATACCAACCACCATAACAAAATGTTAAGCATACGCAGCGTGGTGCGTTGGGGCCATTAGCCAGCTATATATATATATATATATATATATATCTGAGTCTATGCTAGTTTGTCTATTATATGAGCATATGTGTAACAGTTTGTATGTGTGTGTATTTGTGTGTGTGGCATTGGGTCAAGCCTGATTATTAAAAAACAAAAGCAATTATATAGGATAATGTGGTTGAAAATTACTTTGGCTGCTAACTGTGCACAGTCAGAATTGTTCTATATGCCCAACTCACACACACACACACGCATATAAAGTACATATATAAACAGAGGGTAAATGTTATATGTGTATGGGTAAAAACAGATACACAAGCATAATAAAAATGAAACTTTTGGGAATAGCGCACAAATGCCACGCCTTTCGTTTATAACGATCAGCGCAGCGACAGCCATAACCCCATAACAAATTGTCTCAACGAATTTAAGAAAGAAAATATAGTTAAATATAGCAAAAGACTTTCGCTTTCTATGCAGACTTGTGATATTCCCCCAGTTTATATTCAAATCTTGCTGAAAGCTGCGGTTTCATGGCTCTAAGAGAATAAATAACTTTTTAATTGCAACAGATTGCTGCTGCCTCATATAACAACCTAATGAAAATGAACTGACTGCCTTGTGGCAAGTAAAGCAAGTCTCCAAAGCTGAACTGCTGAATGGTTTTAGTATGCTTTGACTATGCAACCAATATTAAGATAATCTATTCTATCTAAAATTAGTAGCTAAATATTTTATAAGCAGTTGCGTTGACTATGAGTATCAGATTTCATTACAAACGGGCAACTGAAAGTCCTTGAAGAGATTTGATATAAGTATTTTAATCTTGTGCCTTGTGCCCACTTCAACTAAGATTCTTCTGATATAAAAGATAAGATAATGAAATTATATATTTATCAGTTATCAAATAATATAAACCAAGTGCTCTAAAGCATAATATATTTCCAAAAATGTTTCAGCAAAGCTGCTCCAAATAAGTCCAAGTAAAAGTCAAGCCATATTTATATAAATACCCTAAAGTTAATCTTGTTAAATAGTATTAAGCTCTATAAAGTATATACACTAATGAACTTCCATTTTTGAGTGCCATGTTCAACGCTGAGTATATTATAATCTAAAAGTGATTCTCTATGAAAATAAAAAGTATTGGGGGACTTTAAATTTTCTTGTAAATATAATTTAAATAAATATTTTTAAATATTTAGGGAAAATTTTTGAAATTTTTTGAGTACAAAAAAGAAAAGCGAAAATAATGAATGTAAACAGAATCGTTAAATGAAATTGAATTTTAAGGTAAACCAAACGATGCGTTGCGACAACTCAACAGTTTCCAGTTGCTGATCCCAAAGAACCGAATTAAATAATTATAATGCAGCTGGAAAATGCTGCCTGGCGTCTACTGTTTGGGCTTTAAATTATAAATTAGAAGCCAGGGTCAGCCAAGTGTATCGAAAGGCAGTGGGTAAACACGAGGGAGGAACGTGAAGTGGTGGAAGGGGAACTGTACTGTGACAGTTTGCAAATGGGTGCGCTGTGCCAAGGCGTGGCAGTTTAAAGCGATGACGCGACAACAGCATATTTGTAATTATTATGTTGTCCTTTCCAGCCAGGAACTGGTTCACCCCTTTTGGTGCCTGATGTCGTGCCTGGCATGCCGCAAATGGCAGATAAAATATAGAAAAGGCAGGCAAATGCATAGCAAAAAATATAGAATATAAAAGAGAATCAAATAAATTCTACTCCACTTGAAATGAGTTCCGCTATGCACAATTTGCTCTCTTATTATTATTATTTTTTTTTCTCTCTATTTTCTACTTGTTGCTTCGAATGGGTTTCACTCGGAAAATGTTTTCAAGTATTTCTATTTATATTTCTATGCTTTTCTATGCCGCGTTGTGCTATAAACAAGGTCAAGCGTTGTAATGGTTTTAATTAACGTTTGCTAGTTGTGGTTGGCTTCTACCAGCTATTATTGTTATTTTAAAAAGCTTGTTGTGCACTTGCTGCAGGATAATATTAATAAGGACTCGCTAACTGTGCTGCAATCATTGGTCATGCCATAAAGTGGTGCATAACTATTATTACTTCTATTACGATTAAAGTTTTATGCTATTTCAATCTAATATTTAAATATTATGTATATATATAAATAACTGTATAAATATACTATATATATATAAGAGAAAAAAAGTATATCTCGTAGTTATGGGAGATGCATATTAATGCTCAATCAGTTCTTAATATGCATGCATAAAGCCTCATCAATTTCGTACTTGAATAATCATTTTATTAGGGAAATTATTCAAATTAATTTTTAAATTGAGCCCGGCCAGATCCTGTATCCTGCATATACTTTTTTCAGCCTTTAGCCAAATTTATATATGTAGAATATACGATATATATATATAAAGTTTCATTTATCGTGTGCAATGCGGCGTATACGCAATATGTGCAATAGACACAACTTGCGGCAGTTACAGTTATTTACAATTGTCGGATGCAAAAAAAAAACAGAAATAAAATAAATTGTTAAAATGAAGAAAAATAAATAAATAAAACCGAAAGCGTACAAATTGACGTTACACTTTATGAAACGTATTAAATTTTTTGCCAAAATTTATGTTGTAGTTACAATTTTTTTTGCATCCCTTTGCTGGCCATGAAAGTGCATAAATTTACAATTTTATTTTTTTATTATTTATTTTTAAGGTTTTTTTTTTTTTAAATAAAATTGTTCATTTTTTTCCAACTGAAGTAAAATATTTATATAAAAATAAACAACAACAACTTCAGCTTCTGCCTCAGCCTCAGCTTCAGCTCGGTGCGGCCTGGCGTTCTGTTGTGCTGTGCCGATGATTAATGAGTGCACATTTTAATAGTTAGTCTCCGTCTTCGTCTCCGTCTCGCAGCTCCCATCTCCGGGTTGCATTTCCCGCGCATTTCCACATGATTGCATTTAATACTTATACATATATATATATATATTTGAGCTACATATAAAGACACACATACATGTTTTCACACACATTTCGTTGCTGGCAGCAATTTTTTCGCAGTCACAGATACAAAAGTAAAATGTAAAAAAAAAACTTTCAACATTTTGGCCGCATTGCCCATGTTGAAAGAAGATACCCTACCAAAAAAGGATAGTTGCCTCCCAGCGTGATTTATTACTTCAATTGTGTAGTCGCGGGAAATGCATTTTGCGCATTGCATTTCATTGCTGGCAGCGTTTGTTTTTGTGCCACACTCCGCCCTACTCCGCCCCACTCATCTGAGCGTATCCTCCCCTTAGCTCATGCCAAGGACTAGGTGTGAAGTTGCTACCACACAGACTCACGCATGTTTGTGGCTGTTTCGTTTTACTTTCTTTTTAAGCAGCTGAATGAGGTATATAAGTTACATATAGAACCATATAGTAAACAATTATTTAACAAGACTTTACCTAATGAATCTACATAAGTTCAAGCTTAAATTGAATTCACATATTTGTTTATATATTAAATAGGGTATATTATAGTCTGTGTAGGCATATAGACTATTAATGCATTGGTTTTTCGGGCATTTTCAACAGCTCGCGCGTAAATCACACAAACGTCGGAGCTGTTATACTCGTAAAATCGTAGCATACTTTGCACGCAATCAAGCAATAGAGCCGACATTTTATTTAGTAGGGTTTTGGTCGCATTCAGGCCTTAATAAGAATAGGAATGAAAATAGAAATAGAAATGGGAATAGGAAAAGGAATAGGTAGAGGTAGAGGCAGAGGCAGAGGAATATGTGAAATAATTTGTAGGCGCTTACATATTTCGCATAGCATTTCTCGAGGCTTTTGAGCTTATCGTGCATTTAATTACGTAGCTCGATCCGCTTCAGGAACTGCTTACAGAGTCAACACTTGGCCATATACAAATACCAGTGTGTGTGTGTGTGTGTGTGTGTGTATGAAAGAGAAAGCTAGTTGCCCATGCAGTGACATATATTTGAGTCATTGCACTTTTGCTTAACGCCTTAACTGCAAATGAGTGCACTTTGAAGTCACAAGTAGACTCTCTCCCCTCTCACTCTACACTCGTCTTTCGCCTCACTTTGCATGTGCACGATATTTGCTGGACGGCAGTTGAAAGTCGCCAGAGTCGCATGTTCATTGCTTCCGTCCGAATGTCCGCATGTCTGCAGAATTATTTTAATTATGCATTTGCATTTTGGTCAGACAGTCGCCGGCAGTGGACTGTCGGCAGCTGCATTGACTTGACTTTACTTGCCACGGCTTGACTTGGGTTCGGTTTGGTTCAGTTTGGTTCAGTTTGGTTCGGTTTGGTTTGGTTTGGTTTCGTTTGGTCTGGCTTAGGTTGATTTAACTTGAAGTGGAGTGGAGTGGAGCGGAGTGGAATGGAATGGGCTTACTGCAACGACAACATATGTAACTAATCGCCACAATCATGGTCGACAAAGTTTCAGTTTTCTATATGCGTCTGCATCTGCTAGCCAACTGGACTGATGCGATTCATGAATTTTGATGATTATGCTGATCTCTTGGATTATGCAGTGTGCAACGTGTGAACTCAATTTATACGGCCTTTTGCTATGCCTCAATGTTACCATTCCATCATCAGCAGCAGCATCAGCATCAGTTTGAGTAGTAGCACTAGGCATTACTAACCAACATCAACATCAACATGAACATCAGCTGCATCAGTTGGTCATTTAGTCATTTGGTCAATACCACTGCCAGCTCCAAAGCATTATACTACACTTCCATAGTAAAATTAGTTTTTCATGTAAATTTTTAGCCAATGGCCTGCGGTTTAGCCCACTCTCAGCATTTCATATATGAGTATGTATATAATTACATATACATATATGTGTGTGTTCATGTGTGCTGTGCTCATGCTGTATATATATGTGTGTGTGTGTGTGTGTGCGTTTATTATAATTTATGTATCAATTTATCATGTTGTACGCTCGGAACTTCATGGATACATCGATGCATCTCCCCTCACTCTCTGTCTCTCTCCCTCTCTCTCTCTCTCTCTGTCGCCCTTAAGCTACTGTATATAACTAATGCCAAACGAGCAACAAAATGTTCGCTTTTAATACTCAAATGCCTGAATTTTCAATTACAAAATGTGCACATGATTGTAATAATAATCACATGCTAGAAAATAGCTTGATAAATTTGTAATATTATCCTTCATAGATAGGGTAAGTTTTTTTTTAAACAAAAATAATAATACAGAATGTATTCTACCATAAAGACAATTTCCTATACCTCAAATACCTTCATTTATACAGCTACAATTTGTTTATTTTATTACCTTATAGTGTAGGGTTCAAAATTGTTGGTAAACCTCTTGGAGATCAATAAGTTGTATCAGTTATTTGACCAAAATTGATAGTATTGCACTTATGCTTACATTAAGTAACCTAGTTTAGACTTAATTTAAATTGTTTATAAACAAATAATCTAATTTGTTTGTTGTGATATGTTTTACTATAAACTGAGGTTTGATTTAGGAGCTCTGAAGAGATCTAGGCCTCTTTTAAGGAGGCTTTATCACAGTGCAAACAAAGTTGAGTTTAATCGGTTTTCGCTTGACTGAAGCCAGATAAGATATATATTACATATATACCAATGTGCATATAATATAAAGCCAGTTTAAAAAGCATATCATTAACACTTCTGAATGGTGTAAATTGTTCTTAGTTAAGTTCGGCCAAGGACTTGAATTGTAAGTAGCTCCAATGCATGCACTTCATTCCACATGCAGCTGGTGAGAGACATAAAAATGGCGGATTAAATTTGAATAACGTTTCCTCTATGCAATCCATATTGCAGTATACTTATGATCTGCAAAGACTTTAACTTTCATTTAGCTTATGTTATTGGATTTTCTTTTGATTAAATTAATTATTTTGATTGGCTGTTGTTGTTGCTTGTGTGTTAAATAAAAGCAGCAGAAGTTGGATTTATTGAAGTTTGATTTGGACCATTTGTAGACCAAGGATGATGGTCTCATTTGTTGTGGTTTCACTGGCAGCTGAATGCCACGCCTTTATGTACTCAGTAACGCGTGCATATGGCACAAATCCACATATGACCATATCCATTCCCACTCTTGAAATGACCATGTCCTTGTCCATGTCCATGTCCAATGTGCATTGTGCATTGTGCATTGTGAATTGTGGATTGTGCACACGCGGTTAGGCAAACATTTTCTCAACTATTGAACCATTTCGATATTGTATTGACACTGCGATGGCATACAACTTGAGGCAGCTTGAGCCCTCTGCTGCTGCTCTGCTTCACTGCTGCACAGTCCTGCTGCTAGTAACTTTCAGTGTCAGTGTTGGTAACTATGGAAAAACCGAGTCTGTGACTGAAGCTTAGACTGAGATTGCGTCTGAAACTGTCGCCAAGTCGACTCGAACGCAAATCCCTTTAAATTGCTGATTCTCTTCGTACACCCGGAGTGCTTGTACTTGCTGTAAATACGAGTATTGCATGTCTTAGCCAAGCATTTTATATTGGCTGTAGTACAAAAATAATTTTCTTTTTTTATCATTTTAGTTTTTTCCTATTTTATACGTATAAAGTAAAACCACACCCCGAGCAATGACTGCAGTGTTTGGGCTATAAATCTACAGCCAAAGCGGATTGCGATTGCATTGATATGCGACGTTGTCCATGTCTCTCTAGCCGCTTCCATTTGTCAGCGTTTATGTACTTGTTTAGTCTATAGACTAGTCGCATGTTGCCAGGTTGCCAGGTTGCCAGTTGCCAGTTGCCAGTTACCAGTTGCAAGTTTCAAGTCGCAAGTCGCCAATCGTCAGTCGACCATCCGCACAATCTAAGCAAAATCTGGCCACTCGGCGCCGTGTTTAAGTGCTTTACAAAGTGGCATTAGAGCCACCGTTACCTTTCACTTAGCCATTCAATTGTGCCAGCTTGTCGTGAGTTATGTTCTCACTGAAAGTGCACTTTAAGCCCACAATGAATTACTGAAAGGATGAGCTAGATGCTATGTATACTGATAGTGCAACTTATGTTCTTTGTTTTAAATACAAAAAGAAAACAGATTACAAAATCCTTATCCAAAAGTACTTTTCAGATTTCACTTTTAACTTAATGAAAACTAAACATTTTTCACTTGGTTCATAGCCAGTCTGGAATTGTATTTACTATGTAATTGACTTGTCGACAGTATTATATTTACAACTAAATACCAAATAATAACTATAATTATAGTTTAAATAGACTACGTTTAACCTTGAGCTAGTATGAGTCGTAGTATCTATACATAAATTATTATCAGTTTAACTATCAAGCTCTTAATTTAATTGTACGTATAGATTGTATGTTCTGCCCACTACCATACAATGTTGCATGCCACAATCATAAAAGAGTAAACAATAGTACATTGAATAGAAATCAACTTGTTACGCCTGCCTGATATCCTTCAGATCCTGCCACACGAAAGACACGCAAACCTCCACCACAGAGCTCTACATAACATTTCATTTGTGTTATTTTTACATTGGGCCATAAGTAATACTTTTATATGTAGGTTGTGCTTTGGTACATGTTTTTGTACACTTATATTACATATATATATATATATATATATATATATAGAGATTCAAGCCACTTTCAGCGATTATGTAGAGCATAAATAGTTTAATGAAAAATAAATAAATTTATTAATATTATTATTTATTATTATTATTAACACTTAGTAAATTTTATTTACAACAATTTTTATTAAAATATTTTAGATAAAACATTTTAATATTTCTTTATTTTCAGACAAACTTCAGTAGCAGCTAAAATAAATTTGCATTTTGTGTTTGGAGTAAATAAAATGTTTGAAAAGTTTTTTAAAATTTTTTGTTAATATTTAAAAATTGTAAACTTATTTTTAAAGCGTATTCAATTGTCGACTTGTTGATATTCAATTTAAATCTCGTTATAATTTGCAACAGTTTTAAATATATAAAAAATATTAAAGGACATCTGTTGTTATTACTGTCGCCTTTTGTTGCTATTAAAGCTGTTAGGGACAGTTGTGACATACCAGTTAAACATTTCCTACTTGGCTTTTGCTTGACTGCACAAACATGTTTATACATATGTATATATATATATATATATACACACACACATAGACATAGCTTACATGAACAATTTTTGAAGGCAAAACAATTAAAAATTTAATTATAAAATTAAAGTGCATTTGTGGGTGTTGCGTTTATTTAGCAAAAACATTGTTTGGGCGTCAACACGTACTTCATTTTACATACATACACACATACACATGTACACCACAAATACACTTACATTGTTTAACAGACGTGCAAACTTGGCGCAATTTACACGATAAATTCATTAAAAAGGTACACAAAATGCTGCAAATAGTTGCCAGCTTGGGGTAAGTAGAACTAAATAGTTCTATACGATAATGTTATTCTTGTTATTGTGATTGTTGTTGTTGTATTTGATTCTGTTAACTTTGTTGTTGTTGCTGTAGATGTTGGCATTGCATGTTTGCTTAATTTAGTTTAATTGTTAGGCAACATGCACACAAAATGAATGAATAGTGCAAATAAAAACAATTGTATACAGAGGCTTAATTTAGAAATTTATTTTTAATTTGTACAGCTCGGAATTTTATAATTCTATTTGTTATGAAATTAATTAGCACAACTACGCACTACACATAATTAATTATTACGCTGTATCTGTTAAGAGGCCTTCCTCTTTTTTGTAGCTAATTTTAATTAAAATACCTTTTCTGCATTTATTTTATGCAGCCAAAATCCAGCGTCATGTAAATTCATTTATATTTGTTTAATTAAAATACTATTAATTATTTATTATTTAAAACATATTTTAAAAGCCTAAAGCTCTTCGTCAAACTAAAGTCAAATAAATATCAAACTATTATAAATCATCGACTATTAATGTAATTAAGTTACAAGCATTTCTATTGTTGAAGGAAGGCTGGTGAAAAGTGTTTGAAAATGACTCAACAGAAATGTTGATTTACTTGCATTAAGTTGCTTTTTATTAAGTAGCTTAAGTTTTTCATCTGGCTTGCATTTAAGGCAAGACTTAAACTCTTTAATTTTACTCCAATTCTTATGAAGGTTTACTTTATTTGTAGGTCTAGTCAATAAAACAAACATAAAGCTCTTAAAACTTTAAGCAAATCTTGGCTTTAGGGTCGTCCATTTATAATCGAAGAACCCATAAATTCTGGGCTTTGCACACTCTCAGAAAGCACTTAAGTGCTGCAAACATTTCAATAACAAAAGGAGGAAGGCACTCAACTGCATGTTGTATGTTGTATGTTTTGTTGTACTATGTCATTGTGATTCTCATTTTGATATACGTTTAATATTTGTGCTGGTACTGCTAGTTGGTACTGTTACCCATATTCATATTCATACTCATATTCATATTCATGTTCATACTCATATACATACACCCCATACCAGTTGACGCAGAACATTTATGACTGCAATTTGGCATATTGGCGTGATTTGTAGCAATTTAATCATAATTCTATAGTCGTATTTACACACACACACATAAATATATGTATATTTGTATGTATGCAGGACACGAGTAAAAGGAATGCGGCTGAAAAATGTTGCTAAAGCAACACACCATTATTGTAAATATTTCATTAAGTTTTAAGTGCCTTCATACAGCGGCAAAATAATAAAAATGGGCCACAAGAAGTGCCAGAGAGCGTCTGAGTGGCAGTATACAGTTTGTGCAGTAAGAGAGGAGAAGAAACCGATTTCCCGACATTACTCATACGCAGCGTGAAATCTTTGAAGGAAAGACGAAGCTGTACGCAACACAACACAACACAACACAACATAACAGCACAGTGAGTACACCCACTTTGGGTCCTGGCAGTTAACTTAATAATTTTAATTGCCAGCTTGTAAGATGCCTCCAAAATTCTGTTTGCCATAAGTCTTTGTGATTTCTTTTTCTTTTTCTAATTTTTGGTTTTTTTTCCTACAATATAAATTAATTTATACAGCCGCAGGACACTAGAGCCCCCAACAGTTATTTAGTATTTTTATTGGCTCCACGAGCTTTTAGCATAATTGAGTCCAAGGAATTTACATTATTGACAATTAGAAGTGTCAATAAATCTCTTCATTACTCTGTTCATTCTTTTTTCTGTTTGTCTTTTTTTTTCTGTGTTTCTTTGCTTTGTGTTTTGGTTTTTGGTTTGTCATCACAAATGTGACCGCAATGACTTGTTAATTTGCTGGCCTCAATTTGATTTTGATTTTTATTGACATTTATTCCTCATAATACAACAAGAGTTTTGACGGCTTGAACTGTTGATTTGACAGGTCGAGTACCAACAAAAATATAACGCTTATGGAGAAGTATCCTTAATCCTCATGAAAGTGCTTCAATTGCCGCCTGGCCCACAATCATGACAAGCATTTTGTGTATTGCTTTTGTTTTGCTTTGTTATTTCATTTGCTTTTCTCCATTATTTTCTTTTTATATTTTTTTCCAATGTTGTTTTCATACCTTTTAATTAAAATGTTGATGTGTTTTTTGTTCTGTGTGTGTTTGTTGTTATTGTTTTGTTTTTATAAACAACGGCAGGTGGCCCACACGTGCCAGCAAAAATTCCTTACAGGACCTTAGTGACAAATAATCCATTAATTAATTTCGTCATTTGACACAGCTTAGAATGAGCTCAGATCGTGGCAGTTTAAAGTTCTTTAAGCCATTGGATGTATATATATTTGGTCTTAAGCATTATATAATATATCAGGATTTCCTCATCCATGTCTGCGTTATTTATACGTAAGTTAAAGAAAACAGCAGGTCCTTTGACCTTGCTATAATATGAGAAATTTGTTTTGCTTTCTCAAACTGCTAAGCAAGTTACATCGATCAATGTTTTCTTTCTGTTGTTGGTATTTATTTGCTTGTTTAATGGCAGACGCCACAATATCCTGAAGGAATAACTTTTATTTTTACTTATTTATTATTAAAATTATATTTGAATGTTGTTGTGTAACAGAATTTAATTTAAATATCAGTTTATTATCTTTATTTTTAACATGGGCGTTGGATATCAAATCATAAAAACCAACAAGGACTACACTGCTCATGTTGAAATATTGAAGTACATCTCATCAGGATTCTTTTGATTTCTTTGCCACACTTCAATACGCTCTTATGGCATAAAATATATATAAAAAAAAAAAAACGAAGCAAAACAAAACAAAACAGAGAAAAAAGTGAAAAAAATGAAAAAAAAACAAGAGGAAAATGTTAAGCCAAAAAGAAAACGAATGATGAATGAATAAGCGCATGACAAGTCTGACACACTGCTGTTTGTCCCCTCTGGCAGGACTCTTCAATGCTCCAGTTCGTTCCGGTTCATTTCTATCCTGGAGACTTTCTCAAAATTGTATACGACAAGCGGCATAGCATAGCTTACTGTCTGTAAGTCTGCCTCACAGTCTGTCTGTCTGTCAGTCTCTCTCTCTATATGTTTGACTGGTTGTCTAACTGTCGGTCTGTCGGTCTGTCTGTCTGACGCTCTGTCTGTATACACATCATGTTTGACTGGCATGAATGACAAGAATATCGTTACGCGCGCACGCTGACATTAATTGAAGCTGATACATAAAGAGTAATACATAATAATGATAAAGGCAACACTGAAAGAATCATCACAAAAATGTATGCCACACACTCAGACACATACATCCACACACACCCACACACAGACATGCATATAGACACAGCCCTTACACACATTTTGTTAACTGGAAAACATCAGAGAGTAAAATCCCCAGCCGATGAGCTGCTATTCGTCTACATTTGAAATTGTAGCAAAAATATTTACAGAAATTTCAAACAAATTCAACCGAACATTGCAATCGTATTGAGGTGCGCCTCAGTTGCACTGCAGCAGTTGCATTAGAAATGCATCTGTGTGTGAGTGTGTTAAGCTAGAGATAGCATTGATGGCAAAACTCTCATCGGAGTTGTAGATTGTTTTATCATTTCAATGCGACAAGCAAAATGTTTTCTACTTTTTATAAATAATATTCCAACATTTCTAAGAATTTTCTTTTAACACAAAAAGTAAAATTAGAATCTATGCAATTCATTTCAACTTCTGTATAAATTATAAAAAAAAACAATATAAAGATTTAAATTTATTATTTAAATTACAATTTGTACTTGCAATTTTTACCATAAATTGAGCACAGTTTAAGCTCTGCATATAACATACAAAGAGTTCTGTTTGCCCCATTAGTTCACTTCGTGCAGCATTGCAATGGCTATTAAAAGGCATTTCATATGTAAAATTTACGGTTTTAACTGTATATAAGAAAAAACATAAAGATATTCCTTCAATTTGTGCGCTGTCAAAGGATGCAGTAAGTCAATATAATGCATCAACATAGATCAAGCAGAATATTATGTGCTCTATAATATAAAATATCTCTGGCTTAACAGCTGTATAATTAATGTATTTTATATATATATTTATATATATAATATATTATATTATGTAAAAAACAATTATTGATTAATTAGCTAAGACAATAATGTATATATATTTATCGGAATAACCCATTCTATATAGTCAAGTTAACGCAGTTCAATATACTCTACGCCCATCTTCAGTAAAGGAAACTGGGCATGATAAAAAAATCACTGACTGAAAGTAATTATTATATGAACATACAAATTAAGCGAATGTGCACTTTATAAATATTGAACCCAAAGGCAGATAAAATATTTTTGTAAAAAGTTACCAGCTGCCAAATATAAACGAGAAACGCATACACACAAATAAACTCATCGATGATTCCATGGCCATTTCGAGTACGTAATTACAGCTGAAAATTAAAATTGGTATCGCCCACGCACGCAGTACACACATACACCCACTCACATACATACACAAGCATATATATTTCTGTGCTCAGTTACGCATTCGATATAACGGTCCAATACCAAACGTCAAACAACTTTTAAGCCCAATACGCAAAGCCTACGTAAGGTATATAAGCTTGCTCTTAAAGCATTAATTCTAATTGAAGTATCAAATAACAGTAATTGGCCTCTGACTTAAATTAAAATAAGGTTAAAAAATTAAACACGATTTTTGTTAATAATTTACATTTAATTATAGTAAAAGTTTTCCCACAAAATAAATTTTTAATTTTTTGTTTATAATAAAATATATATGTATATATATATATATATATATATTTAAATAATAGTTGTAAACATATATACCCTATCATCAAGTTGAAGTGTATTTAAGTCAATTTCTTATACATATGATTACCCAGTATTTTTTATCAAAGGTGCACCAGTTACCAATGGTACTCGTTGGTCGTCCTTCGGTTCAGTTAAACTCAATAAATGTGCGAGCTCTGGCATATTCGTTTGGAGGTCAAAGTGAATACAACAGCAGCAGCAACAACAAATACACCATAAATAAAGCGGAAAGCAGAAAAAAATTAACAAAAAAAAAAGTAAATACAAAAAAAAAAGGGACAGAGGAAAACTCAATATCCTGTATAAACAAAATTATAAATAAGTATTTATTGTAATTATTGCATTTTATATATATATTGCTCTGCCTGGCAATTTGGTCGTCAGCAGGCCAAAAAAACAAATGGAAAAAAAAACATAAATGTCGCAGCTGCCGTTCTACTGTCCTGCCATATCCTTCCACCTCTCTACTTCCTGCACGTTTACCTTTCACTTTTGTATGCCCACTTAACTTCCCTTTTTATTCATGGAAATGGCTCACACCAGAGCGTAGTACATTTTTTATGTTTATTGTTTCAGATTTTTGCCACTTGCCACTTGCCACTTGCCAGCAGCAGCAGTCACATCTGCAGCCGTCTCAATTGCACTTGAAATTAATTTTTAACTTCCGCAAATATTTCGTTCTTAGCTTCTTCTTACACTACAGTACACTTCCCCTACCATAAAAGTGTTTCCTTTTTTCCGCCCATTTGCCAGGCTAACTTCACTTTCATGGCCTAATGAAGGACATGCATCAAATGCTGCTACAGTAGGCGTCATAAAAATGGCCAGCCATTTGGGCAAGTAACTAAAGTAAATAAATAATTATTATTAGCCATGTTTGGAGCCAAAAAAAGGATCTTTTAAAGAACTCTATATAAAATATTTAAATAGCTTTGATAATAAAAAATATAAATAACTTACAGAGCAAATAATGGTGGAAATTATAACAACGAAATTATAAATTTAAACAAAGTATTTAAAAAATAGTAATTATTACAACAATTCATATAAATTAATAAATAAATAATATAAAATAGTAAAATTAATTATAAAATAATACTAAACAATAAAATGTATATAAATAGCAGATAATAAAATTATTAAAATAATAATAAATAAAAAATAATAGGAAATAATAAAATAATAATAAATTTGTTAATAAATTTAGAAAGAAAATTAATATTTAAATAAAGTGAAATAAAAATAAATGTTTTACCTTAATAAAATTGAGAATAACTTTTCATTCAGGTAATAAAACTAATTCAGATTAATTTTTATAGAGAAACGTTGGACCGCTGAAAACAATTTTTACTAAAAAATTCAGATCAAGTATTTTTGTTTTCATTATTTTTAGAAATTTTAACTAAAAATATATTTAAATGAAGTAATTTTAAAATAAAAAGTTGTAATAAACTCTTCTCTTAAAAGCCACATGTTAAATGTTTCATAGTTAACAATTTAAGTTTAAAACAAAAAGCTAAAAACAATAATTTTCATATAGTAGAACTAACTTTTGTTTAATGATTTGTTAAATAATTGTTTATACTCTGAGAAATACAGCAGCAGTTGAAGAGGTCATGTTGTGTTTTGCTGTTAAACTTATTTTTATTGGAGAATATGTTTTGAAAGCTGCTTTTGTTAGTTTTACTTAGTTGCAAGGATTTGGCGCTTGAAGCAAGAAAAGTTTCGAAATTTTTGAAGGAAGTTGGAAACTATTTTGAAACAAGTTGATTACATTATTTTATGTTAATGAAACCTTTTAATGTTTATAAAAAAAAAATTTAAATAAAAATATAAATATAAAGAGATTTAAAACATATATTATAAATCAAATCAAATAATGAGCATTGTCAGTTAGTAATAATAATCTTTAATTAGAAATAAATATTAATATCATTATGTATGGCTCTACAGATTTATATTATATATTATATTTATATTAAATTATTTATTATATTATTATATTATATTTATATTTAAATTTTATTTGTTAGTTTTATATATATTTTTTGTGAAAATAATTAAATTTATAATTACTTAGGGGAAATGTGTGTTTTCTAAGGGAAACCTTTTTGTTAGCTTTTCTTAGAAAATTTATTTGTTATTCTGTTTCATTACTTTATGGCTCCTTGAAATGGTTTCAAAAACTTTTCATTTACAAAGGAAATTTATTGAACTTTAACTGGCAACAGTGAAAATAATTTGTTAATAGTAAAATGAAAATTTAATTAGATGCCGAAGGATGCCAATAAAAACAGCATGAACCTAAGCCCAAAATTTGTTGGACTGTATATGTTTTGGTATGCCTGTCCCTTTCTACCCAGATCTACATACAGGAGCTTTGTTGTTTTTTTGGGTATATTTTGGCTTTGGCCACAGTTATGACAGCCAATGTTTTTGTTTTTATTGTTGGGCATAGCCAAACTGTAGTAACTGTAAAATTTTGGCAAAACATGAAAACTATAGTATAACGGGCTGAGGCACGCCCACGCGGGCTATTGCCTTTCCACAAAAAGCTTCCCTTGTATAAATTGTGACTGAAAGGCACGAAAATTTTTAATCCTTTGCCGGGGCAATAATATATTTGCTCCTGCTGTCTCTGTTTTTATTTTATATCTGTATTGTGCATGTGTGTGTGTATGTGTGGATGGGTGTACACTTTTTGTTGTGAATGTATAAATTAAATAGCAGGCACACACGCAAACACAGACACAACTCAACACAACGCACATATGCATGCACCGGAAAAGTTTTTTGGCTAAATCCTTTATGAAAAGTTTACCATTTATGGGTTTTTCCAAGCACAAGGGAGTTTCGTGTGATTTTATACATGTTTGTGTAAGTGTGTGTATGTTTGAGTATAATTGTATGCGTATAAAGGATTGTGTGTAAGCACGTTTAAATGTGTGCGCTTGTTTTTTGTTAAACCTAATTTAGTAATTATCAATTGTATAGTGTATGTAGTATAGTGTGTGTAGTATAGTGTAGATTTTTCAGTTTCATTAAATTTGAAATCCTTTTTGTGAATTGTTTCTGCATGCCATTTATTGTAAGTGAGAGAGATGAATTATTTATTTTGCTGGCAGTTAAGGAAATCAATTAGCGACCTTCACTAATAGCTAGCATACTTTTTGGCGCCTGGCAAAAGGTTTAAATGCCAAACATCATACTCGTATAGTTTCTATAGTTCACGAGGTCGCCTTGAGAGGAAATTGTGTTAAAACGACTGACAGAGATAGAGAGAAAAGGAGCGAATGAGATGGGTAGCTAGTTTGAAATATGAATAAAGAGAAAGACATAGTAGGAGATGCAGAGGACGAGTTTGGGTTGTCGAAAAGCTCTTTTCGACCATACGCTGGAAGTTCGAAAATGCGAAAAATGTTAAGAGAGCCCTAAAATGTTAACAAGAGACTGAGAGAGCGACAGAGAGCTTTCAGCTGTTTCGTTCTCTTCACACGCCACATCCTGTGCTTGTATTACAAACGTCAGAATTAGAAATTATAATTGCCGCATATTATTCAAAACGTGCGAGTATACATGACCTACACCCACACAAGGCACACAGGCACATGGCACATGAAACATACACATATACACAAATACCCATATACATATACATAACACATAAACACAGAGTCAGGTGAGCTATGGCCACGCACTTGAATCGGATTGAATTTTAAATTCCTTTCCGTTGCGTGCATAGTTAAGTGCTGGAAATTGTTTTTCAGCATTGATTTTAGAAGTATTCAGTATCCTTTTATAACCGACATTGTTCGATTACACTTGACAATCACAGCGTCAGCGACTATGACGACAACAACAACAACAACAATAACAACAACAATAATAATACTAACAACAACAAACTACAATAAATGCTTGCTGCCTGCATATTTTAACATTTGACCTTCTGTTAAAGGAATTGTATGAAATTGTTGTTGCTTGTTGTTTGTTTGCAAAGATTTACAGTACTTTAAATGCTTTTCGATTCTTTAAGCGGCTCGTGTTGCTGCTAACTGGGCCAATAGACAGCTGCCAGTCAGACTATTTGGCAGCTGGGGCTCCAACACAGTTAAACAGTCAGCAGCAGCCATCAGCAATTGGTAGTAGGCAGCAGTCAGTAGTCAGTAGGCAGGCAGTAAACAGTTGGCAGTTGGTAGTTGGTAGTAGGTTGGGACTCATGTCCACTTAGCAGGCGTGTCAGGCGTGTCAATGCTCAGGAGAGTCCAGTCAGGTAAACACTTTCCATGTCATTTTCACGTGTTGTTGGCAAAATGTCTATATAAATACTTGAACAGCATGATAAAAGAGGACACTGAACTTTCTTGTTAAGTACCTATCTTAGTTTGACTTTGATGTCTGAATGGATTTCATTTGGCCCTGTGGGAGAGACGCAATGCGAGTAAATGAAAATGAAATTCTCAAAATCATTTGATATTCCTTTAAGTGTATTGGATACCTTACTTGTTGTAAACATGCATAAAGTTAAAAATAGTATTTAATAAATATAAATAAATATTATTTACTATATAAAATTTAATATTATATCTTACTTGATTTAATGCTGAAATAAGATTTTAGTTAAATAGAGAAAATCAGAATTAAAATCATTCAAAACTATTGTTATATTGCAAAAGGGCAAGTCGCAAGGAGCAAGCCAGCAATTGTTGTTAAGAAAAGTCTAGTGAGTTGCTGCTCTCGTGGGATGAATCTCAAATCATCAGTAACGGGTGAAAGGGTTTCCATTAAGAATGAACTTATTTGTATTGCTTTCTCTTTCAAGTTGCCAAATTAAGTAAGTTTAGTGCTTTGACCTTTTGTATAGTAGACAAGCGGTAAAAGTGTGTAAGGATCTTATTTTTTCTTTGTATTCAACTTTTATAGAATTGAAGCAAATTGTTGGCAGTGATAATGCAGAATAACAAACTTAATATATCTAACTTGATTCCCAACTGGCTTTCTTAACTTAGCTGAGTTATGTCCGTTTTTATGGGTATCTTCTTTATACGTGTATCATACCCCTGGCCCCCTTGAGTGTGCTCTTTTTCATATGACTTAAATGGCTTCTTTGTGTCCCCTGTGTATGTGTGTGTGTGTGTGGTATGTTTACTACCTTCCAACTGTTACCCTTAATCAAAACTTTTTAAGCTATTCTCATTAAAGTTTCATAGGAAACGCACATCTTTAATCATGCATGGCTAAACGAGAGTTTCCCCGATATATTCCCTAAACAATACTCGTAAGTCTGCCTATGAGAAGTAATTTTACCGCTCTAACCTTAAGATGGCTAGATAGAGTATATATAGCAGGGTGTAGCATATAGTCGTACGCATATTGTAACTAATCAACGCTGTGGAAACTGTGCAGACAGCCCTTAATTTTCAAGATGCCACTCAAACTCACAAGTGAAAGTTGAAAACTTTTATGATTTTTAGTGACGAAAGTCTCCAAAACATAACCAACCTACCACCCTTACATCCCTACCAGGTCCAACTATCCAAGGACCTAGGAAGGCAACCACATCTTAACCCATTCCAGTGTTGAGTAAAACTCATTAGGAAGCGTTGAGTCACAAAATTTTCAGCATATTTCAGGCACAGGCTTTGCCTACACACACACACACACACACACATATGCCTCATATATATGCCTCACATATGCAAAAATAAAGTTACAACCGCAAATGCTATGCTGGCATGCAAATTATGCGTAGTTAATGTGGCACGCCTACCGCCCACGTCTATTATTCAGTGCGGCTGTTGCCACTGTTGCAGCATGTGTTGGTTAATTTTCATCTTGAAGACACTCAATGGTGCGGTCAGCGCCATTGCTCACTCTCCCTTTGAGCACTGGTGCGAGTGGATAGTAAAAGCATTTCCTGTGGCTGCACCGCAATAACCTCAAAATGCCTTTTACTACTACTGCATCTGCACCGGGCAGTTGGCTGCTGTTAACATACTTTAAACTATAAACACACAAGCCTTACACTTACACTCACACTCACATACACATACATACATATACACACACATATACACATTGCCAATTGGCAAGTGTGTGCACATATTTTCGTGTCAATTGCGTTTTTTTTGGCAACCAGATTTGCTCAATGAAAAGGGTCAAGCTTAAAATTCCAACTACAGGATACACATATGGGATCCCCATACTAACATGTCCTTTGGTTGCTGTACAACTATAAGTAATAGTAAATATTTCAACATGAAAGTATTTCGACAGCTACTGTGATTGATTGACAGGTATATATGAATTTCCCAAGGCTGAACGTGTAGACACGTGTAAGGACTAAACGATATACATGATTTATAAACATTTTTCACATCAAAAATGAGTAGAATCCTGTTAGATACAACAATTCATCAAGAACTATCATAGGGTATATTGTTCAGAAGAATCAGTAGTTAATTTAATTTGAAAATTTAAATAAATTATCTAAATGAAATAAAGTAACTATAAATTAGGTTGTAGATGTTTTGCAGTCGTATATATCCTAGAGCTACACTAATTTAAATAAGTTAACAATTTGTGTTAGTGTTAGTTATGTGTATATAAAGTGCATTAAAGAATTTTCCATATGTCAATTAAGTTTCTCATGGCAATTAACTATTCCTTTTTGGAAATTTTATATAATTTCATAACTTATTTATGGTAATTAAGACTTAATACTATAACTATATATAATTAGATTTGTTAACTAGCCCAAAAAGAGATGCAGAATCGGTAATAACTTGGTCAAAAGCATATTACCATGAAGAATTTTAATTGAATTTGTATAAGTTGGAAATGTGTAATGTGAAACGTAAATTATGTAAAGAAAACTTTAAGTGCCTGTAACTGTCTGTGTGTATGAGTGTGTGTGTGTGTGAGTTGTGTGACAAAATATTGTATTACAGAAAGAAAGAGAGAGAGAGTCGAAGTCCACGTAGCACAGTTATACGCACGTTTAAGCGCCTTGTCTCTCATACTCAACTGCTTCAAGCTCCTCTAGTTTAACTTTTTGCTTCAGATCGGTCGCAAAACGTTTTGCCAATAAACTTCACACAAAATCAAATTAAATTTGTCAAACGTAAAACAACTTGATATGTTTGTCCCCTTATGTTCTCTCTAGCTCTATATATCCCTCTCATTCTCATTCTGAGTCCCTTTGTCTTTTGTCTTTGTCTGTGTCTGTAAGTGGCTGTGCACCCCTTTTCCTGCCCACAGAGTGGCCATGACAGGGTTTCCAAGCTCAAGCAAGGACTTCAACAGCTATTGACTGGCGTGTGGTAGAGCTGTGCGTGTGTCTCCTCAATAACAATGAAAATAGATGGCCCATTGATAGAGAGAAGAGAGCAACAAGAGTAGGGGTGGGAAAAAAACAATCGGAGCTCTATTGTGGAGCAAGTTTTAAATGTTTATTGTTTTAATTTACAATAAAAAATATTAAAATGTGCAGTTTTGATTATCATTTTACAGTTTTATGTCCGACAGACACTCAAATACAGTTCAACTCCATAGTTCAGATTGTGATTGTGATTGTGATTTTTTTTAAACAGTACTTTTAAAACAACAGTTTGTTTCGTTTACATTTCATATTCCATTGTTATGCTATGGCACCTGATCAAGGATTCATACGATGCAAATTAAATGCTTGATTGATAATCGATATACATATTGCTATATACAAAACAATCAAAAATAAATCAAAAATCAAATGGATATGTTATTCTATAATATATTATAATCAATAAAATATTGCTGCAATTGAAAATAATATTCAATTGTATAATTTCCTACAATACGAGACTTCGAAATTTATTTTAAATAAACAGTAACAAATTGTTAACCAATATGTATAGAAAACTCTAGAGTTACGTACAATAAATTTAAAATTCGGCAATTTAAATGAAATTTACTGCAGTCGCGTTTCAAATGGGGTCAACATGTACATCCACATCTGCGTCTAGAAAACTCAACTTTGACCTATGTGGTTGAGGTTATAAATGTCAAAATGATAAATGTCAGATTTTACAATTTCGGGGCAAAAAACAACAACAACAATAAAATCCAAAAGTCATGTCAAACATGCTACAAGCCAACGCATATTTAAATATGCTTTGGCTTTTAATTTGCAAACAGAAGAAAAAATTGTAATAATTAAAAAATAAAACAAAGTTCACGGGCAATTATAATCATACGTTGTTCAACTTGATGTGTTGGTAAACTAAATTAATATTTCATCATTGGAAAATCATCGGAATACTCGGAATGTAATTGATTATAAACCATATAATATTACAGCAAAACATTTACAAAGAAACGAAGTCAATTTACAATGAACTGAAGTAAAAGTCTACCTGATTGGCTCCATTAATAGATGCGAACCAATTGGACTTTTATGAGTCATAAGCCAATTAAAGACTAAAGCTTAAAGTTCTACTCGGACAATCGGACATTCGGACATTCGCTCATTGAATTTATTGTCGAAATTCGAGCAACGCGATAAGCGCTATAAAATGTACAAAAGAACATGGCAAATAAAACGCAACAAACGTTCGAAATTTTATTTATTTCTTTTGAGCAATTTTCTTCTCCTCTACCCATACTTTTCTCAGTGTGCCAGTGTGTATATATATACAGATATACATATATATATATATATATATATGAGGTTTGGCACGCCCTGGAAACAAATTAAAAATTTGTCGTTTCAGGCAATTCCTGAGTTGCTCTGCCCCTGTAGACTTAAAGGAACAACAAATACAGTAGACCATTCAACCATATATATATATATATATATATATATATATGTATATATGTATATATATATATATCTACAAAATAAACAAAAACAACGTAGATGTCAATGTTGATGTTGCCCTTTTTTATTTATTTGTTTCATTTCTTTTTTTGTTCTTCTTTTCCTGTCTTTGCTTTGGACTTGGCTCATTTGTACGCCTTTGTGTTAAGAAAAAAAAAGTGCGTAAGAAATTACGTATATAAATAAGGTAAAAAATTAATGCCACGCGCAATTACGTTTAATAACAACAACAAAAAAAAACTTCCACAACAGCATTAAAAAAATTGTGGTACCAACAGGGCAACCATTAACCTTCTATATTCTATATATTATATTTTTATCATATATAAATAAAGCATATCTCGCAATATTATTCGATTTTTAACTATAATGTAATAAGTGTAATAATTAAACAAAGAGCTATTTGAGTTAAGAGTTAACTACTTTATTAGCTGTGACTATTTTTTGCCATATATTGTTCTGTTCTGATGAAAGTTAAGTAGCTATTATCAGCTGTAACAACAGCTGTGACTGCTTCTATTGCTGCTGATAATGTTAATGCTGACAATGATTATGATGATTATGATTAACAATTATAATGTTGAGGTTGATGTTGATGCTGATGTTGATGTTGATGTTGATGTTGATGTTGATGTTGACAGTTACTGACCAAGCAGAACTTCAAAAAGAAGCATATTAAAAGCGACAATGATGCCGGGAGAATGTAAAAATTATGTTGACAATGGCTTGTTGTATAACCAAGTGTGTGTGTGTGTGTGTGTGTGCATGAATGTATATGTTGTTATGTTTGTGTATATGTGTGTATGTGCGTGTTTTGTAGCCGTATAATTGTGCTTGCGGTGCGCCAGTATCGTGTTCACGCGGTGCAAAAGCTTTGTTTTGGTCGCTCGGCGATTTGTGGTTCATAAAAAGTCAATAAACCCAGTTTATTGTTGGCCATGTCAACATAATTTTTGTTGAAAAGTTATTAAATCAGCCAACAGCCATCAGCCAGCAGCCATCAGCCATCAGCCATGAGCCAGCAGCAGCCAGCAGCTGCATATAAAAACAGTAATATTAAACTTAAAATGTTTAAAAATGGTTCTGAAATAGTTAGAAGCGCTGTAAACTCAGGTTCACATTGAAGGTCTTAAAAGCTGACGTCATGTTAATTCTTTTATTTCTTTCCGTCAATATTTGTAGTAATTTTCTTTTATACTTATTTATGTTTAATTACCATAGTTACTTTTTTAGAGGAAAGCTTGTTTATAGTTTTATTAAAGAAAATTCTTTTACATTAATTCTAATAACAATTTTGTTGTTTAGGCCACATATTAAGTGTGGGCTATAAATAAACGAAACAAATTGTTCCATTCCATTGTACACAAGTAACTTGTAACTATATGCTGTACCATTCCATATAGATATATAGATATTGTAAAAAAAATCTCTGTTATTTTCAATTGTTTAGTTTTCGTGCCAAGTTGTCGGTTCAGAGCCGATCGAAGCCAATGCCAAGTTTTATTTGGAAATTAATTTTAATGCATTACCAAAACGCTAACATCGATTTGCTAAGCTAGTAAATCGCCAAATAGTTGAGGGATGCATAATAAATACGACTCTATAACAATTGAGAATCGTAAATCACGTGTATAAATATATGCATATAAAGACGGGTTGTGTCATCTGCCAAAGAACCTTTAGAATTCTTTTAGAAACTTTGCAATTTAAAAGTGAAATAAATCGTTTTTGTTGCAAGAACTTCACAAAGTGTAGAAAGTGCAAGAACTAGCAGATGAACAAGAGTTCAAAGGATCAAAGTTTCTGCATATGCAAGTTGGGCTACAATTTGACGCACTTGATGAATTGTGTAAATTGCTTTGAAAAAGTTTCATAGCGATTTGTATTTGACAGACAAATGTGGTCTCATTACTAAAGTGACGTGTAGTCAAACTGTATGTACAGCCTAAACGGATTGTAAAGGGAAACTGTAATTGCCTAAGGCTTGAAATTTTTGGTCATTCGCAATTTTGAAAAGTAGCATACACCTGCATACTGTGTTCTGCCCGTAGCGCATATTTGAGCAGGAATCAGAGCTCGACATGAGCTAAACATTTTTTTGGTCAAGTCATGGGTGCAAACTGAAACTGCAGCTGCAAATTCGCTGAATATTCCAACTATGCAATAGCCGTACCTGCGGCAAACAGGGTATAACATAGTATCAACCAAGGAATAAGAGCCAAACACCCGTTAGCTATTCTCGCTTGTCGTTTCTCGTTTCTCTTTCGCTGTTAACTGTTAGCTGTTCGTCTGCATGCAAATATTTATGCATAAAGTTGGCTCCGTGCTCATTTTTTGCTGGCTGGTTTGGCGGCTGTGCAGCCAAGCGCAGGTTGGCAGCGCTTGGCGATCCCACATCCTCAACATTGCCCTGCACCCTGTGGCAATCAGCTGCCTGGTGCTTAATGCTTGGTGCCTGCTTCATAAGGCTTGCCGTTTGCCTCTTACCGAATGCTGCTGCTGCTGCTGTTGTGGTGTAGTAAGTACACGCCGGTTGAGCCACAGCGTTCTCTCGTCTGGCCGTGTTGTGGCTTTGCCATTGTTTGCCAGCTGACAACAGTCAGCAAAAGTTTATGCTGCCAGTGGTTGCCTTGGGCCTGGCTTCCACATAAATCATATCTCATTCTCTATCTCATTCCCCGTTTCCCAACTTAGTTAACATGCCGCCGACTGCAGCTTAGATGAAAGATTCACAATGGTTGCATACGAATAGAAATAGGCAGCTTGAACCCTTAGCTGCAATTCGACTGTGTCAGCCCAACCCAATATTCGAATACTTTGCTCAACCCCTTAAAATCCCCACCAAGCCCCATCAACCATTCTCTTCACTCTTAACTTCACTCTCAAAACAAAATGCAATGCATGCAAATGTAAAACTGATTTGTTGTGACATATCTACAAGACCAACAGTGCACCATGATATATACGAGTTCAGTTCGTTGTGCAGCAAGCACTTTATCAACTGACTATGCCGCCTATACGTCTGCCTATGTCTATGCCAATGGTTTTGACTTAGACTCAATTCCTCTCTCTCTCTCTTCTCTTCGTTGCTGTCAGTGTGACCAGTCGGCAGGCTTTTGCAATATTCTGTCAATTTGTTGTGACAAAGTTTAACCCTTTTGGGCTTTACGAACAAACTGACGTAACTACAAAATAATAAAAAATTTAACTCTTTTTTTACAGTTTATATATATATAGATATAATCCTTTTGCATAACTATACAACATTTCTTTTTTTGAATAAAAACCAATAGCTAAATATAACAGCTTACAACACATAGTGAGTTTATATAAACTTAATGAAATTTTTATTGCATATTTGTTAATTTTGTTATCAATAGGGTTAAAGGTTTGCTCAGTATTTGCTAAGGGTAGAACCCTTAGTGCATGCCACTTGTAGTTATGTACAACATGTCCTTGTGTGCTAACTCAAAACGGTTATCAGCACGTAGTTGCATCGACATTCATTCCAAATGCCATGCAATGTAACTGACCCACAAGTTGGACATAACACCAGATTCTGTTCCGTCCACTGGCATCCAATTGAAACCCTTTGACAACTGCAACTTTCCATTGGTTGCAAGCCACATAATTTACGCAACATAAGCAGCAGAGTTACGATTTTCCACTATGATAACAACTTGGGAGTGTGTTTTGTTATTATGAGAACTATTCATTGCTCTCTTTTTCCTTTCAATGCCGAAAATTGAAATTAAGCTATGAAGTGGTTGTTTTTAAATATTGCCAAAAAGTCCTTTAAAAACAGTATTTTAAAATCTAAAAGGAAAAACAATAACAGCAGCAGCACAGCATGATAAATCCGATTTGATCAGAGAGCTGTTGCATCGGGATACATTTTCCAATAGATTTGAAGTTTGCATACAGTTGCGCAGCTGTTAGAATCAAACAAACAAACAAACAAACGAATCACATGCAAAAAAAAAATATATATATATATATAAATGTTTACTAAAATTTTTTTACTGCAAATTCTATAGTGTTGAAGCGATTTTGCGTTAAGGGAAATCCATTTCTATTGCATTTTTATACATGATATCCATAAAAAAGGCTTAAAGCGCTAACTGTAACTTTAGAGAGCTTAATGTAACAGGTAGTAAAATATATATATATATTAGTTTTTTTATTTATACCATAAACCTTATCAGCTTCAGTTTATACTATGTTGACGCATTACTCTCAGTTAGTATTAGTATATTTGTAACGATAACCCTTGATAAGTAAAATTACTTGTAAAAATTCCCTTGGCATACATATAGATAAAACTTTCTATGGAGTAAAAATGGTTTTCATGGAAAAGAAAATATATGATTATATATCCTAGAATATGTAAATAATTGTACACGCTGCAACTATTTATTTATACCTACGAGTAGGGAAGTATTTATTAAATAAATAAATAAATAATAATTCTTGAGTATTTATAGAAGGTATACTTAAATATAATTATTATATTGTATACTATGAACCATCATGTAATTTGAATTCTTTGAAAAGTTAACCAATTATCAACACGTGTGTAACAATTCAAGACAACTTAATGATAGGTTAACTTCTTCAATAATCGATATTGCTTATGCTCCATATAAAAGGATTCAATTGTTTTACTCGTGTAGGGATAACCCCTTTTATACCCGCACATTTTAATTATATAGTATTTAATAATAATAGAGATTGTTTTATTTATTAACTTATTTATTATTTATTATTTACTTATTTTATTATAATTTATTTATTTTATTTACTATATTTTTTCTTTTAATTAATTAAATTATTTAATTTTACTTTTACCAAATAATAATTAAGATTTTTTTTAAAGGAATATGAAAGGAAATAACAATTATTGTGACAAAATGCAAAGTACGCAACTATTACAAATATTGCAACACATTCTTATCAGACAACTTTACTTGAAACAATTTTTATAAAAAGTTTTATATAAATATAATCAACAAGAGGTAAACCTGATGTATCCTTGATATACTTGAAATTTATATAATCAAACTTTGTCGTACCTGTTGAGAGCTGGATTCGTTAGGCTGTGGCCTTGCCACTTTGATATATTGAAGGTCGTGGACCATTGAAGGACTTGTGCCAAACATGAATAAATTTAATTGCGTAAATGATTCAATGATATTTTTTAGCTAATTCAGAGTTTTTTCACAAGTTTTGTTTTTGTATTCCGTTTTTACATATCCTTGTACAATAATAATATGATATATAATATAATATTAACATTATTTTTAAATTATTATATAAAATGGTTACCATTAGTTTTTAAAAATTAAATTAGTCTCCCTTCAAGCTGCTGAAATGTATCTTTGATTCGCAAATTTATCAAATATCAAATGCTAAAAATCAAGAAGAGTTTAAATTATTGTTTGTGTGGGAAAAGAAGTAACAGGATCTGTTACAAAATGGTAAAATTATATACAGTTGTTAATGCTTATATTACATTATTTCTGTCATGTGAAATGTGTGTGTAGAGTTTTGTTGTGGGAGGTGTTCATTTGTGAATACAAACCGACATTGTCAGCAAATTACGCAGTCCAAATATTTGGTTAAGGCCCGAGAAAACTTTTCTGACCACGGTCCAAAGCAAGTTGACACCCGACCAAAGCAAAAGCAACGGCAAAAGCAGAAGCAAAGGCAAAAGCTAAAACTATAGCCAAAGTCAAAGTGCAGTCGAGAAAGTTTACGTTGCAATTTGCGGCAGATTGTCAAGTATGGGGAACGAGGTGTGACGGCCTGAAGTCGTAAATGCCCTATTTAGTTGTGACCAAAATTTGCTTATATAAATATAAAACTCTTGACTCAGAAAGAAGAAAGTCAAGTAAAAATGATAAAGTTTTCGCATATTTTGATTGACTTGACAGTTTTACCAGATTTGCCACCAGCTAAACTACCAAACTCTCTGTCCAATCCCTGGGCCAGTCCTAACCAAACTTTAACCTCAGGCATGCCAAAAGAATTTTACGCGACTCAAAAGCAACAAGCGGGAAATACTGATAAAAATATTTTACTTTGTCGTATAATAAAAATTTCATTACGATTTTTGCGGTGTGCGGTAATGTTTGAAAAAAAAAACACAGAAAATATATATATATAAATTTATATTTTTTTTTGTTTTGCTTTTGCCTTGATCCGTCTTTAAGCAAAAATGTAAAATGTGCAATGCATAATAAGCTCGAGTTCGCAGGAGAAATAAAAAGAGAAACGACATGGGTCGAAAACATGGCGCAGCGGAAGCAAAACAAAAGCAAAGGATGCAAAGGGCGCCGATGGGCAAGAGAAATGCAAGCAAAAGAAAACTGAACCAAAGTAAAAGCTTCAGGGAATTTGCATATTAGCTGCACGAAAGTGGGAGTACTCTTAGCTGGAAATACAAACAGGGATCGCACTATGGTTGAGGAGCTGGAGGAGCGTCAACTTGTCGTTAAAGCTGTGCTGGACGTCTCGATGGCCATTGATGGGCTGCAGTGAAACGTGGTGGGGTCATGCTCCATTCCATTCCTTTTCATGGCTTACGTTGGCTCTTTTCTGCCTCACAGACTTTTCCATGGCAAATGAAAAAAAAAGTAAAGTTTTTCTTTTTGCCGCTAGCTGGCTGCCAATTAGATGCAAATATATGTGCAATTCTTCTCTTTTTTATCTCACAACTGACAAAGGACGAGCTTTAAGAGCAATACCACGAAAAAAAATGAGCAATATATATGTATATTTGTATATGCTTTATACATATATAAATTTATGTATATATATATATATATATATATAGAATTTATACAAAAAGATTCTAAAGTTTGTAATAGTCGATGTGTTTGATGTCTCTTGACACTCTATAAGAGTTATGTGTACTCATATGAGTATCCATTACTTATGTACACATTCAATCTCAAATGTTTGCCATCATTTCCACATTAGGAAAATCTATATGTTGACGCTTTCTGATATGGAAATCATTCAACATAGAACTCATTAATAGAACACACACTTACAAAGATAATAATAATAATATTCGTAGTTTTTAATTCTTATCAAGATTGTTATTTTGAACTGTTTGGGTTACCCTCTATATTACGGCCTTGAACTTGACTTTCACTTCTCACCTTTCTCTATGTGTTATGCATTCTTTATACCCATGCAGTGTCCTGCGCATCCTGTCTCACATCAAATGCAATTCACACGGCGTATACGTAATAGAGATATACCATAAAGCAGCGAGATGTAGCTGTGACCCCAAAGGTGTGCTCAACCTGCCCCTTGCACCCCAACTGCCATTTTGACAGTTGCGTGGCGCTTTGAGCATAATTTGTTTCCAATTGCGATGCCGGGCGACGCCATTGGCCTGTCAAGTTGCAGTACAGCAAAGTGTGGTATCATTTTTTTTTTGCCACCATTGCGCGAGCTGCAAGCGCATAAACAAATCAACACAGCGTGGAGATAAACAGCTCTGGGCGGGGAGAGGAGCGCCACGGTAGCAAGGAGCGCCACAAAGAGGAAGCAACGAATGTGCTACTGTAACACACATCAAAGAAAGGCATCGTTGAAGTCGACGCGTCGTCCTCATTCATCATTATGCAAAACGTGCTCCCTGGTTGGCATGCTTTTAGCTTTCTCTTTGTGTCCCTTTCTGTTACACATTCTTATCCTGATCATCATGCTTTTTCTGCTGGAGGTAGTGCTGTCCCAGTGTAGAAAAAAAAGAAAAATAAAGAAACCTGAATTGTCGCAACATTTGGTTTTTATTGTTCTAAAGCTGTCCCGTGCCCCCCTCTGTTGCCTAAGCTTGAATCCGGGCTGTGGGCACTGCGGTTGCAAACTTTACGCCCAACATTATTTTACTTAGTTGATAAACTTTTATGCGCGCCTCGTTCCCAGTACCAGTCCCAGTTCAGTCCCTACACCAGTCTCAATACCATACCCCTGCTCCTCCTCCTCCTCCTCCACCTATCATATAAGCCATGCAGTTGTGCTGTGCATACCAAACAAACTTTGCTCCTGCTCAGGGAGTACTATAGTTTTTCTATACTATCCTTACACTCGCATGTTTTCCAATTTGTCACTTTGGCTTGAATTCCTTTAGCCTTGCTCCTGCTTTGTATTTTGTTTATATTTTAGCAACAATTTTGTGACTTTTACTTGCGGGCGCAATACGAAGTTTGTTTTGTTTGCTTTTATATGGCAGTCTCTCTCTGCCATGCATTTATCATGTGCCTCCAAATCCAAAGGACTTTTCTTCGCTCCACATTCGATGCTGAATTGTTTTTGTTTCTGGTGCTGGAAATCGTTTTATTAATTATGTACACATTGAAACTGTACACAAAGCAGAAAAAAAATATTATAATATGTTTAGTTTTTCACTGGCAGCTAGAAAATTGCATTTGATAAATATGCAGATTCTGGCAGTTTCCAAAAATGCAAGTAATGCTCCTATAAAAAATTACCCTCAAAAGCAATTCAGCTAAATATATATGCTATAAATATATAGATAAAACTGAATATAAGAAACTGTATGCAATAAAAGACAGTCACGTTGTCGTTAGTGCTCTCATATTTTGTGTTTAAATTTTAAAGATAAAACTAAACATTAATGTGAAATTTTAAGAGCGTAATTTAATTATTTATATTTATATTATATATAAATAGTATATATATAATTTTAAGATATTTTGGAATATTTTTATTTATATTTATTCTAGTTCAATATATATTTATATTTCTTTTTCATTTATTTTGATGTACATATATTAATTTACTTATATATTTATTTTTAATAGTTTCTTTTTTATATTTATGTTAATTGTATATATATTTTTTTATATTATTTTTTCTTTTTTATTTATTTGTTTTTCTTTTTCTAATTCTATATATTTTTTATATTATTTTTTATGTATATATATTTGTTTTCCTATATTTAATTTTTTTTATTTATATTTATTTTTATTTAATATATATTTATTTATTTTTATATAATATATAATTTGTTATTACATATAATTATTTATTTATAGTTATACTTTTCTTTATATATTTACTTTATTTATTTATATTTATATATTTTGCATGTTATTATAATTAAAATGTAATTTATACTTTAGCAGATATCATTGTATTGCAACAATTTTTAATATTTTGCTGGTTGTATGAAACTGAAGCAATACTCTTTCTGCTGTTGCAATCGATGCAAGGTTTAATTGTAAAATTGGCAGCAAAACTATTTGATGAATAAAATTTTAAATATGATATTTAAATTTCAATATTCATGAAATTTTTTTTTATATTTGATAATTAAGACAGCTTCGCTTATAAAATCCAGTTTGTACTCATATTAATTGATATCAAATTATTTTTTTTCCCTGTATCAGACCTCTATATAACCTATGAAAAGTAAACCTCTGCTTATCTGCGACTAATGGAGTTGATTGTTTGTAAAAATGAAAAGAAATTTGATTATGTATATTTATATTTCTATAAGTAAAAATTTACTGCTTTAATTTCTTAATTCACTTAAAAAACAGCAAAAATTTGCAATAAAAAATATTTAAAAAAAAATGATTTAATATTTCTGCTATAAATATTAATAGACAAAAATGTTTTAAAACAGAATAAAACAAAATAATAAAAAAAATAAATAAAATGCACGATAAAAACTTTGATTATAATTCCAATTTTATGAATTAATCAAAATAATTGATATTGGGGAATATCCCAAATGATGTCACACAGAACTCCATTATGATTTATCGATGAAAGATAACTTGTACTGTAAAGGATAACGCTGACTGCTTTGGTAAATGTTTTTTTGTGCAATGGGGAATTTTGCATTTGTAAGATGCACAAACATACAGAGAGAAGTATATACAAAGTTATATTTCTTCATCAATCCACAACTTATTTATAGCTATAGGTATAGGTAGAGGTGTATAAAAAGAGTAGATATTTGTTTGAGTTTTAGCTAGTAAGTGTATTAGTGTCTTTGAGCCATTTGAATTATTGTTAGTTGTTGCCGGCGACTTCTGTTCCTGGAGGAGAATAGCTGCGTCAGTTGGTTTGTTAAAAAGTTTCTTTTGCTGTAAAGCTGACTACGATTGCTGGTTGGCTGTTGGCTTTGGTTTTTCTGTCTGTTGGTTGTTGCTTTTGTTGTTTACTTTTTTCCATCCTGCGGCAAATAAATTGAAATTCGTAATTATTCCCAACAGCATGGAAATTTATTCAATTTTAATTGAGTTTTCTTTTGTATGTGTTTGGGTTTGGGCTTGGGTTCGTGCAATGCGAGCAAAACGTAGGCAAAAAGTTCAAATGAAATCTGCATTATAATTAAATAAAGGTTCAAGAAAACTGACAAAAAGAAAAAAAATAACAAAAACTACAACCAAACTATAATTTACAAAGGGCAGTAACCAAAGCTTAAACCTCTTACAGTTGGTTACCATTTATGAATTGCAAAGCAAACTAAATATATATTTTTACATAAGTAATAAAGTATTCTAATTCAAAATCGAATTTTTTATTGCTGCAGATTTGAAGTGAATTGTTGCAATTGAGTCTTTTGGTGTTTTACTTGATACAAATGTAAAAAATGTCAACTGCCTTTGGCATTAGGTATATATATATATATATATATATATACATACATATGAGGGGAAGGGAACTGTCAGTTAGTTTTTATCCACAGAATATAATCGATTTTAGCTATTGGGGTTTTTCCTGGTTTGTTGTTTCCTATTTACAAACGATAACATATAATCAATCATTGGTAAAAACCCATGTAACAAGTTTTCCCCCTACCGGTAATCTATTTTGTTTTACCTTCTGCATAGTAAAATATAATAGAGAATATAATACAAGTTCTACACGTGCTCTATTCATGCATGTATTACGTTGATACCGCTCCCTGCGGCCCTATTGCAACTGGCAGCAAATTATGCCAAAGCTTAATTAGTAAATTTTGTTGAATAATTGCCTTAGGGGTTCCACAATTAATACCAATATATATATATATATATATATATATAATATAAAAAATATTTACATGTGTAGAATTGGAATAGAGAAAGAGATTGAAGGATATATAGACACAATGGCATGCCTATATTCGTCTTGATTTAAAAAACAGCTATAAATTTGCTTTTGCTTCAGCAATTTCTAAAGACACACAACAAATCTTACGAATACATAAACAACTTCTGCCTAATTGATCAATATGTTTTCAACTGTCGCTTCAGTGCGCGATTTACATATCTCAAGTATAACGAGTCGAGGGAAAAGGGTTTTCCGCGTCATAAAAGCGATAAAAGGCAAAAACAAGTGAACGCAGGGTTGGAGCAAGAGGGAAAGAAAATAAAAAAAATACAAAGACAAGGCAAATAATAATAAAAGTATATATATGTATAGTAGTTAAAAACAAAGATTTATATATGCATATATAAATATATATAAAATGCTAGTATCAACTTCATATAAAAAGAACTACAATTAAACGTATTCTGATATTATTCTATGTAGTATAATATGCTTATATTATTATATAACTTATAAGAAATAATTGTTGCTGTAAGGTTTTACAACTAGTTATTGTTCCATCCCTGGTAAAAAATTGTTTTCAGGTCCATAACAACTTGAGTAATGCTCAACCCCACGGCAATAGTCCACTTTTTGCTTGATTTCCTCCTCTGGCTGCATTGCAATTTGTTCACTTCTTTGAGATTGCGTTTGCTATTGCGATTGCCATTGCGATTGCGATTCCGATTGACCGAGAATGGAATTTTAAGCTCAATGGAGCCCCATTGCCTCCACCTGCTACTCTCATAGTACATAGCGGTGCGTCAGAGAGAGCGGGTAAGACAGAGAGGGAGAGAGACGCGTTCACTTATTTTTATTTACTTACCGGATTATGCTAATTTTTAAAGTGATTTAGTGTAGCCAATACAAAACCAAAGCCAAAATAAAGAAAAACAGTCCAAGCAAAAAATGAAATAAATAAATAAAAAGGAGAAACAATAAAATGCAAAAACAGTGCGAAAGAAGAGAAGTAAATAAAGAGAAGGAAGAGAAGTAGAAGCTTGACTTTTGAGGCTTTTGTTACGGATGTTGTTTTGTTGTTGTCTTGTTTTGCGCAGCAAATAATAATAAAAGAATAAAAATAATATAATATAATATAAAATAAAATAAAAAATAAAATAAAATGTAACTGGCAGGCATTAAAGCGGAGCCATTTACTCACCATTTCTTATTATACAAGTATCCTTGCATTGCGTGTGCTGCAAAATATCCGTTGACATACTTATTTCGCTTCTTCTTTGTGACATTTGTTGGGTCGTGTGTCAGCAGCGACTTGCTGTCTTCATGTCCTTTTTGTCTTTGTCCTATGTCTATGCCAGCTTGTCGTCTTGTGTGTCGCTTACTTTAAGGCAAATCAACGTAATTTTTCAAGTTTGATTTCGGGTGCTTAGCTGCGTGTTTGATTTGGCTTACTTTATTCAAAGCTGCTGCTGATGCATAAAGAGAATGTGAGTGAGTGAGAGAGACAGAGAGAGAGAGACAGGATGAGTAGCAAAGTGAAAAAACAATAACAATGAATGTGCGATAATTTTACATTTTATCAAGTTTGGGACGTCACCCATGCCATTCGACGCCATTGCCATTTTTATGCGCGCATTAAGCGGATTTTGGTCTAAAGCTCCGCCACTTCATATGCTTCTGTAGCTCCTTTCTCCGTTCTCCTTTCTCTCTCTCTCTCGCGCTCTCTCTCTCTGTCAGTAAGAGTACTTAGAAACCTCTTCCAACCCGCAATGTACCCAGCACCTTTCGCGAAAGTACACACAAAGCACATATAAAAAATGTATATATATATATATATGTATAAAAGTAACAAAATGTTACGTATACGTCTTGGCGACCAAGGCCAAATGTCATACACCTAGCCCTATACCACATGCATACAAAATACACAAGCACATAAATACATACACACACATACACACATACGAAATTTCTTTCGTCAGTTAACTTTAAGCGGCTTAGTGGTGTCGGTGGTATCGTTGGTGGCACTTCCCTTCCTTCCCCACCCCCGTTGCTGTGGTTATAAAAGTAATTCGATTATAAGAAATTTAGCCAAAGTAAAGAAGAAAATTTTTTTTTAGCAAAATAACGGAAAAAACGGAAATTCATGCAAGCCGCTCATTTATTATTAATTAGTCAAAAAAAAAATTAATGGCTAAAAAAATAAAATAAATGGATTTTAAATTTTTCTTTCTCTTTACCAATTTGACATTCAAATAAACCCTAATCTCTAAGCCCTTAGCCCTCATATAAGCATTCGCTTATTGGCTAAGCTCAAATTATATGGCACAAAGCGAAATATAATTGAATGGCATGTGATGCTCATTGTTTTCCAAGTAAGTCGTAGACTATATCAAAGGAAGAGCTTAAGACAAGATTTTCCAGAGCAAGCACAAAAGGTTTTCCGATATAAAAGTCTGTGCTATGTTTGCCTTTGAGTAAGTTGATCTTTGTTTTGTCTGCTCCATTATGATCAACAACATTTTGGCCAACATTGTTCGAGCATAAAACAGGCTTTAAATAAAATATTCCAGCAATTATTTACAGGCTAATACATAGGCAGACTTTAAGCCTGAAAAGTTGCGCATAAAGTTTTATACGTGCTATTAAGCAAATGATCTGATATGTAATAGAGGCCAAGGACTAAGGACACTCTGCTGCATGGTTGGCACAGCTTACGCTCTTTACCTGTACATGCATTTAGTATTTTTTTGGTAAATTGTTTTTTATTTCATTTTTTTTTTTAATTTGTTACATTCTGTCAGTTGAGAGGGCCAAAAAAAGGGGAGGAAAGAAAAGGTATAAAAAAAACTGGAAGACAATAAGAGTAGAGCACATGAAAGCTGAGAGTCTAAAAATTCATTTTTGGCTTGCCAGTGTCCTCTATTGTGTTGCTGTTCTTTTTTTTTTTTACTATGCACTAGACACCATATATACACTAACATACACATATAACACACACACACACACACACATATAGACGCAATAGAAATATAAGGAAGGCTGTGTGAAAACAAAGGAAAAAGTAAAGGTAAAGTGTCAGGATGCTATTGCCAACATAGAACTGTTAAAGTTTTAATGACGTGCGCTGAGCACAAGAACCCAACAACAACAACGACAACAACAAGTATAAAGTACATATTTAAGTTGCTTAAACTATAAAATACCCTGTACTAACATTTGCTTTCAATATTTAAGAAATTACAACTCAAACAAGCTTAAACGATTAGAGAAAAGCTGTTGGGTAGAAGAACAAGCCTTATACTACAAAACAGGAGCTGTAAAGGACACAGAGTTTATATGTTAGTATTGTAGGAGTGTAGGGTATGTAGAGGTTGAAGTAGTGAAGTTGTGGCTTAAAGGTAACAGCAGTTAGAATGATATTAACAATTGCTGGCAATGCGGTAAACGCAATTTTAAGCAACAAAATAAATGAAAAAGTGGGAAAATCATATAGAGACAAAGCAAGATAGCAAGGGAGGAGAGAAAAGTCACAGAGAAATAGATAGACAGATGGACAGTTAGACACATATATACACACACAAACACAAACGCACACCCCAACAACACAGAGTCGCTGTCAACTCTTGGATGTCGTGTGGTTGACTGATATTTTTCCCCATTTATTGTGTCCAACATTGTCTTTGTCAGTGTTATCGTTGCTGTTGTTGTTACTGTTGTTGTATATGTCGTTGTCTTCTAATTGCTACCGACCGTTGTCCTAGTGCCTGCAATTAAGCAGCGACACGTTTTGCAAGTGCAGCGCACACGCAGTTCTAATAAACATATAGTAACCTGCATATAAATTGTTGCATACTTTGTGGCGCTGCCAACAGACGCTGGTATTGAAGTGGTAGCAAAATGCTTAAGCATGAAATCAACTGCAATGCCAAAACGATTTGTTCTAATTTGCCGATGTGCATACAAATTAGAGAGCGAGATAATACGAGATTGAGATAAAATACAAAAGATACATAGAAAGATAAAGAAAGAGAGAGAGCGAGGGAAAGCAAGAGCTAACAGTTAAATGCCAGCTAAGTGGTAAGAATTGAAAGGAAGAGGTTAAAATAGCTACACACAAACGTTTTACGCTGTGGTTTGTCTACTTCTACTTTCTGCACTTCCTTTGTACAAAAGAGAAAGAAGAAAGGAAAAAAGAAAGAAAAGAAACAAGAGAGAAGCGCTTATGGTAAATCAATTTAAAACCAATTTTCATTTGCTGCTCTTTTAGAATAAGAACAAAAATGTAACAGTAGAAGAGTCCTTGCGGTTACAGCAAATGAGTGCAACTTTAGTACTACTCTCTGCTAACGGTTCCTATTAAATATTCATTACTCTAAGCTACTTCTCTGCTGCTCTACGCTGCTCTGCTCTATTCTCACTCAAGCTGGCTTCAACTTTCAAGTTCTGTTGGCGTTCTACCTTATGTCGTTGCTTCAGCTTAAGTTGCAGGTAACCAGTGAGTTCTGCTTCTTCTTGTTACTACCACTTTTTTTGTATCTGCGTCTCGTCTGTGTCTGTGTATGTGTGTGTATGGGTGAGGATATTTAAAAAGCTGTTTTTAAAGACATCGAATTCGACTTTCCTTTTACCAAGCTACACGTATTCCCATTTTGCTGAACGTGATGCGAATTTGCAGACATACAAGCATAAAACATATGCAACATGACACGAAAGAAACCGAAGACATGCCTAGGCACACACACACACACACACAAGAAACCCAACACACAACATATGCACACATACAAATGCTGCACACTATAAATTGTGTTCAACGCTGCGTATGAATGTTTTGTTCTTCACGCTACCCTTAAGACTTTGGCCTATATTAACTATGTCACTAATCAAATTCATATAAAGAAAACTAATGCAATAATTACAATATAATTATAAGTAAAAATAATATTATTATTAAAAATTTTACGATGCAAACGAGCAGCGTAAAAATATGCGATTGCGCCCATGTTGCATACGGCATACAGTGTTGGGGGCTTGCTGCAACATCCCATTGAAAACACATCAAAATCGAAAATAGGAGCAGAAGTAGAACAGATTTTATGCCATATGAATCGGTACACAGATAGCCTGAGGATTCCTGCTTTCAGGTTGCAGCGTAGCCTTCCATTAATGCAGACTATAAAGCGATTCAGAAGACACAATTTGATTTGGCTCGTCTCAGGATATCTTCCTGTTATTTTTATTGAGATGCCGACTTCTAATCTTTTGTTGTAAATATATTGTAACAGTTCATTGGAATCTATTTTATATAAATAAGTATAAATAGGGTATATCTTAGTACGTATACAGTTTTTATAGTCTTAGCCTTTGGGCTATTGGTTTCTTGTGTCGTCTGGTTGCATATATATAATGTGCAGCTGTTGTCGATAGTTTCGGTTGCTTCGTTGGTTGCACATTGGTTTCGATTAGTGGGCAATTCGACAGCTGCAATTAATAAACGGAAACTAATTGAAATTACAGCTGCAACTGCAACTGCAACATTGAGAAAATATTTGTTACACAATTTAGTACGCGATGTTCGTTGAATTTTTGTTGATGACGTAAAAGCCAAGTTATTTATTTTAAGATTGCCAGTTGTATATGTATTTATATTCAGAGCGCAGGTGAGCTGACATGATTTGACAGACAGGTGAGCAGGGTAAGTGACTTGTGTCATGGAATGAGTTTACGTTTCAATAATATTTTATATATTTCTCCAAAGACTAAGGAGGCTATGTATATATACACATATATATGTATATATGTATGTGTAAGTACAGTGTAATATTTTTAGCAACACGCAAAATAAAATGTGTATAATCTGTATGAAGAAATATCAAAGAATCTGTAGCAACGTCATAAATTTATGTGTTTCCGAGAATAAAACTAATTAAAATGGAAAGCAGGCAATTGCCGCTGGTTTACCAAATAAACCTAGTTAGAACTGGTTCTTGCCTCATGCCTAAGAGTGGAATCGAAAGCAAATAGGTGATTAAATTAGAAACATCTTGCCACAAGCAAGAGGTTTCCCCCATTTCATATTGTCTTTGGGTTAGCCAAGCTTGAATTGCTTGGCTGGCAACAGTATGTATATATGTATGTGTGTGAGTGTGTGTATACCAACTGACAGACTGTTAACGATCATTTCAAGTGTATTTAATTACTGCTCTGCAATTGACTTTAAATAAACAGAGATATGAGCCAGCCAGCCAGCCGGCTAGCTGACTGTCAGGTACACATACTTATAAACAACTAAACAAATACACCAAAAGACATACAGTTAAACGAATGATGATATATATATATATATATATATATATATAAATGTATATATATAGGCAAATGGTACACCACAGTGCGTATACACAATGTGGATATTTTGGTCAGTTCTTATCTGAGCAAAGGTAAAACATACGCTTCGTTGCATCAACAGCAGCAGCAACAACAACAAGAAGATATAACAAAAAGCAAACAACAAGCAACAAAACAACAAACAACATTTTCAACTAGAACGAAACTCAATCTGCACATTTACCAAATATGAGAGATAAACACATGTTAAACTGCGCTCATGAAGTTCAACTTTAAATTGCATGCACATTTCTACAGTTCATTCTGGCGAATCCTTTATATTTATATAAATATCCTTCAATTCATGCTGCACATATAAATGTTAACCTTAAACTGGCAAACAAAATTGCGGCAATTTAAATACAAATAAATGTGTAGCATTTATAGAGTTGCAAGCTGCAAGTTGCCACAATCCTTAAGGTTGCAATTTATCAAGTTAATTAATAATAAAAACTTTATAGCTTAAAGATGTTCACTTACTTTTACCTCAGAAGAACGCCGGAATGAGAGGGACTTCCTTTATCCTTAAGTTTTGAGAAGAAATATTTAGTTGTTGATGTTGGTTAAACATTTTGACAGATTTTAATCGCTAATACTGTAGAATAAACTCATTGCTCTCTTTAAATTCTCTCTTTAAAGAGAACCCTCAAATTTATTCTTTCTTTTCGTTTTTCCTGCAACAAAAGATATATATTTTATATATATAGTGGAAGGGCAACTTATTTGCTTTAGAAATTAAAACAGCAAACCGAATTTAACGCTCGTATTAATTGCATAATATTTGGGTAAATAGTAGAACAAATTTGATTAGTTGTTAAGTAGAGTGTAAAAATCAATAATAATTTTAACAACATTTACATTATGCATATAAATATTATAAGCAGGTGAATTGATTATGCCAAAAAGTGAGTGGGATTAACATAATTGAAGCCAAAACAATTTCAATTTGTTAAAATCAAAATCAATATGCATAAAAAGTAACTGAGTTTTTGTTATAGCTTGGCTAAAATAAATGGAAAGTATTTGTTGAATGTATTAAAAATTTGACTGAGTTTTAATTTAGGTATCGTTATTTATGACTTAGAAATTTCCTGGAAATAAGCTGCAAATACATGTGTTAGACTTGGCCTTAATGGCAATATAAGTATATATATATATATATATATATATATATATATATATTCGTAAGAAGATTTAATCTTAACCTTCAAAGTGCTAACTGGCTTTTACCACTCACTGGTAAGGATTCCTCCCACGCCTCCTCCGCCACCAGCTCCTCCTTGCGCCTTATGCATCTCCTTCTGTGCTCAGGCAGCTCATTAACTTTGCAACGTCAACACTTGGCTAGAACGCTCAGTGCGCTGCCAAGTGCGCTACAGGAAAACTTGAGCTATTTAACTACATCTATCGCAGTTTCTGTTTGTTTGTTTGTATGTATGTCTGTTTGTTTGTCTGTTTGTATGTCTGTTTGTTTGTTTGGTTGTTTGCAATTCCGCGCGACTGTTAGTCCAAGTGCGTTGAATAAACATTTATACGCTGACTCAGCGTTACGCATAGTCCCTAGCTCTCTCTCTCTCTCTCTACTCTATTTACTTATATATATATTTATATATATATATATTATATCGTATCATATAGGTAAAGTTGTTGCAACAACTATACACTTTTGCTATTATATTGCAGATTGTCAGCTATAGGTCTCAGACTTATTGCAGTGTAAAGTGTGAACTTCAGTTTGCCACCAAATGAATGTAATTTGCTGGTGTTTTGCACTCAAGGGTCTGATTTGGCATAGCATACTGTTCAGCGCCTTTCCTGATTGTTTGTTTCCCACTTTGAGTTAGAGCTTCTGCTGCTGTTGTTGCCGCATATTGGTGTTGCTGCTATTCCTGTTGCTATTGTTGAAAGTAAGTCCCAAAGTCTCCTGCTTATTACATCAAGTAAACACACGTGCATTCAGCAAGAGGGCCGCCTGACTGTATGTAAATCTGCACTCACTATTGTCTGCAATAAGACGTAGTACAATGAGTGTATCAGTGTATGAGTGTATAAGTGTATACAAATACGCTTACTAGTATGCATATATGCTGTGTAGTGAGCTTCTCTCTAGGGCACATTTAGAGTCAGCTTAATTTTTCATGTGTCTGCCGCAATAACTTAGAGGGTTCCCAGCTCGACACCTGCTAACACCTTTGCAACGTTTGCAATCGCACAAAGTTTATTATATGCTGTTGAATGTCCTTTTATGCCATGCAAATATTTTGACTAATGCAAATAATATTGGATTCAGATCAAGAAATGATTGTGGCACTCTATGCACCTGGTTGTAGCTAAAGGTTTTCCATATGCTGATGAACTGTTCCTTTGGTAATCCAATTTAAATATATAATATTATCTTTAAGAATAGTTAAAAGCATTTGGTTCATTGATCTGTTGTAGTATTTGACCTTTAAGCTGGTTGTAAAACTTATATCCTGCTGCTGTACTACACTTTGGCTCAAACTAACGAAGTGGAATTGAAGGTTTTGTATTCTAAACACGATCACCTTTCAGTATTTGGTTGACAAAATCAGTTTAGTACAATATTTTTGAACATCCCTCGTATTTTGATGGTTTTTTTGTTGTGCCTGTGTGTTTGTGTGTGTGTGTTTGTGTGTGTCAACTCAGCACGTCTTGCACATTACTCATTCGCCACGTGGCCGCACCAAAAGCTGGCTGCAACGTTGACATGCAATTTCAATGGTCAATCAAAGCGTTCAAGGGAACTTCCTTTATGGTATATTTTTATCTATTTTCTCTCTTTTTACTCTTTTCTTTCTCTTGTATTTTGTATTTTTGTATTTTTGTATTTTCGTATTTTGTAGCCAGCGACATGACAATAGCAAACAAAATTGTATGACCTCAAATAAAATTGCCAGCATCGTTGGTTCACTGGCTTTCAGTGGCGGGAATAGAGCACACTTGGTATAGCTTTGATATGTATTTTTGCTAGCTATGCCACTGCCAGATGCAAGGGCATGTGGCAAGTCAATGACGCGTATGCGGCAGCAGCGAAGCATGGAAGTCGCTGCAGTCGATTGAGTGGCACATTTGGCTTGTTTCACTTTCAGTTACAGTTTCACTATATAGTCTATAGTTGCCACAATATGTTTGTGCCACGTTTCGTTGCAAAACAGGTGAAACCATCTGTATCTCTGCATAGTACATACTGTAGCTCTTGCATGAAAGAAACTATCTGTTTCTTTTAAGTAAAAAATGCGTTGCGTCTCCTTTTTTGTGGTACTTTTTTCATGCTCTACTTACTCCTTGAATAATTCCCCAAATTTGACAATAGACATATGAAGTACATTTCCTTGGCCAACAGTCAGCCAATGCTACTGACTAGGCTAAAGCTCATCCAGTACAAATAACGACTGGTTACGGCATGTTAGCCGGAAGCTTCAACGGAAATAGTCAACGTGGCTGGGCGTTCTGAGTTAACCTGTTAAATATGTAAACCTAGTATTGAATGACGAACAGTTCTCTGTCTCTCTCTTTCAAGCTCTCTCACTCTTTCTGTTTCCTATACTCTTTCAGTTCTGCCTTTCTGAATAATGTAAATGGTTACATGGCAAAGTCAGCGGAGGCGGCAATAGGATATCATAAAGCGTATCGCTAGAGTTTCCGTATCCTATTAAGTGTGGAAATTACTTTCATATGCACATTTTGATTTCCTAGTTGCTGCTGCTTTCAATGCTGCAACTGCAACTGCAACAGCAATAGCAACTTCCACTTCTGTATTGCCCTGCGGGGTAGCACCACACACATACTGACTCAATATATATATATATATATATATAGCCAATTTGCTGCTGTACAACACGGATGACAGAGCCAGGCACAGAAAGCACAGCCAGCTGCAGGTGCAATTGCTTGGAATTCAATCAGGACATGTTACTTAGAAGACAATTGTGCCAAACTAACCTTCTAGCAGCTTGGCTTAAATCGAATAAAACTTAAAGGTTGCAGCTGGATTTATGAATCAAAATTGCAGCTCTATATATATATATATACTATATTCGTTTTGATTGTAAATTTACTTTTGAACACTGAATAAAAATAATAATTGCATTCCATTGATTTTGTTTAATAAATTCATATGCAATGCTCATTGTTATTGGCCAGCAAAATTAAACTTAACACAATACAACATGTTAACATATGTATAAAACATATTATTATACATATAAACATATATTGATATTGAATAAACAGTGTAATATATTGCTAACTAAATAATTTATAATTAATTAACTGGCAGCGTCATAAGCTGTCAGCATTTATAGATGAAAATTTGTTTTTTATTGCACACAAAAAGAAAATTAAAATATGTAAATTAATTTTGATTAACTTGCAAGGCAACGATTGAAGCTAATGTAGTTTATAGATAAATATGTCATATACAGATTTATCTATATAAACTAATATATTATGTATATATATATATATACTTTTTACTTTAAACATAACTATGTATTGGCCTTCGATGTGTAAATCATTTCCATAAATTCTGAAAATCAATGAAGTCTAAAATTAGCAACCTAAAAAAAAACAAATAATATTAAACTCTGCATCCGTAACAAAACCCAATGTCATATGACTATATATGTATATATATATATATGTTTATATATGTATATATCTATATGTTATATGTTATATATGTTATGTGGCAGAAAATGAAAGCAAAAGCTAAATAATACGCATCTAAAAACAATAATAATAAAACAGGAAAAAATCAAGCTACTTGTATTGAAGTTCCCCCAACGATGTTGCTGCTGCTGCTGGTGCTGTTGATGTTGCTGCTTTTATACAACAGCAAATGGTGTGGCCTGCGTTTTCCTCAAACGATAAACCTTTTCACTTCATTAGGCATGGAAAATTTCATGCTTCAACAGCTTGACGTTGTGTTGACGGCACCAAAAGGGTTAAAGCCGTTCCCGGTCTATAGCCGTGTTTAATCAGTGAATCACATGATTCAGTTTCAGTCGATTCACTACGTTCGTTTGTCATTCCCCAATCGCCATGCAAAGCAACTAGAAAAAAAGGATTTCAAATAATTTTCCAAGAATACCAAGAAGGCATAGTTTACTATAAGATATCCTGGCATATATTTCTACCTTAATTTATATGATAGTTTGCAACTGATATATAAATTTATATATTTATGCAGAAATAAACTTTGGGCATAAAATTAACTGTTGCACATAGATACCCATTAGTGATTTCTATAGGGTATTTACAATTTCAAGAACTGCAACGAAGAAGTATTTGCCTTTTGCCTTGTTAGTTGTTTCTTTTTTTGCTGTACTCATGCTTTAGCTGTTTCTGCGTTTTGTTTTGTTGTTCTCCAAAAACTTTCTTCTGCATTTTTTACTTACAGCCAATATTCAACATTTCCTACAACATCAGTAAGAAAGCTCAACAACAATAGCATACATATAACAATAACAATAGCAACAACAGCAGCAGCTGCGTAACATTGTGTTGATATTTAAGGTGTCAAAGCCAACGTTGCGTATACATAATATGCTTATAAAATGAAATTAAAGTAAAATACTATATAACAAAAAACAATAACGTATCGTAAAAGGAAAGAAAATATATATATATATATAATGAGAATTGTCACAGAATGTGAGAGCGATGCAATAATTGCACGTAAAAGTTTTTTAATTAAAAACTACGCGTGACTTCTAGGATATGAGCGTAAAAAAGGTGACAAAAACAGTTTAAAAAAATAATTTTAAGCTGTCAATCTGCTTATAGCGAGCTCCATAACTGATAAATATATATATTTTGCTATATGTTTTAAATATATATATATTATTTTTCTGGGTAACAGTTATGCTATATGAACTATGCTCGAAGCCTTATAAATATCACCTTCACTGAGTTGGCAGCCTTAAGCCGCCTCTGCTGACAGGCAACTAATCAAAGACAGTGTTTTGTGCTTCTTCTTCTTCTTTTGCTAGCTCTTGGCTCAAAGAGTGTCCTAACCAACTGCAAAACCAAAGCCGGCGAGCCCATGCATAGAATTCCTCAGCTTTGCCATATCGCAGGGGGCACGCTCAACATTATTAATTTTAAACGCCTGCTGTGTATGAGGCACACAGACAGCAGGTGGCCAACAGATATATATATATATACAGATATATATATATATATATATAGTATATAGTAATATATATTTTGAAAAAGTGTGAAAATAAGGGCGACCATTGTATGAGTCGAAGCCTCATTCATAAATTTTGTGTCGTAAGCGTGAGAAAATGTTACAAGTATTTGAATTTAATTATGAACTGTGTCCCTGGTGAAGACAATGCGAAGTGAGAGAGAGAGAGAACGACCGTGGCCGCAACAACTGTGACTGCGACTCGCTTGTGCCACTAAAGTCGCTGTGATAAATGGCATATTTTGTGGTAGAAATGTTAAAAAGGGATGGGCACAAAGAGACAGAGAGAGAACAGTAAGAAATTGCGACAGTTACAGTGGGGCAAGGAGTTGGTAACATTAGTTAGTTCGCATGGAAAATACTTGAATTCAACTTCACTTTTATCTTTTTCGCTGGCTCACACTTTTCCTACTATACATATGCATATATATATATATATATAAACATATATTTTATATAAAAGCTTTTACCTGCATGGCACAACATTACTCAACCCACACACTCACATACATACACACACATACACATGCATTTTGGAAAGGGTTACAGCTGAGTGAAGCTAAAGCTCACTGCATGTCCTGCATCCCTCTATCCACATGCATTGAGTACGCGCGTGTTACGTTCAAAGGAAACGCCTCACTGCATGCAACAATGTGCAAGTTAAGTTGAACGTTGCTTCAACGTGCAACTTACTGCTGACTCCGAGTCTTCGCTTAACTGCAGCTGTGACTGTGCGACAACAAGCAACAGCAACTTGACTTTACACCTGATGCAATTTACTGTAAAATTGCAGCCTGACGTTTACTTTGATGCTGCTTTCTTCGGCTTTCACGCAGCTGCCTCGTTTTTGGCATCGCTGATTGCCCTAGGCGGCTTTGGCTTTTACTTTACTTATCAGTTGAAAAGGGGAAAGTCTTACGTCACGTAACGGCGCAATCTAATGCAAATATACGTTATTTCGTTACCATGATTTTTATTTGAGATATAATTAGGAATCCCATTTCAACTCTACCTTATCGAAATAAACTTGAACTTTAATCAGCTAAATTGTTCTTCTCTTTTGTTATAAGAAGGAAAAGACAAAATTTAGGTTTTATCTTATATATATGGATACTTTAACCTTTCCCTTATCACTTAATGCAATTTCTTGCAAGGGTTTGTGGAATTCCATGATTCCTTGCTACGTTCTTGCTTTTACTTCATGCATGCGTCTTCCTTTGGGCAGGCTGTGCGACAGTTCTGGTTTCTATGAAGAGCGACGTTGCAATAGAGCTTCTATAGAGCAATTTTCTGATTGATAGTTTTACTGGTCCTGAAAATCTGACTTCCTTTTTCAATATCGCAATTGTCTATATACCAGATATTCCAGACAATATTTCAGATTGTGCATTTTGTTGGGAAGCAGAAAGTTTCAAGGCATTGCTGTATGAATATCCCTTCCAGATCATAGACTAAATGATTATATGAAACTATATATTTACTTTAGTTAACTATAACTGCTTGTAGCATATGGTAGGATATCCCATCAGTCGGATTTGGTTACAAAAACGAATTGAAAACTAATCAAGTCAGAATTTTGGTAACTTAAACTCCAATTACTGCCTAATTATGGAGTTTAAAAACTGATTTATAACAACTTAAATGCAATTTATTATTTTTCATATGCAAGCGCATAAATCTAAAAGCATTTTTCAGTTATAGCTATGACATAGATAAACAGTTAACAAACTTATAAGTTGAGGCTAATACAAATACTTTAAAACTTTGTTAACTTTTTGGGATGATAAGTAGTAGTAGTAGTAGTAGTAGTAGTAGTGTGTGATAACTATCTTTGCAGCGATTACATTTTATTGATTCTAGCATATAAGTAAGTGCATATGTAACAGTATTGCTTTTACCAATCAAAGTTAGGTGCCTGGAGGTGCACAAAAGGATATCAAGGATTGGCACACTGGTTCAGTTTATGCCATTAAATTGCAATTCCTTTCGATTTGCGTTGCGTTGCTTGCCCATTTATCTTGCAGTCTCTACGTATGCAATGCTTGACTCCCACTTTCCCCTCCCCCCCTTCTCAAGAACGTGCCTCATGCCTTGCCATTTCAGACCTGTGCTTTATGCTGTACTCTAGCCTTATGCCCTTTAATCTGCGTCGTGTACTTGACACAAATGCCGCATAAAAACAACAGCAAAGCATTATGCACACACAATTCACACACACACACACACACACCCATAGACAGACATGTATATATATACATATATATATATACATAGACACTTACTTACACACAACTGCACTTTGCATGAACGTAAAGGCGAAGTACTCGTACTCGTATGTGAGCCAACGAAATCCATATGCTGGAGTCGGTTTGGTGCATAAATCTAGCGCTGAAATGTATGCAACACATTTGTATGTGCACCATGAAACAATGCCAGTTTGCATCTGGTTGAACTGGAAGCATTGCAGCCAAAAGAAGTCAACAACACGCGACGCGACACAACCTGCATAGAACTTGCCAAGGTAGTCCATAAAAAAGTACAACAAAAAATATAAAACAGTAAAAAAAAAAAATAAATAACAGAGTATAAAAAAAAAGAGAAAGAAGAAAAGTGCAGCGTTGCCTTTATTAATTCTAAATCATGGCAGCTGCAAGCCGGAAAACGAAAAGTGAGCAAAGTGCATACTTTTGCAGCATTGAAGATTTTGCATTACGAGTGCACACAAAACGCGCACACAAACGGAAACAATTCAAATGCAGCAAAGTGTTGCAAGTGTTGTTCTCTTACCTTCAATAAGCTCTTAACTGATAAAGTGTCCACTTAAAGGTGTTGCCTCTTGCGGCTATTGACAGTTCATGTTCAGTGCTCATAACTAAACTTGATTGGCATAAAGAAGTGAGACAATGCCCATTGCAATCTGTCACTGAAGAAAAACCCAAGCGGAAGCATTAACTCTCTCTCTCTCTCCCGCTCTCTCTGTGAGTCTCTAGTCTGTCTGCAAGTCAGTGCCTAATGCCTTGCATTTGTGGCGGATATTCGCTAAGAGGGCAACTCGACGTCATCGCCGACCCTCCACAGTTTTGCGTTATCACGTACTCTTTTGGCCAACAAAAGCAACAGCAACAGCAACAGCGACAGCTTTAAACAAAATGTATTCATACAAACAAACTGAGCCCTGCGATGGCATTAATGGCGAAAAAAGCAAAATGCTTAGACGTGCCTAGGCCACAACACTGGAATAGAAATAAGCACAGAAACAACAACAACACAGGAGAATAGCAAAAAGAGAAAGAAAGAAAGCAAAAAGAATAGCAGATAGCATAGACTAAAACAGAGAAGGCTAGCCTCAATTGTAGCAGCAACTATAGCAGCAGCAACAACAATTTCTTTGTGTTTGCCTGAAACTAACGTTGCGTATGAGTAATGTGCGGCTTTCTTAGCCGCTTTGTTGCCTGTTTTGTAGTTGCTGGCCATAGTGCATTCTAGCAAGTAGTTTTCAATTAACTCAGTCTTGACAGCCAACACACTGAGAGCATCGTTGAGTGCTTTGGTCACTCAAACCCGCTCACCTTCCCCCCCCCTCTCTCTCTCGCTCTATCTCTCTCTTGCTTTCTCTCTATCTCGGCTTGTATCTGTCTAGCTCATAGCTGTATACAGTTGGTATTTTGTTGCTGCTAATAGTACGGGTTTTGGCCAAGTTACTTAGCGCACCAAAGTAACACCAAAAACACCAAAGAAAATAGAAAAAACAAAGTGAACACAAAATGTGTAGCTCAACTGTAAAAAGAGAGTATCATCTGGCAGCAAGGGCCAAAAGGGGCGGCTGTTTAGCCAAGCGGCTATAACCGGAAACGGGTTACGGGCCAATCCAAAAGGCATAGACTGCGCATTTGTTTCATCGGCAATTGGCAAGTGAAAGCTTTTAGTGCGAATTGTGCACGGCAATCACTTGAAATGCAGCAGCAACAGCAGCGAATGGCAAACATGAAATCTCACTGTCTGTCTGTCGCTTTGTCTGTCTTCCTCTTTGTCTGTTTGTCTAACGTTCAATGCCTACTACGCCGCTGCAGCTTAAAATTGTTGCACTTTTAACTCTGTTGCCAAGGCTTCATGCACTAACTCAATGCAAAGCGTTAAGAACTTTTACAGTTAGTTGCCGCTCAGTTCTTATTAACTGCATATGAAGAGATTAACTTTTTATATCAAACACTAAAGATAGAGATAAAAATAAAATTAATATTATATATAACTGAAATAACTATATATTATTATAGAGTATTGGCAGTTCATGGTTGGAAAATCGTGGAAAAGCCAGCGGAACTTTTCTATTGACTGCATTCACCTGTCGTAGAGCTGGTCGAATGATTTCCGAATTGGTAAGCAGATTACACTTAGCGCTACGGGCGTAACGACTGCGGCAGTTAGATTTTACTCTACTAAAATATGTTGCCACTATTAATGCAGTACACACACACACACACACACACACACATACATATGGAAGTGTACATGTAATATGCTGCAGAGATTTTGTTGGATTTTGTTTGGCGTCTCACAGGGCAACACACAAATGAAATTCAAGTTAAGTCAATCAGCGAAACAAACTGAACATCAATTTTTGTGATTATTTGCAGAGCGTAGACCGTAGAGTGTAGAGAGCGGAGTGTAGAGGGTATCAATTGACTTGGGACTGCGGGTGGGAAGTGCGTGGGGTGTGGGGAGTGTGGGCATTGGCCTCTAGTGATAGCGCTTTATTAATAAAACCACAGGACTGCCCAATTCCAATTCCCAGTCAATGCTACTTTCGTTGCTCTTTTTTTATGTTTTTCTGTTTTTCTGTTTCTCTATTCTCTTTCTCTTTTTTTTGGGGTTTTTTTTTATTTTTATTTTGTTGTTGTTTTTCATAAATTTATAACCAAAACCCGTAACGAATGGCAACCGTTGCCTTTAGCCTCGACGGGCCGCCAGTTTGGCAAATGTTTTATTTCGTACATAAATTGCAATTAGCTTCAGCGCCTGCCGGGATAAATGTGCGCCAACATACAACACACAGCACACACTCCGACACACACACACAGTGGATGCCTGGATGTGCCAGGACATACGGTACAAGTAGCTGGGACACGCATGTGTGCGCCCAGGGAACGAGTCGCAATATGACGAACTGCCTGTTCCTTTTCTGTTTTTCGTGGGTTAACAAAACATCAATTGGCTTATTAATGTTTTTGTGGTAAAGTCAAAGCTGCTGCTGCAAAGACGCCATAGCCCCCACCTCTTCCTCCCGCTTTTACCCTCACCCTCAGCAGCAGCATTATCTCGATTGGTGGCAACGCGTGCGTCCAAGTGGCGCCTCAAAGCAAATGGCTGCCTCGGACTATGCCACAGTCACGCCTGTGTTTAATGTGAAGTTATGGTTCTTATGCGTTGCCAAATATCAGCCATCATTTTTACTGTTATTTGCTAACAAATTGCTCTCTTTTTAACAAATTTTAATTGCCAATGCGCCGAGCGGCAGCAACGAGTGTGAGCGCCAACACAGACGAGACACTCCCAAATCTATTAGGCTAAACAGGTAAGGGCAACGACAACAAGATAATAAACAATATATATAAAAACAATTTTCCATATTTTCTATTTGATTTTCCAACTTTTTCCAACAACTCAAGTGACTATCCTCACTTCCACGTGTTATTTCTATTATATTTCAATCGTCTAATGGCAATATACTTTCTTCTCTCAGCTTGTAGCTGCTTTTAAGCTAATTTTTGATGCCTGCAGGGTATAAATGTTATATATATTATAGTCGGATATACCCCTTACAAAAAGAAAACAGCCAAAAAATGAAGCTGCAACATGTGCTACAACCTCTTAATAACAAATGATTTATGCTGAAAACTTTTCAATTAAAGAAAATGAATATAAAATATCATTCATTAATTTGCCGCTCTTTTCTTTATAATTAAGCATAATTATGTGTTTTGTTTTAAAGTCAAAAAATATCCAATACTTATATATTATATATATAAAGACTATAACTGATTGTTGCTGAATATGACCCTAAATTTCTCCATAATTCAGCTCTCAATTTAAACCATTTGCAGGGCGCAAAATAGTTGCAACAATGCAAAGCGCAAGCCATGGAGTTCACGCAGCTGTTGCATATAATATGGTCGGATATTCCCCTTAATGAAATCACCTCAACAAAAAAAAAAGATCGCACTCTGACCCCAGCCTGATGGACTGTTGCCCATTTTACTTGCTGTTCTCTCTTTTAATGGTTTACACAGAAAAAAGTAAAAAAAGAAAAAAGAATGAAAAAAGATAAAGAAAAACTTTTGCAGTATAAAATCTGAACGACAAACACAAGCTCAACGCCAATTTGATTGATTGACTGTGTGTTTGTATATGTGTGTGTATGTGTTGTGAAAATGTATGTGTGTGTGTGCGTGCAACTTAAAGGCCGTATATTTATGTATGCGTAAGCTTGTACACGTATGCAGCAGCCGTTTAAGGATAGCATAAAAAATGGCAACACTTTTTACCCAGTAGCCTTCATATCCTTTATCTATGCACATACACACACACGCACATACACATACAAACACACCTTTAGACCGTATAGTATAGTAGCTGTATGTATTGTGAAATCTTTCATGCTAAAGGCAAAGGCAGTGTAAAAACATTTAAGGTTTCAATTAAGCAAAATCCCAAGCGACCGTAAAATAAATACCAAAAAAAAAGAAGCCCAAAAGCCGCCACACAATAAGTAGAAGCAAGAATTGGTTGGGTAGGGGGAGGGAGAGGGGTTAGAAAGTAAGAAAAGCAGCAAGGGAAAAGGTATACTAATATTTTGAGTAATCAATTGGTTGCGAATATATATATATATATATATATATATATACTATGTACAACTAAAAAGAGGGCGCGGTCAAGCCTTTGTTTTGGGCCTTAAGCTCCTTTCGGCCAGTTGCCTCATTTTTAAGCTTAAAGAGAAAAAAAATTATTAAGCTTACGTGCAGCATGACAAACGATGGCTGCAGAAACTTTCTATGTATGTGCGTATGTGTGTGTGTGTGTGTGTGTGTCTATAATGAATATTGTGTGTGTGTGGCAACGAGAAAATCCTTCCATCAAATGTCAAAGTTTAGACTGTAACGTCCACTTGAGTTATATTGAGATTTATTGCGCTACTATAAGTAAACAGAGAGAGAGAGAGAGACAGGGCGAGGGAGCGAGAGAGCGTATTGGAGGGAAGAAGCAGAAATAAATAACGAAAGGCCAAGAAAGGTTCTTATTCCTGTTCCCTGTACTTAAAGGGAAATCAGAGAACCTTTCTTGGCCTTTCGTTATTTATTCTACTTCTTCCCTCCAATACGCTCTCTCGCTCCCTCGCCCTGTCTCTCTCTCTCTCTCTGTTTACTTATAGTAGCGCAATAAATCTCAATATAACTCAAGTGGACGTTACAGTCTAAACTTTGACATTTGATGGAAGGATTTTCTCGTTGCCACACACACACAATATTCATTATAGACACACACACACACACACACACACATACGCACATACATAGAAAGTTTCTGCAGCCATCGTTTGTCATGCTGCACGTAAGCTTAATAATTTTTTTTCTCTTTAAGCTTAAAAATGAGGCAACTGGCCGAAAGGAGCTTAAGGCCCAAAACAAAGGCTTGACCGCGCCCTCTTTTTAGTTGTACATAGTATATATATATATATATATATATATATATATATATATATTATTTCGCAGACCCAAATTGATTACTCAAAATATTCCTAGCTGTTGCGTACCTTTTCCCTTGCTGCTTTTCTTACTTTCTAACCCCTCTCCCTCCCCCTACCCAACCAATTCTTGCTTCTACTTATTGTGTGGCGGCTTTTGGGCTTCTTTTTTTTTGGTATTTATTTTACGGTCGCTTGGGATTTTGCTTAATTGAAACCTTAAATGTTTTTACACTGCCTTTGCCTTTAGCATGAAAGATTTCACAATACATACAGCTACTATACTATACGGTCTAAAGGTGTGTTTGTATGTGTATGTGCGTGTGTGTGTATGTGCATAGATAAAGGATATGAAGGCTACTGGGTAAAAAGTGTTGCCATTTTTTATGCTATCCTTAAACGGCTGCTGCATACGTGTACAAGCTTACGCATACATAAATATACGGCCTTTAAGTTGCACGCACACACACACATACATTTTCACAACACATACACACACATATACAAACACACAGTCAATCAATCAAATTGGCGTTGAGCTTGTGTTTGTCGTTCAGATTTTATACTGCAAAAGTTTTTCTTTATCTTTTTTCATTCTTTTTTCTTTTTTTACTTTTTTCTGTGTAAACCATTAAAAGAGAGAACAGCAAGTAAAATGGGCAACAGTCCATCAGGCTGGGGTCAGAGTGCGATCTTTTTTTTTGTTGAGGTGATTTCATTAAGGGGAATATCCGACCATATTATATGCAACAGCTGCGTGAACTCCATGGCTTGCGCTTTGCATTGTTGCAACTATTTTGCGCCCTGCAAATGGTTTAAATTGAGAGCTGAATTATGGAGAAATTTAGGGTCATATTCAGCAACAATCAGTTATAGTCTTTATATATATAATATATAAGTATTGGATATTTTTTGACTTTAAAACAAAACACATAATTATGCTTAATTATAAAGAAAAGAGCGGCAAATTAATGAATGATATTTTATATTCATTTTCTTTAATTGAAAAGTTTTCAGCATAAATCATTTGTTATTAAGAGGTTGTAGCACATGTTGCAGCTTCATTTTTTGGCTGTTTTCTTTTTGTAAGGGGTATATCCGACTATAATATATATAACATTTATACCCTGCAGGCATCAAAAATTAGCTTAAAAGCAGCTACAAGCTGAGAGAAGAAAGTATATTGCCATTAGACGATTGAAATATAATAGAAATAACACGTGGAAGTGAGGATAGTCACTTGAGTTGTTGGAAAAAGTTGGAAAATCAAATAGAAAATATGGAAAATTGTTTTTATATATATTGTTTATTATCTTGTTGTCGTTGCCCTTACCTGTTTAGCCTAATAGATTTGGGAGTGTCTCGTCTGTGTTGGCGCTCACACTCGTTGCTGCCGCTCGGCGCATTGGCAATTAAAATTTGTTAAAAAGAGAGCAATTTGTTAGCAAATAACAGTAAAAATGATGGCTGATATTTGGCAACGCATAAGAACCATAACTTCACATTAAACACAGGCGTGACTGTGGCATAGTCCGAGGCAGCCATTTGCTTTGAGGCGCCACTTGGACGCACGCGTTGCCACCAATCGAGATAATGCTGCTGCTGAGGGTGAGGGTAAAAGCGGGAGGAAGAGGTGGGGGCTATGGCGTCTTTGCAGCAGCAGCTTTGACTTTACCACAAAAACATTAATAAGCCAATTGATGTTTTGTTAACCCACGAAAAACAGAAAAGGAACAGGCAGTTCGTCATATTGCGACTCGTTCCCTGGGCGCACACATGCGTGTCCCAGCTACTTGTACCGTATGTCCTGGCACATCCAGGCATCCACTGTGTGTGTGTGTTTGAGTGTGTGCTGTGTGTTGTACGTTGGCGCACATTTATCCCGGCAGGCGCTGAAGCTAATTGCAATTTATGTACGAAATAAAACATTTGCCAAACTGGCGGCCCGTCGAGGCTAAAGGCAACGGTTGCCATTCGTTACGGGTTTTGGTTATAAATTTATGAAAAACAACAACAAAATAAAAATAAAAAAACCTCCCAAAAAAAGAGAAAGAGAATAGAGAAACAGAAAAACAGAAAAACATAAAGTCAACGAAAGTAGCATTGACTGGGAATTGGAATTGGGCAGTCCTGTGGTTTTATTAATAAAGCGCTATCACTAGAGGCCAATGCCCACACTCCCCACACCCCACGCACTTCCCACCCGCAGTCCCAAGTCAATTGATACCCTCTACACTCCGCTCTCTACAGTCTACGGTCTACGCTCTGCAAATAATCACAAAAATTGATGTTCAGTTTGTTTCGCTGATTGACTTAACTTGAATTTCATTTGTGTGTTGCCCTGTGAGACGCCAAACAAAATCCAACAAAATCTCTGCAGCATATTACATGTACACTTGCATATGTATGTGTGTGTGTGTGTGTGTGTGTGTGTACTGCATTAATAGTGGCAACATATTTTAGTAGAGTAAAATCTAACTGCCGCAGTCGTTACGCCCGTAGCGCTAAGTGTAATCTGCTTACCAATTCGGAAATCATTCGACCAGCTCTACGACAGGTGAATGCAGTCAATAGAAAAGTTCCGCTGGCTTTTCCACGATTTTCCAACCATGAACTGCCAATACTCTATAATAATATATAGTTATTTCAGTTATATATAATATTAATTTTATTTTTATCTCTATCTTTAGTGTTTGATATAAAAAGTTAATCTCTTCATATGCAGTTAATAAGAACTGAGCGGCAACTAACTGAAAAGTTCTTAACGCTTTGCATTGAGTTAGTGCATGAAGCCTTGGCAACAGAGTTAAAAGTGCAACAATTTTAAGCTGCAGCGGCGTAGTAGGCATTGAACGTTAGACAAACAGACAAAGAGGAAGACAGACAAAGCGACAGACAGACAGTGAGATTTCATGTTTGCCATTCGCTGCTGTTGCTGCTGCATTTCAAGTGATTGCCGTGCACAATTCGCACTAAAAGCTTTCACTTGCCAATTGCCGATGAAACAAATGCGCAGTCTATGCCTTTTGGATTGGCCCGTAACCCGTTTCCGGTTATAGCCGCTTGGCTAAACAGCCGCCCCTTTTGGCCCTTGCTGCCAGATGATACTCTCTTTTTACAGTTGAGCTACACATTTTGTGTTCACTTTGTTTTTTCTATTTTCTTTGGTGTTTTTGGTGTTACTTTGGTGCGCTAAGTAACTTGGCCAAAAACCCGTACTATTAGCAGCAACAAAATACCAACTGTATACAGCTTTGAGCTAGACAGATACAAGCCGAGATAGAGAGAAAGCAAGAGAGAGATAGAGAGAGAGAGTGATAGGGGGGGGGGGGAAGGCGAGCGGGTTTGAGTGACCAAAGCACTCAACGATGCTCTCAGTGTGTTGGCTGTCAAGACTGAGTTAATTGAAAACTACTTGCTAGAATGCACTATGGCCAGCAACTACAAAACAGGGGATATTCATACAGCAATGCCTTGAAACTTTCTGCTTCCCAACAAAATGCACAATCTGAAATATTGTCTGGAATATCTGGTATATAGACAATTGCGATATTGAAAAAGGAAGTCA